>CM076575.1:671132727-671502673 GCA_034641835.2 Pinus albicaulis
AACACCAAGAGCTCATAAAACCAGAAAACCAGGATTCATACACAGTATACTGTCAATTATTACAGCCAATACTGGGTTAATTGTTTCAGCGCGCGCATGTCAACCAATCCAACTTCATATTAAATCAAATTCAATATCACGCAGTATACTAATTAGTCAGGATCAATTGGATCAATTGCGCTGTTCACTAACAGTACAAAATATCAACCTTTAACAGCTAGCAAGATTTAAAAATGATTTTTTCATAGATGATTAACCCAGGAATCAAAGGTCGACAGCAAGCATGTCTGCCAATCGTTGACAAGGAACTAGATAAACTCATAACATGTGAAATTTTTAATTCATAAATCATACAATTGAGACAATGTTGCACATGAAACAATACGCCCGAAATTTTTTAATTCATAAATCATACAATTGGTACAATGTTGCACATGAAACAATACAACCAAATAAATTATGAATTTCATGAGAATTTGCAAAGTTAAGAATGAAGTCTGCAAAAATATTCCCAAAATTCGCTGAATCTTCCAAAGCTGGGATGCACAAAAGGTAAGATGCATTAAGTAAATTCACGCTACATTTTACTTTGCTGCGACGGATAACCTTGTTATCATTGCCGTTCACATGAAAAGTATGTATAGATCACGTGAAATTGACAAAAATAAAAATTCAATTATAATCCAACAATACCAAGGACATAATGGAGTAGTTGTATACGAAGTTTATGCATTCAATGCCAAAACCTTCTTATGAGAGCAGAGCAGACCATGAAAGAACAAGAAAAAGCAAATGAAATCCACAAACAAACAACTACTAGGCATTGAAACAACTAGTGGTTGTCGATAGCATTACGGTAGCTTTGCTCTAGCTTTCCTGAGCTGATTCTTCATCATCATAGTATTCATCATCCTCTGCACTAGCGTCCTGATATTGCATGTATTCAGACACCAAATCATTCATGTTGCTCTCTGCTTCAGTGAATTCCATCTCATCCATGCCCTCGTCAGTGTACTCCAATGCAAGAAGGCCTTTCTCCTAAACATGGCAGTGAACTGCTCTGCTCACTCTCCTGAACATTTCCTGAATGGATGTTGAGTTCCCAATGAACGTGGACGACATGGAGAGGCCTTTAGGCGGGATATCACAAGCACTTGATTTCACATTGTTGGGGATCCATTCCACAAAGTATGATGAATTCTTGTTCTGAACATTCATCATCTGTTCATCCACCTCTTTGGTGCTCATCTTGCCTCTGAACATGGCAGATGCAGTCAGATACCTGCCGTGACGGGGATCTGCAGCACACATCATGTTCTTGGAATCCCACATCTGTTGTGTCAGTTCCGGAACGGTGAGCGCTCTGTATTGTTGTGAACCACGTGAAGTCAACGGGGCAAATCCCACCATAAAGAAATGAAGACGGGGGAAGGGGGATCAAATTCACTGCCAGCTTCCTTAGATCTGAGTTAAGCTGACCAGGGAACCTCAGGCAGCAGGTGACTCCACTCATTGTTGCAGATATCAGATGGTTCAAATCACCGACTGCAATAAACAATATCAAATACATAAGATAAACTGAAAGAGATAGATAGACTGGAGATTACTTTATTCACCCAGATAAACTAGGCATTAAAATACACAAGAGCTGGAGTGGAAGAACCTAACATTTTCATGTGTGGTGTCCTGTGAGACAATTAAATCTAACACTTTCAGCTTACCAAAGGAACTAACACAGATCTACAGAACAATGTGGATGAATATGTGTTGAAGAGTTCAGACTGGTTTTACCCTGCAAATCTAGGGTGATCTTCTACAACCCCGGTTAAGATAGGGACAACTCAACTTGAAGAGTTCAAGCTGGTAATCTACGGCGCTCCCACAACCCCGGTGATGATAGGGACAACTTCGATGCATACATTCTTAACAAATGTAAACTATATTTTAATGCTAACATTAGATTAGGCACACAGAAAATAGGCAGTAACAAAACACATCTAAATACATATCATGTGGATAGAGCCAAATTTACATGGGTTGTGCCCATTTTAATTACAGTTAGCTTCACGGAAAGAAGCAGGATGTAGTGGACCACAAAAAAAAGAAAAAAAGAAAAACAACAATCAACACCATATTTCAAGGATCAAGGAGTTATGGCCAGTTTTTACCCTGCAAATCTTGGGCTTGGATTTCATAGGGATAAAGCCAGATTTAGATAAGTTGTGCCCATTTTAGCTATAGTAGGCTTCACAGAGAGAAGCATGATGCTCTACAACGGCAGGGACAACAAACCCAATGAAAGACATTTACTGAGTAGGACAAAACCCATTAAAACTCATATTTAGATGGGTTATCTACTGATTACACCCTAGTTTAAAGAGGTCCTCTACAGAGCATGTAGAGATGTGAAATAATCAAACACGGTATCGTTTAAGTGCAACAACATAGAAACTAATCCCATCTTAAGAGCATGACATTTACCCTGTAAACCGAGGCTTTGATATGTGTTACCAAATGCATTTGTGAAACTATTTATATGCAACCTTGAACTTATTAGTATCAAGGCATGTGTAAAAAGGCTTGAGAAAATATACTTACAACTAGGAGTTGTGAGCTTGAGAGTCCTCAAGCAAAGGTCGTAAAGGGCCTCATTGTCCAGTACCATGCACTCATCTGCATTCTCCACCAGCTGATGCACAGAGAGTGTTGCATTGTAAGGCTCCACCACTGTATTAGGCACCTTGGGAGAAGGGAAAAAAGAGAAGATAAGCATCATTCTATTAGGGTACTCCTCCTTGATCTTGGAGATCAAAAGGGTTCCCATCCCAAATCTAGTAGCTCCTCCCAAAGAATGACACACTTGAAACCATGCACAACAAAAACCCACAACAATTTTCACAACTAAAAAAATACATTCAAATAATAAGGTCAAGGGTTCGAATCTGAAACACACATACCTTGAAGACAATCATAGTTCTCTGCCTCCTTCCTGACGACATCCAGCACGGAATCGATGAGCTCGGCCCCCTTCGGTATAATGGCCCTTGGCCCAGTTATTTCCAGCCCCAGACTGGCCAAAAACAGAAGTTATCAGGGCCTGAAGACCTGGCCATAAGGCCCCGGTCCTCACGCTGTCCATGGTACCAGGCTCAAGATCCATGAGCACAGCACGGGGCACAAATCTACCACAGCTCGCTTCATTGTAGTAAACATTAACCCTTTCGAGCTGTAGATCGGAAGTGCCTTGATATCTCCCGGTGGGATCGATCCCGTGCTCATCACAGACAACTTCCCAAAACTTGGCACCGATCTGGTTGCCACATTGGCCGCCCTGGAATGTGCAGGATCTCACGCATCTTTGCAGTTTAAAACTTGCAACACAGAAAAACCAAACCCTAGAATAAAAACCTCAACTGTAAAACAGAGGACCTCAACTTAAAAACAGAGGACTCGCAGAAAAAAGCAACACTAGAAGAAGAAACAGAACAGGGGCAATGGAGAAAGCTCTGCGTTCTTTGTGCCTTATTGCTAAAAATGTGAATCGGGGCCGGGATTTATATCAATCCCTGACCGTTGTAACGGCTATGTGTAACCAATTTTGAAATAGATCAACGGCTAATTACATCTCCCGCTCCACACCGGCGGGGCCCACATTGTACCCGGGCTCGTTTGCCCGCGCCGGTGATCGGACGGGCGTGATGCAACCTTCCATCTCATCTGACGGCTACGCTCGACCTGACGGTCGCTACCGATATTCAAGTTCGGGCAGCGTGAGTTGGTAAAATATGTCACTAGCGGACAAAATAAGCAAGCTTTCTGTCGGCGTTAGTGGCGGGCCGGCACTTGAGTGGTAATGCTGTTCCTTGTCACTATCTGGAGGTTAATTATTTATTTTTTTATTTATTTTTTTGCGTTTATTAATGTGTTTGATAGGGAAAAAAATTGTAAGGTACAAGTGGGGTCAACTTTCTTTAGATGTGTCCATCAAAGGGTTAGTGTTATTAAATGGAATTATACTTCATGGAGTGAAAATCAAACTTAAGGTAATTGCAATTTTAGATGTGTCCATCAAAGGGTTATAAAGTGTTAAAGTCACATTCAAGTTATGCACTAAATTAGTGTATCAGATTTTCTTATTCGTGGGACATGGGACTTATTTCTGTAGCGATTTGATTGTTAAGTTTATAAAGGCATATATATTCTACTCTCCTCTAGTGTGATCTTTTATGAGGAAACACGTGCTCTTAATCATTAGGCTCATTAATTTTTGTTATAAATTTGATTGGAATTATATTTGAGTTTTGAGTTTCATTTTTTGTAAAGGGAGTATTGTCTAAAAAACTTGAGACCTAGGGTTTTTTGGTCAATTTTTAGATGATCTAGATCATTTGTTTTTTTGAAAAAAATGATTATAATGTGTAAGAAATGTAACTCGCCAAAAAAATGAGGCTCGTCAAAAATGGGACGATTTTGAGTGCCCATATCAAATGTCATCCGCATTTCCAAAATCGATTATCAATTTCTTATTCCGAAATCAACTAGTCGTTATTCTACAACATGATGAGTTTGGAGCATCTCGTGATCTATTTAAACTAGGTTCTAGATCATATTTCTCATCTTGTTCCGATGATGAACTACTACCGGTTGGTTCTAAACGCGTCGACAAGTTCTATTTTGAATGTGATTTTCACCGAAAGATTTTATACACAATTTATGGATCACTAAGCCAAATTCCTAATATGTAGCAACATATCAAGATTTTTTTTAATATAAAAACAATTGATGTAAGCATGATATAGAGAAGTATTATAAGAAAAAGCATGTGATATAAAGAAAAACATAACAAGAATATACATGTGATACAATCATGATAATGTAAAGTTTAGGTGTGGAGGAAGAAAGTGCATGATAGGGAGTAGAGAAACACATGATTAATGATGATGTTACTAAAATCATGATTGGAATTATGTGTGGTCAGCTTGTGGATGTTAGAGGAAGAGTGTGTTGTATGATGCAATATAACAATAAGGGAGGATGAAAGGTTGCAAAATTGAGACAAAATAGTTGGAGTATGTATCTAAAGCACTTAGGGTCATTGGAATAATGTTGAAGGAAATAGAGTGACAAAAAAAGGTAGCGGAAGTGTTGGGGTGACACGAAATTGCCAAACGTAAATGATTAAATGGAGTCATGGAGTCATAAGAGTAAGTTAAAAAAATTAATTTGCAATAAAATGTGTTAAAACTTCATTATATACTAAAACAACAAACATCAAGAATGTAAATTATATTTTGCATTATATGTTTTTTTCATTATTTCATTATATGTTTTTTTCATTATTTCATTAGCAAGAATGAGCAAGCTATTACCCATACATTTATCATTTCGCCATGTATGCATGATTTGTGAGCATTTGAATAAGTCTAATATGTACACCATTTTTTTTCCTAAATTCACCAGATTATTATTTGGTTCATAAGTCATGACAGGGTTGTCACAATTGGGACCGCATTGGGACCACATTCTAGATCACAAGTTATTTGTCATTGAATTATAATCAAAAAAAATATTCTTGCTTACTAAATTAGTGGTGGTTGGGAATCCAATTATATATTAGTGGTTAATTGAGAATTATTGCTTACTCATATTAAGGATATGACTCACCACTAAGATAGAACTTATTATTTACTCAAATTACGACCCACCATTAAGCTAAATGGGAGTTGTTACGCATTCATATTAATGGTTATCACTAAGTCATATACCATTTTATATTTAATTATACCATTTTTATATTTAAAAGTGTTATTATAGTTTTTTTTCATAAATGTCATTTTAATTTAATAAATAAAATGTTTTTTAATCATTTAAGGCTTATTTTGAAGATGTTTTCCTCCGCCTTTTAAGAATAGTATAAGCACTCCATTTTAACAAAAGAAGTGATTTCGATTTGTATCACTTTATTATTTTAAATAATCACTTAATTCAAAATAGTTAAAATTAAACTATGTAAATTTAAACATTATACTTAATAAAATAACAAAAAAAATAAAATAAAATAAAAAAAATTAATTAATCATAATTAAATCCGGTTCCACCAACTACATCAACCCACCCTCTAGAAAAAGGGGGAGGGAAGGTCCTTTGCCTATTCAGGTGAGAAGATTATTATTGAAATTATACGATAAAATAGTTTATTTGTATGTGTGAATTGGCAGCCTCACCATGTTTTAAAGGAATATTATCATTAAGAGAATAATTATAAATTTATAAGTGGAATATCATAGTTGTTGTTGGAAATAATTAATATATATAGAGTTGTTGTGTCGAGAGGTGATCTCTTGAGCCTTCTTCTCTGTAAATGTAAGAGATGATTTGTCTTATTGTGTTATGTTATGTAAATATTTTGGACTCGTCGAAAATAAAATAAAAATAAAAAAATAACCCTATGTTAAAATAAAATAATCTTTGTGGGCCTAATGATTAAGAGCATGTGTTTCCTCTTAAGAGGTCACAGGGTTCAAAACCAGAGGGGGTTAAAGTATGTATGCCTTCGTAAACTTAGCGATCAAGGGATCTCATACACCAATTTGGTGGTTGGCTTGGTTGTGACCTTAAAATTGGATAATTATAATAATATTTTTTTTATCATTTTTTTGTTGGGTAGTTAACATAAATTTGAAATTAAAATAAAATAACCTTATGTCAAAAATAAAAATTCTATGTTATTGTTTTTTCTAATTAATTTTTGTTGGGTAGTTAAGATAAACTTGACTCTGAACACGAGAAAAGGTAATATGAGGTGAACACGGTGAGAGAAATGAGGTTTGGGCTTTTTGGTGGTGAATTGCATTTGGGAACGATGAAGGTTAATAGGAAGCATAAGAATGGTGGTGGATGGCAAAGCGGCTATGAACACTTGGTCACTACATGGCAAAATTTTCCTAGTCACCTATGGAATAACACGGTTTTAACGAGGGAAGGTTTATCACCCAACAAAAAAACGACTAAACTCTTTAGTTTTCTTATTCATCCTCATAGTTTCTACTACGACTTCAAGTGCCAAGGATATACTACAGGGTGTGGGCGGTTACAGGTTATCTCCCTACTTTTTCAGGGACAAGCCAAACATGGTCAAACCAACAGAATATGTCGATTTGAGTCGAGGCGAAGATATTCTTTAGGCCGGGGCTTTGAGCCAACTATGCAAAAACATGGCCAAGTGACTCTTCCGGCTATATCACCCGGGTGGAAAAACGGGGAGCTCACAATGATTTATTTGGAATCCCTAGGAAGGCGGTTTTAGTGTTTCTAGAAGCGGAAAATCATGTGGCTCAGAAAGGTGGGATCATTTGGGGCTCGACATTAGTCTTTAGGAAAGTCGAGAGCCCAACTGAGAGGTTTTGGTGGACCAGGAAGAAGTGGTGAAGGCGATTTATGGGTAAGTACAAAAAAACTCCCCGCAATCCCTAGTTTCTAGTTTATTTTCGAGTGGTTTTGGAGGACATAGTTATTAGTATGTGATCGAGAAGGAATGAGGGGTCAGATGCCATGTTCCGGTCAAGGAAGGGCTGCCAAATGAGTCAAGGTCACGAGATAGAGTTTGAACAATACTCTCATTTTTCGGGGGGGCTCGAGAGCCAAGCAGCAAATGAGATTGCATTTTCCCCGCAGTCTCGTAGTTTGGAAGTTGCGAAAGGAAAGGGTTTCTTCTCGGAAAGAATTGGATTCAAAAGGAAGGAATTGTCATTTTTCCTTCCGATTTTGGGTCTGTATGAGAACAAGCAAGTGGACCATCTTCTATTTTTTCAGTTTCGATTAATGAAGCACTTCTTGAATTTGATATTCGGGATGCGGGGGAGCGACCCGCATTTCGCCTTAGAAGTAGAGGGGTAGTTACTAGAACCTAGGGTTTCGATAACCCCGGATAAAGGTGGTGGAGGAGTGGTTAGGGCCGCCCGAGGATGATTTTAACCATGTACGAGAGGATCGAGTCTCTTACGGGATCTGCCGAGAATGGTCGAAATGGTGGAACAAAGAGAAAGAAAGGGAAGGTAATAAGGAAAAAAGTTGAATGCCCAATTTTGGTTTTGGGATCGACATTCAGATGGACAAGGCTATGGAAGCCTTAGAACTCATTCGTGGTTGGAAGAGCGAGAGAAAAATTCTATTCAACAAAATATATAACGAAGTGGATAGACAAATCATGGTGTGGGGCTCCTAAAAAAAGGTTGAGGTGATCACCACCCCGGCCAAGTGCTGGTTCATGGTCTATTTCAATAAGGGGAGACCTTGGAATGGGTCTTGAATCCCAACCGGTGCTTTGGTATTGCTCCAATACTCTTTAAGAAGTGGACGCTTCTTTTATGCTCACAGAGAAAAAAGTGGAAGCAGATACTGCATGGGTTCGACTTCCGAGCTTTACTCCCTCGTCGCTATGGACATAGGAAGTTTTCAAAGCCATTGGAAACACTCTTGGCCTCTATCTCGGAGGCGAGATATTTTGTTTATGGAAACTAAGTGCAGGAATGTGGCTCGCATATTGGTAAGGGTGGACCCAAGGGAGGGCACATGCGGACAAAATTCATCTCCAAATTCAAGGTTATTCTTATTATCAAATTATAGATTACGAGCATCACGCCTGTCAAATGCCACAAGTGCCACAAACATGTTCTATCTAGACGTGGCACTGCCTTTGGGTTGACGAAGAGAGAAGAAGACAAAGGGGTAATTTCGAGAATGAGGTTCGGCCACAATTTGAAGAGGAGGTGAATGTTTAGATGGAAGGGGTTGAGCCACAACAGGTTGGGGATCGGGATGTCGATGGAGGTGCAACAATACCGAGACTAAGAGATCGAAGACTTAGCTTATGCCGGAGAAGGAACATCATCTTGAAGTCTAGGATGAGATGGGAACGAAATGAATCGTCGCCACTCTTGGCGATACTGTTTTCTCATCCCCTTACCTATTTACAATAATCTCTTCATTCTTTGATAAACTTACTTCCTAGGCCTGGTCCCTCTAGGCCTCCTATGTATGAGACTCCATTTATTGGTAGTATGTGTTATTTGAGAACACAGGGTTCTATGCCATTTCGATTAGGGCACAAAATATTGAAGCACATAGAACATACCAATAGATCTATGTGGAAGACAAGCCAAAACGAGGGATAATGAATGGTGGTGTTACAACGATCGCCAGATGCTTCTAGCAGCAAAGTCTCCAATAGGTCATTCAAAATCTAGTGTGTCACACACAACCCCAAGACAACCTGCATAAAAGAATACTCCACAAATACGCAACACCAAGAAAGCAGCTCCATCGCCATCAAGAGAGAAGAAAATCCTCCACACATTGTGTGTATAATGAAATCCAAGTCTCTCCATTATATTGGCATCTTTGGGGGGGTGTGTGACACGTCCTTTAAGACATTTAAGTCTATATTATATTCCAGCCGGCCTAGCACATAAGTGGAATAAATTCAAGTACATGTTCTCGCCTCATCCGATGGATACTGATCTTTAGGTCAATCTTTACACCTCTCGAAAGAGGAATCCGATAAAAAATATTGGGATCGTCATATGAGAAGCACAACCCGGGAGTTTGGACCTAGTTGCCCAAAATTTAACCTCCTCTCAACTAGGGAGAACTCCGTCCACTCGGTGCAATCCAAACATCATACGTCATCTCATCATAACTTACTTTGTTGGCCTCTTTATTTTCGAACGAGTAGGGTGTTGGAACAGGGGGTCTCCTAAATAAGTCAGCGAAACTGGGTCCATTTTGAATATTTTTTATTAGATTTAGTCTAGACAGGGGTTTTGGGGTGAGTCAAAGCCCCAAACGCATTGTAATGGGTAAAAGCGCAACTAGAGGTCCGAAAACCTACGCTTATGCGGGACCATAGGAAAGTCTAGGCTAGATTGTTATAAATAGAGGATAATTTTGTATTGTAAAGGACAAGAATAATGAGTTATTGACGTGAATTGTTGTTTAAACTATCTCGCTTTGGGTTTTGGGGAAAGGACTCCTCGTTGGTCATGTGCGCGGAGATCCCAAGTCCAAATGTGTGCGTGACCCTACTACCGTGTGCGCGTTGTGTTGGGAAGGGAATTGTAAGGAATAATTCGATGAATGAATGAATAAGAAGGATTGATAAAGAACCGAATATGTGAGTAATCTTGTGCGAATTGTTGGTAATTGTTGTATTGTGCATTTTCTCTGTCTTTAAGTCGTGAAGATTCGTGTAAGTATGTTTCTAGATCTCGGGATCTATTTTGTTATGTTTATATAATGCTATGTTATTGTCATAAAAGCATATAACTATAGATCTAGCGCATGTGGATGCGAACAGAGACCTAATTAACCCTGCGCAAAACAAGGTAATCTAGGGATTACGAGACCTAGCGCTAGCTTTTTCTTGCCTTACCCATCCTTTCTCACTCTGCAGGGAAACCTTGTTCCAAGACCCCACCCATACTACTTCGGGTGCCGAAAGGGCCAATAGTATAGGGGGTTTGTGTGGCAAAACCTTGCACACCGAACTCCGGGTCGAGACCCCTAAGCCAACAAATGAGCTCCGTTGTCGTGACCTCCAAAAGCCTGAGAAAAGGATCGAGAAATCGACAGCTGAATAGTGGAGAGGGCCGCCTACGATGGGCCCCTAAGAAATCATGGCAGTACACTTAAAATTACTCCACCTTTGAAGGCACTACCGAAACGACTGACATGGAGTGGTTTTGGTTTGTGACGGGCAGACCCAGGGTATGCTTTGCGCAGGTGTAGTGAGTGATACAACAAAAAAGCGCAGCCTATCCTTAGCCTTTGATGGAAGAGCTTTGGGACCGGTATATGGGGTACGTATCGTCAAAATAGGGGCGCAACTATCCGCATCATTAAGGACGCCCCGAAACAATAGTTTCTCGGGAAATCTAAAAGCCTACTCTCGGAGTTGTAGCATAACTAAAGATTTCAAGCAAGGAGCAACTCGAGTCTGTATGAGAACGAGCTCAACGCCCGAAGAAAGCTATCGGGAGAAGGAGAATTTCAATACGATGATGAGACGACTACGGAATGGTTCATCACCATGCTACTCCCTCACCTACGCATACCTATGGGTCACGGACTTTTGAATCACAAGATAAAGCCTTCAGAAGTTGCCATGAAACTAGAAGCTACGCCGAGAAGGATGCTTTGCGTTGGAGATACGGATCCAGGGTGCAGCTGGGGGCTATGCACCAGGGAAATTCGGGAATCTACATCGGGGAGGGAAGGAAGAGAGGATGGCACCTGAACTAGGTTAAGCACGACAATACAAGAACATATTCCGGGTCAACCGGATCAAGGGCGTGTAGTCTATGACACAACTGAGCCCGTGTGAGATCTACGCTCGTGTATGGAGAGGAGTGCCGCATTGCATGGGTCTGTGGTGATCACCAACCGATGAGTCTATGTCCCGGCACCAACGTTTTCAACCCAAAGCGACGCCGGTGCCTAAGCTTTTGTTGGTCAATTAGCCATGAGGAGCAGGACCGCCGACTCCATAACAAAGTCACGGTGCATCGAAAATCACCGAAAGACCTCTACTCACCAAAAACCCCTTCTGCGGGGGTGACTCCCGCGGAGGGAAGGACTCCGGAGCCGAAGCTGAAGCACAAGTCAGGTCAAGGCCACCGATCTACTATAACCGTGGAAGCACCGGCATTTGCAAAGGATTTCCTGGGACCCTCACGACGACTCCCGTTGTGTCATTGTAGGCGGTTGGGCCATACGTCGGAAGATTGTCCATGTACTGAAGCTGAAGATACTAGAGAAAATGTTTCCCATCTACGCCGAAGGTGCGAAGGGTCCGTGACCGAGCTAGGGGGTAGAAACCCCAAAGGTAAATGTGGTAATCAAGCGAGTGGATTGGCGACTAGGGGGGTTAAGGAAAAAGAAAACCGACGCACCGGAGTCCGTTGTGGCGATTAGCAACCAAGAAGTGACCGGACCTGACGTGACAAAGCAAGGGAGATAAGTTTATGGAAGCTAGGAAGGACTTCCTTGAGACTAAAGTTTCTCCATCTACATACACCCTGGGGATGGAGGCACTGAGAGTGTTAAACCCTTCCATACAAAGCATGCATAGCGTGCTGTGGCGCGCAGACCCCGTGTGGTACGAAATCTACGAGCTTTACTAGAGAGTCAGCGTCAACACGCACTCGCCCTACCACACCCGACATTAAGGATGTGCAACAAATATACAAATATCGTAGACACATCTGGGTAGGGGAGATGCTATTGATGTCCCGCATCGAAAAATATGAGATGGATCAAAGTCATCTTAGACCTTGGATCGAACACCAATATACTCCCTAAGCACACTCTGGGCAATGCACGAACCCAAGCTATAAAGATCTACCATCTAGCTTCGATTTGGCCATTCACCAAAAAATAGTATCTGCGGAGGCCTCCTTCGGGGATCCTTGTGGATGTCAGCAGGGGTACGCGTCTAGGTTGACTTCAGGTCATCCATCTCGCCGGGGATGCGGATCTTTATGTTGCGCTACTAGGATTGGATTCGGGGCCATCTGACCTCAGGCGATATCATTAAATCCTCTAAAAAACGAAGCATGGTATTTGAAAAATAATGACACAAGGGTCAAGTTGCCATTAGACCAAGTGAAAGAAAAAATTTATATGGAACCTATAACCAAGGAGGGAGATGTGGATTATATCTATAAGTTGACAGTCGCTGCATTAGGGACAATCCAACCCGAGACACAGCATCATCCTACGAGGGGATGTCGAGGATCCCAAAGAAGGAACCAGAAATACTGCGCGACCCGCTGGGTGAAGCCTCACGTCGTGTTGTCTTCGTATCACGATGATCCCAAGAGGAAAGGACCGGAATTGCACCTGGGTCAAGCACCGTGGCAAACCCATCCCGAGGAGGGTCAGGTATATCCACTGAATGAGCAACGTGTTCCCATGACACTCAGTAGGTCGAGTGTGCATGGCCACCATGCACTCGGGCCACCTCTATGATGGTGACAAAGCTGAAGGTCTGTAAGCGGTATGTTTCCAACAACAAATTTCACTTGGGGCCTTAATAGAACAATCGATAAAAATCCTCGTCTTAGGGCCAAGAGCTACCCAGGAGCAGCTCTATGTTTTGGGGGAAGACAGCAACAGTTACAACTAGGTAACCTTAGCAGTAACGAGTATGCCAAGCTCATTTGGGGGACACGACAACTAGCCGTTGGAACTGTACTCCACTGTAAAGCGTGGTTACCATTGAGAGAAGCTGGTTTCCCGAGCCTTTAGCAGCAAGACAAGTTATGGGAAGTTTTACTGCGTTCTCGGGGAAACCCGCCCGAGTCAAATATCCCTCTCCATCATCCGATGGGAAGTACTTAAAAGAGGGCGGTGATAGTCCAATTAGCAAGATTGTCTCATTTACACAATTGCGTGCCTCAAGCGCTCCCGGTGGGAAGCAATCTGTTAGCAACAGCTTCTATACACACACAACAAGATCAATAGGGGGACAACCGCTTGGTCGCTTGGGACAACCTCGGGAGGAGCCTGTCATTCAAGCTCCCCGATGTGATGTGCGAAGGCGCTCTGTATGCTCACTCTATGGGACTCTAAGGATAAGCAAACAGATCGAGGATAATAAGGTCTTTTGTGGATCCCTCTTCCGTAGTAGTGTCGTAGCTCTGCCATACATTCCCTAGCTATCCCCCACTATATATGACAAATACAAGCATGTTTCCGCATTCCAAATTAACATGCACCATGTCCGGATTCCGCAGCCCACTCGCCAATGGAGGCATGGATAGAACTCCCTATATGGTAGCCGATGAATAAATTGACCTCCCGATGATCGGGGCTAGGTGGCCCCGTCACCGGAAAAAGCCCTCACCAACACTCCCTGGGAGACCATAGCGCCCCACCCGCGCATCGATACGCCATCAGCGGCCTGTGGGTGACCCGCCACAGCGACATGACACTCAAGCTCCGACCCGTGGTAGGTCCCAACGACAGCTACCATCCTCCCCAAGCACTAAGGAGGATAGGGGGAGGCTCGGCAGTCCGAAACTGAGAAAGAAACAAAGAATGCCCACCGCGCGCACTATGATGCGACAAAGTCACATTAAGAGACGGTGACTCCGGAGTAGATCGTGATCTACATTCACCATGGCTATGGAGGATAAGTGGGCACTTATCAGTGTACTCGCGTTGAAGGCGAGGGTCGACTCTCTCGCGAGGCCGACCTCCGCGCTCTCCGGATCAGTGGATCAAGCCCTGCAACCAACGAAAGCTGAGACACAACCCCCATCGCAGTTTGCCAGGTGCTCGGCGCCCATTAAGGAGGCCAATACATCTCGGGTATCCCTAACAATGCTTGGTCGAGCGCAGCCCCGAAGCCATAGGGAATTCGTCGGACTTGGCTCAATGCCTCCACACAACCCTAGAAAGCTCAATCACGCCGTCTTCCTGGAGATTAGTCACCGCACTCAATCCGCAACTCAATATCTTAATACAAACTTAGCATTACCATTACACAACGAAAGTTGTTGACTTGATCCGAGCCATATCACAACAAGCGTATGTTTCGAGACCGTGATCCACCAAACTTTCGCACCTAAGTCGCAGTAGGAAATCCCGACTAAGGATACATCTCTGGGATAAGGTGGAAAATTTGGTTGGCCGCTTACGTCTGCCTACCTTGCAGTACCGCCTAGCGCTTGGCACAATTAAAAAAACTAGCAACGACCTCCAAGATGAGATTGAGAAACTCCCTAAGATAAACAACACATCATGGTCGATGTCTAAAGCCATGGACTACCTCGCCCCTCCGATTAACACAAGACATCGATGTGCGCAATCCTAGTCGACTCTAATCAACTTCTCGAAAGTGTTTCCATTTCGCTGCCGCTGAAGATCCGCCTTCCCGTGAAGATGGTCGATCTCTGCACACAAAATGTTAGCCATGCCGCCCAAAGTTAGATGTACTCGCTCGCATCAACAGTCTTTCGATACCTATGCGTCGCTAGTATCGGCCGCAAGCCTCACTGACTAAAGGACTCCTCGTGACGAGTCACAAGATTGTGTTGGGACTCGTTGAACCGGGTCTCCTAACAAATGTTAGCATCGGTCCATTTTGAATATTTTTTATTAGATTTAGTCTAGCACTGGAGGCTTTGGGGGCTAGTCAAAGCCCCGAATGCACTGTAATGGGTAAAAGGGTAGAACTAGGGGTCCGAAACCACTGGCTATGCGCACCATAGTAAAGTCTAGGCTAGATTGTTATAAATAGAGAAGTATTTTGTATTAGTAAAGGACAAGAATAATGAGATATTGATGCTAATTGTTGTTTAAACTATTTGTTTGGGTTTTTGGGGAAAGGACTCTTGTTGGTCAGGCGCAGAGATCCAAGTCCAACAGAAGTGACTCCCGTCATTGTAGGCAAGAAGTTGGGAAGGAATTAGTAAGGAAGAATTGATGAATGAATGAATAAGAAGGATTGATAGTGAACTCGAATCACTGTGAGTAATCTTGTGCGAATTGTTGGTAATTGTTGTATTGTGATTTTTCCTGCCTTTAAGCTACGAAGATCTCGTGTAAGTGTGTTTCGGATCTAGATCTATTATGTTCAGTTTATATAATGTTGCGTTATTGTCATAAAAGCATATAACTATAGATCTAGTGCACGTGGATGTGAGCAGAGACCTAATTAACCCTCGCTGCAAAGGTAAGCATAAGATATGGGATTACTAGTGACCTAGCGCGAGTACTGTTTGTCCTGTATCCATCTCTTCTCAGAGATGCCTAGCTCTGTTCCAGACACTCCACCCATACTACTGGGTGAGAGCTCTGACCCTGCGACAAGCAAGTCACCGCCGAAAGGGCAAGTAGGTATAGGGCCTTTTGTCTGCAAACCTTAGCACACCGAACCCCGGGTCAAGACCCCTAAGCCAACAATGGGTCAGCCTACCAAGACATCATCTCCTCGATCGATATATTCTAGCCCAGAGGTCCAAAACTCCTCATAGTGACCTCACAAAGAGTCTCATACCAACCCCAAAGTTGGTTTACCCGACCAGTCACGCTTGGAGGTCTAAAACCTCACCTCGTGACTCAAGAGAGTCATATACTTCAACCCGAAGTTAGTTTCACCGAACCGAAGCTCGCGTGGAGTTCCATCGCTCTTGTTATGGTCTCTATCACATTTTCCACCTCATTGGCCAAATGTAGAGGTACCGCCCATGAGTCTCAAACTCCATGGGTGGGATGCATGCGAGGCATATATCGAGAGAGGTAAACTATCTCAATATCATCACTTGGGGTAGAAGCACACCAAATAGGTTTCACACAGCTTCTAGCCATGTGGTTGCTTATAGCACTAAGGCTATCCCCAAAACCCCTTTGGAGCTCCCGTGAGCTCATCTTCCAACAGACCTTCAAACATGGGGTCATTCCATGATTCCAAGATTCTCACTCTTAAGGTTGTGAACATGACCTTCCCCAAGGGCATTGTGGAGAATATCCGTGACTGGCCCACCGGGCCTTATATGATCGAGCCTTACGCATGCCTTGTTGTACCATATCCCTGATAAAGTGGTACCAAAGTCCCATCAACATGCTTGGATCAATCATGGAACACGGGATTCTATGACAAACGAATCTCCCTTCCGGTTATCACGAAGGATACCCTGTGGTATCTAGCACATGCTCAAACAACTCATCTAAGAGCTTTTCGAAACCAAGCGACTTCATGATCGGCCATACATGCCGCAATGTATTTGGCCTCGCCGGTGCTCAAGGCTACCGACTTCGTTTCTTCTACCTTAAGCGGCATCTACATGTGAAGCAACGTCCCAAATGTGTTGTTGCGATCCACCACATTTCCGTACCACCAGCACTGCATATCCAAGGATTCCGTCATGCTCGGGAAGTGTATCTTAGCCCCATGGTTTATTGTGCCACAAAGATATCTCAAGAGTTTCTTGGGCACCAACTCCAAATGGTGAATGTTGATGATCAACCATGTGTTGACTCAAAGTGTTCACTCGCACAACATACATCCGGATCGGGTGTTCACTGAAGAACAACATGTAGGCCCCTACAGAGTTGACGATACTTAGTAGGATTAGCTAACATGGGCTCAAACGAAATACCGCCTACTCACCTTCTTAAAGTTGAGCTTCATCTATATGTTGACACGAACTTACAGCTACCCACTCATATCACATCTTTCCAAAAGCTTTCACAAAGTATTTTCCTGGAGAAAGCGAAAAGTCTCGCCATGTCTCTCGCTGCGACTCCTCCTGTGCCCTAGGAAGTAGTGCATCAATCCGAGGGGTCCTTCATCTCGAATTGGAGCAGTCTCGCTCCCTCTTGCACCGATGAATGAGAGGATCAACAGTCTGTCAGAAGAGATCGTCCACATACAAATACCGAAGGAGAGGCTTTCTTTATCAACCTTGAAGCAAGGTTTGGATCAAGATTTACACAGTGAAGCCCAACTTCATCATAGCTATCTACCCTCTCGTACTGGCTCGGGTGCTTGTTTCAGCCCATAGAGGGCTTCATTCCAACTGCATGGGTGTCCCGATCCGGACTTCAAACCCAGTATTGCCTCACATACACCTCTTCCTTTATCTCACCATGGTGAAATGCAGTCTCTACATCCATATGATGAAGATTCCATCCTTGCATAAAAACAAGGGTAATAATGTGATTATAGGTGGCAATAATAATCTGCCTTCCCCGGGAGAAGTCTCAGCAACACATTTTCCTGAGAAATCATGCCATGACCTAGGTCAAGGTGACAATAGTTTTAGACCCGTGGTCTAGGAACCATATCCCAAATATCACCCTCACATCCTTGTAGATCTTGATGTTTACAATATGTTCAAATATCCAGCTCATATTGTACTCATGGTAGCTAGATACTGCATTTATATGGCTTGTTTTTCTACCGTAATTTCCCTTGAAGCCATATACCCGAGCCATGAGGGCCTTCTTGCTTTCAAGAATGATATTAGCTTAGGAGCATATACAATTGTATTCTCCTCTTAGCACTTTACAGAGAAGACACTTATTTTAAATGAGGAGCATCCTGCATATTCAACTTTGGAAAGGAGTCTTATTCTCTCACAAATTAAAGCCATCCAAGACTATGGGGTTGTATACCGTCATGGATATCATGCATATATCATATAAAATAGCTGTCTAAAAACTTTACAAGCATTGCTTGGATCATGGTTCAAGACTCCAACAACGTGGATCGAAGGCCGCAAAAACTTCGGCCAACTTCAAGTTTATCTTACGCTTAATGTAAGATCGATACTATCACAAGCTTATTGCTATTATGAATTTCGCAAACATGGGTGATCGTCTATGACGTTGACATAGAATCATAGATTTAACTTCCTCAAATTTGTAGGCTACGTAACTATCATTGTCTTTTCATGGATTATGATGATGCCATAATTTTATCGCACTCATCACTAATTTCTTCATCATTTTCATGCATATTCGCCATATATCAACAAGTCAAACAAAGTGAGAAAATATCATGATCTTTCCAGCATCCTAATCGCTTTATTTTCCAGATCTACCCATTTGTCATTTCACATTTTACAGACCGCCTCCTAAGTTTTTACCAAAATTGGCCTAACTCTTGACAAATCAACTTCTCTTATCACTCTCCCTAGCTTACATATTTTCCCATCTTGTCAACACCGACCGTTTCATAATATTGCATCAAGGGCTTCTGCTAATCAACTCCTAAAAATCCTTCCAATTCCATTGTGCGACGCCTTCTAGGGCTTCAAATCTCGATCTCAAATACTGGCACTTGTCTCCTCTAAATTTGCAATGCGATCTAGAACCAATCATATAGTTGTTCCAACCATTGAATCCACCTTTCTTCAGCGCTACCCATACCTTATATGACACCTTTATTTTTTGCAAGATCTAGCTAATGTTTCAAGTGCACATCAATCATCATGTTCATCACCTATGAAAATTTCTCCCTTCTTCAAGGTAACCCGCATTAATATCCGCCTCTCTTGGCCCTTCTAAACACAATGCACAAGATATAACCTGCATAAAGCCTTCACATCCGTAGTTTTGAATGACTTTAGAGATGATAATTTGCAAGCAACATAATAGTAGCCAAGAAATCAATTGCAAGAAGTGACAATTTTATCAAACTGAATAAGACTCAATATGATAATTATTTGCGGATCATCCAAAAGAGATGCTTAGTAATTCAAATCTCTCGTTTGAGTTTCCTTTGGTCGTGGAGAAGATACATGTGGTTTTAAATGACACCGTGTGTCACCTTGCGAGGATTTGGGGTGACAATTCATTATAATTGAGCGTAACTAGTTCTTTGAATTTTCCCATGAATAACACTTTCAATAAGTCCGATTCCAATCTTCAACAAGGCTTCATCAATTTTTGTATACGTCAGAATGATCAAGAGGGGCATTTCCGTGCAGTTGCACCATCCACTAACTAGTCATTGGACAACCTCCTTCTAGCCGCGGCCTGCAAGACAAGGTGCCTTTGGGTGATGTTCGGGTATGTGACAAGATTTGGGTGTCCTACGTTGGTTTGTTCATGGGTGCCAGTATATTTTACCGCGCTTAGGCTCCCACCGTAACCTACACCAACCCAACCTTCTTTGCCCAAAACACACCTCAAATGATGCAACCTTTCTCCTTACATCCACGTGGGCCTTGTTATGTGAGGAGGCACCTATATTTCCACGATAGGGTTGTTTGACCCCTCAAAATGCCACCTACAGCCCGCGACCTAGACATTACGTGTAGGTCCCTTCACACATTTTCTTTCCCAAAACAATCCCTCTAGTTTTCCTTCTCCGCTGCCGTTCTCAGCCTTCCAAAACACCAATGTATTGGACCTGCACCTAAGGATGTATGTACTCTCCTAGTGATGAAAATAGCTAGATGGAGGTTTTTATAAATTCCTTTCCCTTACCTCCAAACAACCTTTCACAATGTTATTTGAGAACATTTTATATGCCATTTCAGCTTAGGCACAAAATACTAAAGCAAGATAGAACATACCAATAGATCGATGGAAGACAAGCCAAAACAAAGATAATGAATGGTGGCTATGAGAAGGACAACGTGTGATTCTTCTACCGTAAAAGTCTCCACAGGGTCATTCAACAAGTGTGTCACATACAACCCCAAGACAATCCAGACAAAGAATAGTCCACAAATACGCATCTCCGTCGCCATCAAGAGAGAATAAAATCCTCCATGTTGTCTAGCCTTCCAAAACACCAATGTATTGAACCGCAATCAAGGAGATGCGGCCTCCTAGTGATGACACTCGAGATGGAGGAGCTTTTCTAGCCTCTCACTTCCAAATAACCTTCCACAAGTCGGCCGATTTCCGCCACCACTTGTCCCAAGCAAGTAACATAAAATATGAACTAAACAACATAAAACAGATCCCAAACTTACCTCCGGGACAAACGTCAAAACTTCTTCAGGCTGTCTAAGGGCTCTTCACTATCCGTAGGGTCATTTATATACGTCGAATATTTTGGCTATTCTAGCCCCCTTTCTTGCTTAACAAACCTAAAATCCGTCCATAATAGTTCCCCTTTGCCGCGACTACCCTTTTCAATGGGAGGTCAGCTCTTCCACGCTCGCTCCTTTTATGGAAGCTATTAAGCCCTTGTGATACGCATTTTCCCTCCTAAATGATATCTGCACTTAGTATACAAACAGACTCGCAAAAGCCTCTGAGGGTTATTCACCATCAAACAACCTTTAAATTGTTGCGTCTGTGCAAGGAGAGATTTTATTGCGGGTTGTTATTATGGGCATATTAACAACCCTAATAAACTCCTACGTTTCCATGTTTTAAGGTGGCTATGCATGTGGCCTACCACAGATATGAATGTCACCTAACAAATTTCCATCAAAACAATGTTCTCTTCACTCGTTAATGCCCAAACAGCACTGCGTAGACTCCCGAAGATCCTTGACCTCCTCACAAGGAAATCACTCTACAAATAGTTCCTAAAACACTCCACGCATCCTTTCTTCCCTTATTGTGTTTAGCTTCCTTCGCGACCCTCAACATACTTAGCCGCTCATCGGAGTTCTTCTTGCCTCCAACGAGTCTTATTGGCTATGTATGTTGCATAATGGATTAATAGATCGGAGATCTCTTTTCAACATAGTCTGGGCTTTGTCTTCACCTCAAATTTCCGATACCATGTTATTCGAGAACATGTTCTATGCCATTTTAGATTAGGAAAAAAATACTAAAGCAGATAGAACATACTAATAGATCGATGGAAGACAAGAAAAAATAGAGATAATGAATGGTGGTGTTATGATCGCCAGGATGCTTCTACCAACAAAGTCTCCAATAGGTCATTTAGCCAAGTGTGTCACACAACCCCCAAGACAACCTGCATAAAGAATACTCCACAAATACGCGCACCGAGAACGTTGCCTCCATTGCTATCAAGAGAGAAGAAAAATCCTCCACACACAGTGCATAGTCAGAACTCCAAGTCTCTCCATTATATATATGGTTCCTTGGGGGTGTGACACGTCCTTTTTAAGACATTTAAGTCTATATTATATTCCAGTTCACCTAGCACATAAGTGGAATAAATTCAAAGTAATATACCTCGTCTATCCGATCGAGATGATCGTCGTATCAATCTTACACCTCTCCGAAAGAGGAATCCAACAAAAATATTGGGATCATCATTCGAGTTGCACAACCCATATTTTGACCTAGTTGCCAAAATTTACTAAGATGTTGTTTGCCATGGATAACATTATTAATTCTATCCCAGCTCTATCCTCCTCTTGAGAAATCCCCCTACAATCTTCTCAAGCTCCATGGGAAAAGAGGCCTGGCTTTTGTATCCCATAGGAAGTTGGAAAAAATTGTGAAAACCATTATGCCTCAAAAAATGGAGGAAGGAAGAAATGTGATCTATCTAAGGTCTAAATTAAATCTAAATTAGACATTGCTAATGGAAAACAATCATCCTCTCTCCAAGGGGCGCTTAGAGCAACACGTACCCCAATCATTATTTCCAAATGATCCTTTTTATCTTTTAATTGTCGGTTTTTTCTAGCACCGAAAGAAGATAGCTTTAAAAAGTTTTTCAAAAATGTTTCCTCGATATTATTATTCTTCAAGAAAAATTTGGGACTTGAGAAGTCAGATGACTCTAGAAAATGATTCAAGGTTGGAATTTTTCGGTTGTTGATGTGAAAGGAAGATCAAAATCACCTAGGTTTCAAAGATAGTAGTTTGAAACTGAAAACTTGGGATCGAATCCAGGTTGGGGGTTGAGTTTTACCACCGAATTATGCTTTGATCTTTCCCTCGTCAATATTTATGGTCCGTGTCAGACTGTGGTATCGTTGGAACAATCTATTTTCTAAATCCCTTATGAAATCCCAACTCGGGTGGTGGGGGGTGACCTCACTTCTCTTGCTTATCTCGAGATCTAGGGTCCCCAAGCACAAGAAACCGCACTGTCGACTTTTTTTTGAATAAAATTTGATCTAGGCATCATGTAGACTTAAACCCGATAAAATATATCCCTACTTGGAGGAACAAAAGAGTGGGGATTCCAGGTGGCTAAGAGATTGACCGCTTCCTCTTGAATGAGGACTTTGTAAAATCAAATTCCCTCCTCCAGAAATGGGTGGGATCATGAGGGAATCGTATCACTTTCCCATACTACTAGAGTTGAAAGGGCCCAATAGGAAGTTTGCCTCCTTTTTAAATTCAACCTAGTGTAGAAATTATGTCCAAAAAATATGTATACCAATGGATTCAATCCAATCATGTAATATACTAGAACAAGATATTGAATCCCTCTACACATTTGTGGAAAATAAACATGATCGCACAATCACACCAAGTAAGAGAAAGAAGCAAATCAATCGCACAACACAACATTTTTCCTGGGAAAGCTTTATGCTCAAAACCCTCTATTTTTCTTGTATAATCAAGCAAGGAATCGTGAAACAATACAATACACTCTTTCACAAGAGTCCGTTGCACTCTACCAATTGTCTCACATTGATCCGACAAAATTGACCAACACTAGCCAATTTCCTACCTATGCCTGCTCTTCCCATTTGCACAATTCTAAGAAAAATTGATCCCTATTAATTAGGAAATTAACCTTTCAAAACTACGCAATACATCATGGGAAATCCTATGGTTGTCTAATTGCGCGCCGACAATTTACTAATAATAACCGATAGATAACATCCCTTTAACTCGTCTCACCAGTCTTCATTAGAACTCGACATGCATGCATCTATTAATAGTAAATCATTAATCACTTGACAGATCAATCGCATGTGAATTAGATATAATTTAATTCATTTCACCTCTCACTAGTGCAACAATAAGTTACAACTAGTGAGACTGACTTTAACTCACTTAATTGAGTTAACTAATTTCTCATGCATTAAACAAATACATTAACTGTGGTTAATTTAATCAAGGGAAATTTAAATTCAGACACACATTTCTTGTTGACTTTTCAACACTCCCTCTCAACAAGAAAGGGATTATCATCTACCTCATCTTGCCTCCGTGGTATTCGAATTTTCTCATGCAGCACCTTCGCTAGAATATCTCGTATCCTAATCCTCCGTGGGAATGTACCGGGCAACATGATGAATCTTCGAACACAATCTTTGAGATGGTGACCGGATGTCAATATGCTTGACCAAGCTATGGAATACGGATTAATCGAGAGTTTTATGCAACTCGGTTATCACAATGTATCACCGGCTGATCCTCATCCAGATGCATTCTACATGCCGCCGACTGGCCGCTATGTACTCGCTGGGCCGCGTTGAACTGACAACCGATTCCCCGCTTCCGGGGCCACACAAGAACGATTGTCGATCCTATGCCGAAGATCCCTCCGATGTGCTCTTCCGTTCGATGGATCAGCTCGCCGACCGCATCAACAGTTTCTGAAGCTTCACTCCCTCTCCCGTCCATTTGTATCCATAACTACACTCGTAGTGCCCCCGAGATATCTCAAGACATGCTCTCGCCATCTAAGCAAGAGCTTGGCCTGGGCTTAACCATAGCTTGACTAATATGGTTAACTACGTAGCATATGTTCTGTGATGTTCACCAAGTACATGAGTGAACCCACTAATCGCCCGTAAAAAATAGGGTCGACTACTCTCACCCGAAGTAGCATCCTCCTTCCTCCGTAGCTTGCAAGAGGAGTCTCCATGGGGTTTACAAACTTCCATGTGGAACTTCCTGAATATCTTTGGCACACTTGCCTTGAGAAACAAATAGCTCCCCATCTCGTCACATATCTCCAAACCAGCGAAATAGTGAAGGAGTCCCATGTCCTTCATCTCAAACTTCTCTGCAAGATCTTATTTGCAAGAAGTTATGAGTTGCTCATCACCTGCCGAATAAGATCATCTGCTAAAAGTACAATAATCAAAGTTACTATCAAACTAAAAATCTCAAAGGCTGTGTTTGTATAAATCGGTGAAATAGTTGTCAATCCCTAGTGCACCAAGCACGAGGTGCTTGTTTCAGCTCATACAAGGTTTCTTTAAGTCTCAGACACATGCGACTCCCTATTAAAGGTCTCAAACATGTGCAATAATATGTGAATAAAAAATATATACTCTAAAGTCTTTGATGGCCTTTACTAAGCTTAGAGCTTGCTTTTCCATTATATTATACTTTAAAGTAGCATCCCCGAGTGATTTTCTAAAGAAAGCTAGTTAGGTTTCTGTAGCCTTTGTCATTTGTCTGGGCAAAAGAAAAACTCGCAACAATAGTGTGTCTCCAAGCAAAGGAGAAAATAATGAAATCCTTTTTTAAAGTCGATTTATAAGGATTGGTGTTTTTGTTAAGGTTGTTTAATTGATTCAAATGATTGCTTTGCTCAATAGTCCATTTAAGTACTGAAGTCTTTTTTCAACATATCAAGTTAAGTTCTTATTATTTCTCACTTAGATTTGAGATGAATCTCCTCTAAGGAAGTTAATTTTGCCTAAGAAAGCTAATCCTTTAATGTTCCTAGGAGAGGACTGTTGCTTATAATTGCCTCTATTATGGCCGGGTTTTATCCTAATTTTTAGATATAATATGTCCTAGTACTTACCTTCTCTAATCCAAATAAAGTCTTCATAGGATTTCTGGGGAGATGCCAAATTTTATGCATTTAAGAAAGACTTGTCTCAGATCATTCAAATGTTCATTATCGCCTTGAAAATACGCAAATCACAAGGAATTCATGAATTTCTTGCAAAGGTTATATCATAGCTCTTGCCTCGCATTAATTAACCCAAAAAGCATTTACATGCATAAAAGTGCCCCATGGAGTAGTAAAAGTAGCTTAGCTTGGTCCTTGGTTGGACTAAATATGGTTATACCGAAAACCATCTAACAATGAAATTCGGGAAGAACCAACCACTTCGCAAAATGTGATCCATCTTGCAGAGGTAATTTCCTTTTAAGGACACATTATTTAAATTTCGAAATCAACACATAATCTAATTTCTCCCGCTTTTTCCTAGTGGGAACTAGATTTAGAAACCCAATCATAATATTTGATTGGTGCACATTTGGGCATCATACTTTCTTTGACCTCTTTCTCACTAGCATCAAAATGTGGATTGATCCTTCTGAGCTTTAGTTTAAAAGGTTTTTTGGTCTTTTTTTATAGGTATTTTTATGTTGTATTATGCTAGTGCTTTCATCAGTGATTTTTTAAGTCCTCATAACTCCGTGCAAATTACATCGTGAAATTCTAAAAAGGGCTATGTATTTTTTCTTTTTCTTCCCGAGGTAAAGTTTGGAAAGTTTAATCATATTAGGTTTCAACTCTGTACCTATATTACATTCCTCAATATCAAATCTAAGTGGCTCCATTTCTGTTTTCTTGCAACATCATTAGAGTCAAATAAATCTTCTAAAGGAATTAACTTTCTTTGGGTAAAAAGTTATCTTGAGATTTAAAACATCGATTCATCATCAATTAACTCTTCAATTTCTACTTTTTTCTAAATTATCTATGTCTGTTTGACTAAATTTGAGGGGTTTAGCAAACTCAATTTATTTATATCTGCATTATTCAAATCATTCCTACTATCTGTCATGGATTCACTGCATGCCTCCGTGTCTATATTACAACCCCGAAATTCTCCTCGTGTTCATGAAATATAGATTTGTTCATCCCGTGGAGAAAAATTTGCCAATATTTAAGATTATCTGGAATTATAGGCCCGTGTTTGACTTCTATAGTATATCTATGATTTGCTTGAAATGTATGTATTATAGGTACTAGAAAAAAAGTTGCTATGAGGCTCGCATATTCGTCATGGTATTGCGTGTAACCACATTCTAACAAGCTGTTTAATTAAATCTAAAACAGTTGTCTCTATATCTACTAGTCTTGGATTATAAACAGAATATTCACCAAGACTGTTTCACAATGAACTCGAGTCTCCATAATTGACACTCTTTTACCTCCTAAATTCCTACCAATCGACAACCTCTAAAAATGAGAGCTTCATATTCACCATGTTGTTCGTACATTTAAAACTCCCGCCTAAAGATGACCTTCCGCATCATTGTTTTCCATATTATGTATCCAGACCAGTTTCCGCTCCTAATTTATTGACTCATCCCATCAAAATCTGTTGCCATAATGATTCATGAAAGATGTTTACCGTTCGGTGCTTTGTTTTTCTCTTTTAGTTCAATATTATTTTCAATTCCAAACTTTCTCAGAGTTACATAAATGAATGAATCCATGTTAGTAGGTGTAGTGTACAGGATAATTTTGGTCTTTCTACACTACTAACCATATATACTTCATCAATGTTTCTTTATAAAGTTTCTTTGGTTGGCCGAAACTGAGATTATTGCATATGACATATCAAGTTGTAGAGATCCCCGTAATTTAGCTCCCCATGAGCGAGATAAAAATCATTCCATACTTTGGAGGGATGTTTACCATTACAATGTCCATGACTATGTTTTTCCAGGATATTGAACTAAAGCAACACACAAATCTTTAATCAAACCTAAGCATTTCACTTTGCCGGAATCAAATGAAGAGACTCAGAAGGCCTAATGATGTCTGACTGTGGTTTCATTATTGTTTTTTGGCATTAAATTGTGTGAAGCTCCCGAATCTAGGCATTACATTATGTAATATTTGATCATGAATAGTTAGGCTAATGTGCAGCCAGTGAACCGCCTCCATCTTGGTGTTTTCCATTAACACCAAGACCAAAAATTAACGTGTTGATCATCATTCAAGTTTACCGAATCTTCTCCATCATTCATATTCAAAGTTTCAGGATGTTGTGCTTTGTATAACCATGTTTTTACCAATTCTCATTAAAGTAATTGGTATTTTTAATTGGCAATTTCAAACTCGATGTTAAATGGAGGCTGTAATTTTCCTAATGTAATTATCTCCTTTTGTACAACTATAGTTTACAGGTTTATCTTCTTTTTCATGTATTGTATTTTCATTTTCTGCTTGAGTTTCTAATGTCTTACCGATTTTTGTTTTATTTTCAGAATGGTTTGAGAAGCAAGAGATGTTTTTATGTATTTTGTATTTTCTAAGTCGCTTTAGCAAAGGGTACTAGATCACCGATTTTAGATCACCGCAGGTGTCTTGGAGTCTAAAATTGTTGTTTTAGCATAATTAATTGTCTCTGACAACAACACATTTTTAGAATCATGGATGTTTGGACAACATCATCAGTTATGTCAACAATTTTAGGACTAGGTGAAATTTTTTAAGGCTTGAAACTTTCTAAGATGAACTAGAGTTTTGTTTGTTTTCCCTAGGGAGAATTTGCGTAACTTTAGTATTAGGAGCCTTCTAATCGCTTTTGTTTGTGTTTGGACATATTTCTTAGTAGAAGGCTCTATGTTTTTCTTGTCTTTAGCAACAGTATTTCTTATGTAATTAATTGATAGCAAACTCATAACTTTGTAATCAAATGATTCACTAGAATCTAATTGCATTTGTTGTAAATCATATAACTTTGATCTTCTCAGGTAAGAAAGATGGTGTTATCATAATTAATACCCATTAGATTTATGGTATATTCATCATCATCATATTGATGAGAAATTTCGCCAGAAGTTCTCTGGGAAGGTGGTCTTATTGTTTGGTCGTGCCGATTTCCTCTAGATTTCTCCAAGATTTGTGTTTATCCTAAAATTGATTTCTAATTTGTTGTTGGTTGTCCTATCAGTGGCTTCCTTTCCATATTAGCTAATATATCCATCACTCTCTCTAGTGTTTTTTGATAATTGATCTATCTTTAAATATGAACTAGATGCTTTTTCCTTTATTTTTACTTTCATTTCTTAATCTAGTTTTTCTAGCCAATAAACTTGCCTCTACACTAACAACATTACTTTGCATCCGGCTTCAAAGCCTCAGGATTCCTCTCTCAATTGATAGGGTTATGTCCGTATCAAATCCATCGGGAATTTGAGAAGGATGAAGTCCGGAGCTTAAAATTAGCAGAATTGAATTATAAATGTTGTTGTATCTAGTATAATAATCTTGACTCTTTCATTTGATGCTCTTTGTGATGTTTTCAAATTCAGATAAGATTTGTAGTGAATTTTTCTTTCTTTTCCCCATTTATTAATAAATAATCTATGGAAAATTGCTAAATCAACAATACTACCAAGATTCAAACACCTTTAAACCATTTTTCACCTCACTAGTTAATGTTTGAGCAAAAAGTTTCATTTGTACATCGAATCATCTATTTCATGAAGTTCAAAATAATCTCGTCATCTTATTAACATGTTTTTGGGCAAGGTATTGAGTGGTTGCATCAAATTGAGGTATTTTTCTTTGATAATCTTGGGGCATGTCATGTAATTGTGCTAGAAGGACCAAGGAAAGCATATCTAGTAGCCATGGCTTGGAATTCTAGCTTGGCTAAGAGGTAAGTTGGAAGTACTTGGGTAGAACTAGAAGTACTTGTTGATGTAGTTAAATATTAAAAGATAGAGATTGATATAAGAAGATGTATTGGAAATGTGGTTGAGAAACCAAAAGATGAAGTTGGGATATATAAAGAGGTACTTTGGAATGAGAATGATGTATTGGTAAATGCGTATGAAAAACTATGATGGACTTGAGGTGGTGGAGGATGGAAATAATATTCTAGGTTGGAATGGTTGTTTTTGGATAAATGGATCTATGGAAGGAAGTGTGGTGGAAATAATGGATGAGGTGGTAGTGAATAATGATGATCCACAGATTCTGGGTGTTATCGGTATCTAAATGAGTGGTAGAAGGTTTAGGGGTATAGGCTAATAAGGCACTTAATTAAACTTAATGTTGAAAAATAGCTTCATCTATTTCCTTAAGTATAGTAGCATTTATTGCATCAAGCTTATCATAAACTTCAAAAATCTTTGATTCAAAATCTAACAAACAGCTTTCCTCGCTAGTTTCAAGAAAAGAAATAAAATCGGATCTACAAGATTGCAAATCACTTTCTCGGGTTTGGTTCTCGATAAAGATTATTCAAAATTTATATCAAATTCTAAATATTGTAAACTTGATAGGTGTTTTGAAAGGGAATTTTCTCTGACTAAGGAAACTTTATTAACCTAAATCCTCTACTTCTTTATTCTTTTTTCCACCGTCAGATTATCCACTATGACAGTTGTGTTGTGGACCCGGATTTGACCTAGTATATCGTAATTTTGGAAGCGAATTACAATTTTTATGAAAAATATACTCACAACTTATTAAAATAGTCTTAAGGTGAAAAGATAATGAAAATATTTCCTTTAAGATCTATTTTAAAACTATGATTGGTTAGTTCCCCAACGGAGTCGCTAGTATGTTATCACTCTAATAATTCTCAAAGTTGTGAGATTTCTCTAATATTCTCAAAGTTGTGAGATTTTGATTTATAGTTTAAATAATATCGAGGTAACCACAAACCTACTTTAAGCTTTAGGATTTAGCCTTTCCTAAGGCTCGTAGAGGGTTGCCTTCTATAATATTTAACTTTGTTTTAATATATGATTTTAGGCTAGTTATATAGGGAAAAATTTGTTTTGGTTTTTTGATTTTATTTGGTGGGAAAAACACTTAATGAGATGGATAGTAATAGGTCTGGTTTCCATTGGGCTAATGGGGTCAATGTGTCAAGCAAAAAATTAGGATCAAGGTCTAAAGTCAAATATTTTCGTGGCAAGATAGGGGCAGAGTCACCACCAAGATCTTCGTCAAGGATTAGGAAGTGGTTTTAATCTGGGATAAAGAGCACTGTGGTTCTTTAATCCGTATAAGGAATGAATAGGTAGGGGTAAATCTAAAATTAGGAGAAATTAAGGCTCTTCTTAGTCCGGATATCAATGTGAACATTACTTAAATGAAAACCACAAGAATAACAGAAAGTGCTTTTAACAAATTCCCGACATATAACTATCTCCGATTTCAAATGAAGAAATTCTGTGGAACACATTCCGTGGAATGGATGAATAACATAAGAAGATTGACAAATAACATAAGAAAGTACTTCACTTTAAGTGGCCCAACACACTAATCCCCGAATATGATGCTTTATTGCTTTGACGAGCCTATTGATCATTTGAAATTGGTACAAAAACACTTTAGGTTCATAAAATATGACTACGTAAATCTTCAAAGAATTAATCTACACTCAACACTTCAAATGATGAAGTATTTAAACAAAAAGTAGTACAAAATATCCTAACCATCTATGAGTTTCTCTTGAAAATAAAATAACTTTTTACAAAAAGATAGTGACAGTCAGCTTATCAATTGAAAGTTGTACTATTTATTCAAATTAAATAGCTTTTTGTTGGAATTAAGTCAAAGTAACTGGGTTAATGAGGTGTGACCTTATGTCAGGTAATTCATCTTCAATCTATTTGTGAGAAATTTATCTTTCTACTCGATACTCTTTAAAAACTCGATACTCTTTAAAAACTGACACTCTTATCCCGATACACTTTGACATGTTGATTTTGACTCCGTTTCACCGCCTAAAACTTATTTTACCGTGTAAAAAACAACAAATTCGTTTATCCTTTTCTATCAGCAGTTTCTTTACGTAAAATATGTGGAAGCCATAAAACTCGCCCGGTAATTTAATCTTTGTGAGTTTTTTGAAGTTCTCACCGCTTTCCGTGTATCTTACAAAAGGTTTGACCACAAATATGTTTTTTAATCTCATGTTGTAAATAAAACAAATTTTCAATATTTTTGTGTGAAACTTCTACCTATAGGAATCCCTTGCCAATTGCTTTTGTTAACTTGTTATTTGGAAAAATCTCTCGATATTTTTATTATAATCTTCTTTATTTCATCGCTTATCATTGATAACAAGAATATTTGGAAGAACTTTTTGTCTTAAAGTGTCAAATTTAACCATGAATCTAGTTGTGGTCATGTCCATATTTTGACACTTTTTCTTCCAACTCGTTTCATCAGTTTTTTCTTTGAAATTTTCCTACCTCAAGAATTGTTTCTATCCTCAATTATTCCTATTTCATCCACTGTTGTTTTACATTGAGAAACTTGATTATTTCTAAGGCTTCCTTTTCAAAGTTTGGCACCTAGCTCTTCTTTGCCCAATATTTCTTTTTTAGTTGCCTTTAAGCAAGTCCTTCCTCAATAAATCACTTTGAATTGATGGCCAAAAATCATCGATTGACTCAATGATTTTGGACCATAGTTGATTTATAATGTATGCCATGGGCTCTTTTAAGGTTAACTCTGCTTCTACCTTTTGAGTTGTTCACTTAACCTTTAGCCTTTTGTTCCTCTATTTAGCATTTATCTGCTAATTCTCTGGCATCTTCAAGGTTATTGATTTTCTCTTTTCAATTCGTTGAGTCTCATTATTCTGCATTATTATGTCTTCCATAGCCAATGAGTTTGTCATTCTTATTCAGATCATGGAAACATGGCAGGGGCATCTAGCAAGTATATGAGAAGAGGTAACCAACTGTTAAATAACGGGGACCTTATGGTTAATCCCTAATGAGTTGAAGGCACTGCCATTGCTGCCCATAGAATAATGTTAGGGAGGGAACATTTAGCCTGCAACTATTTTTTCTGACAAGCGATCATATACACTTCCATTTCCTTTGATTTGTGTTGGCTATCTGTATATGAGATCATCATCTCATCCTTTGGCTTGTTCTCATAATCTCCAGCTCCTGGGATGCTTCCTGTAGGTAGAATTTTAATTGCTTTCTAAGTGCTGCAATATCAACATTTTTCTACCTCTACAGTTTTCTCTACATTAGAAGTGTCATACCCAATTTCCCCAACTACTAATTCCTCTAAAGACTTTGATTATGGTGTCTTAGCATATGAAGGCTTTTTCAACCTTAAGGATATTTCATGTTTTTCAAAGTGTCTGGTTTTTTGGCACCGTCTATTTTGTGGTCATGTAGAGTAGGCCTCTAGCTTTGTTTCAGGGAATTTAATCTGGTTGAATGATGAATGACTTGATCACCTCCAAGTCAAACTTCTAGCAACAGCTTTTGTTATTTTAGGTTGGTACTATAGGTTGAAGTACCACAGTAATTTTTTATTTAGGTATAATCAAAGCGCTCTGAAGTATGTTTCCATTTTAACTTGAGTCTGGGTTTAACCAATGTGAATATATTTCATTCTGATTTCTTATTTTTGGCCTGATTTGTTGACATTTCTTTTGATATCCATGTCTTTAACTGCTTTTGTATGAAGATGCTTCCATACTTTGTTGTTTTTGAATCATTTGTGTATTGGAAGTATGTAGTTTCTCCTCATTTTCAATCATTGTAGTGGACCTGTCTTCTTTGATTCTTTCATCTAAACTTCACTGTTTCCTTTTATCATAGGATTTGTCTTAGTTTTCTTTGGTGTACCTAGCTTAAACTTCATTTCTTTGGTAGTTCTCAGTAAGAGGTGAGCCTCTGTACCTCTCATTTTGATTGATTGGTAGACCATTCATATCAATTTTGCTGGATATTCAACTAATGTATTTTTCAACCACTTATTTTCAGTTTAAAACTTCTCACGTCGTCTTGTCGAATATATGGGTTAATTTACATTTCAATTTATCCATCATTGTTATATATCATGGGGTCAGCGAAACTAATTGAATTTATAATTAATGCAAATTTCTCTCGACATGCTTTTAACTAAGCGCGTATATGAAGGATCCACTTGGTTTTTTCAATTTAAACATGTTTTCTTTTTTGCGAATAAAAATTTATCAATTTTATTCAGACTGGGTTTGCCATTCTAAGGAAAGTAATTCATTGGTAAATACTTTGTAATTTATAGGAAGGGATTGATCCTTGTTAAATCAACCCCAAGATGGTTTCTAGTATATATCAATCACCCGTTTCGCTGTCGTAATAGTTAAAACCTTCTTTTATTTAATACTTTATCTGGCCAAAATATTGTTCTTGAGAAGTTTACCAATGGGTGAATGAACAACTGTAGTTCGATATGTGAACCTTGTATGAATTTTCTCTCCATTAAGGAAGTCCATAAAATAACTCATTGCCCATTTCACATCCATCTTTTGAGATTTTATTGGAAACTACTTCAATCGAAGTAGAGGAACATATGGAATAGAAATGAGAGCATTCAATACCTTCACTAGGAAGTTTTTACAATGCTCAAAATAATGATCAATAATATATTTAGTAAAATTATAGATGACTGCAGGGCGAATTGTGCAATAAAAATATACAAGAAACCAATATATCTATTAGTATGTCGATGGGTGAAGTAACTAGTGATAAATGCAACATTAGTATAAGGTCGACTTTCTTTAAATTGAGGAGGAATATGGAGGTTAAGTTTGGGATTTGTATAGTTGCATGAATGTCCAAAGATTTGAATTGTAAATAGAAAGTTCTAAATCCAAATAGACTTCATTAACTTAAATGTATCAGTGAATAACATTAGCGCCCAAGTTGTAAATACATTTGGTTTGGTGATTCAACAATAGTAAATAATACTTCTTCTAAGCATAATAAATGCCTTTGATACGAATAGTGAGCTTAACACGTCGGTGACCTGAGCCTTTGATGGGTAGCAAGAGACTATGTTGATCGTCTCCTCTGAAATTTGCACTTCATCACACGATCCAAAAAATTTTCTTTTTGAATTATGGAGACAGAACAAGAAGGTTATATTCGATTCTTGGATCGGTGATTTTTATAGTCTACATCAGCCAAAGGGGTATGTTCAACATCTACAACGGGGAGGTTGTAGTGGATTGATGACAATTGTGCTTTTATAGGCCATTTATGGATTTGCTTTTAACAATTTATACTTTCTGAGTCTTGAAAATATGTTTTTAGGTTTTAACACACTTAATAGTTATGCACTATTTACGAGAAGGTCATTTTGGTATATGTGGAAGGTTTCCCTTGGACTTTAATAAGTGTCGTCTCTTCAATTTTTCGACCTCAACGAATCAATTCTGTTCCAAAAACCAAATTTTAAATCTTTACGAGACTTCATGACATGCTAGCTAAGTTTTACTATACTTTTCTTTAATGAAAACGACTCTAAAACGAGTCTAATTCATGAAAAGTGTTTAAGTCATTTTGTAAAAGACTTTAAATCATTCGAAAGGGTTTCTAAAGGTACGTAGATGACTAAATTATCTTTAATTTTCTTAAAAAACATAATACATTCTTCGATGTTGTGAATTTCTCGGGGTTGCAACGGTCTGATATGTGGGGAAATAAGGTTGTTTCTTAGGCAACGAGGCTTCAATAAGGCTTAAATCACTTCGAGTATAGTTCTTTTCGAAGGATGATGGATGGGTATTTTCTTGAAAAATACTGTAATTACGAGCATTTGACTCAAGGGTTTACGGGGTACGGAAGCTTTCAAAAGTTTGTTGAGGGTCCTTTATCTACAAATTGGAGGCTGATCGGTCACGATCTTGGATTTGATTGAATTTCGGTTGTTTTCACATTAAAACGGGCGACGGTGTCTTTTCTTCGGTCGAGAAGGTTTAACGAGTGAGAAGAAGCAACAAAAAGGTGTGAAACCCGAAAGATGCTGTTGTTTTTATAGAGATTTAATTGAAATAGTGTATGTGTCTCCTGCGTGTGGATCAGTCCAATTAAGATAGAGACGAGTTTAGGTACGAGGAGGTTTTCACTCGGTTATCGCCGTCGAGAGGATGGTTGTGGCATTATAGGAAGGATGCGATCTGGTAAATATGGACACTTGGACAAGAGAGAGCGAGACAAAACCGCTCATATTTTAATCTCATTTCATTTTAAAAACTACGTCATTAAACTTGCGATATGGGTTATAGGCCGTTGGATGCGGCAGGCGATGCGAATGGTCGAGTTGATTAAGTAGGTTGCGAGGTAAATGGGCGTGGGGCCGGGGTCTTTTATGTGGCGGGTTCAATGTTTATACGTTAAACGTAGTTTAACATAAAATCTTATATTTAATGGGATAGGCGGAATAGGAGGGTTTAATATGTTTTACACGACAAATGGAGTATATCCATGTGTGTAAACATTGGGGAAGATTAATATAAAACAATAGTTTAAACCTGTGGGGAGCGGAAATATATCACATGGGGAAATTAGCTTAATAGGATAAAAAATAAAGTATGGGTTAGGATATTTTAATATTCATGAATTAATATATTACATGATGTGGGTATATGGGGAGTTAATATATGGGTTAAATGTTAATATGAACGGTATGAGCGAAATGCATAAATATGCAAGTAAAGTGTAATATCATGTTTTTAGGTGGGATTTCTTCATTGTAATGCCCAATATAATCATTTCACACTTAAACTTTAGGATAAAGCATTTTTGTGGGTTTTTGAGGTATTTTTGTATGAAAAGGGAAATTAGATAAGGGGGGATTTCCCTTTTCCTGGTAAAATGTGTTTTGACTTAGGAAAAGGGGTTTATTAGGGTAAAATGAATGATGTTAAGGGGAAAAGGGTTTTTATGAATGGTAATGGTTTTTTATGAAGGGGATTCAATGTTTTAAAATGCCTAATGATCACTAAGGCGCGTGGGTAGGTCCCACCAAAGTCGAGAGAAATTCTGCGAGCCTTTAGCGAAGAGTTTTTAGTACGGAGCACATTGTGGGGAGGGAATTTAGTAATTTGCCGAGATGATGTTTATCCATGCTTTGTATGCTGCTTTCTACCTATGTGTTATTCTGCCATTTTCCTTTATTTGCATGGGTGCATTTGAGCTTGCAAACCCTAATCCATTTTTATTTTAAAGCGAGGAAGCTGTCTAATTCCTGTAACCTTATTTCATCGAGGGCTCCAAATTAAGCTTGTTAGCTCCTCATTTTTTATTTTCTACCTAACTAATTATTTGTCAAGTTTAAAAGCTGTTTGACAAAATCTTTTATTCTCTATCTATAAACATGAAATTCAAAGCATGAAAAAGTTAATATTCAACTATTTAACTCATCATGGATTATGGAATTTTGAACAAGCTACACATAATCATTATTTTTGTAATGAAAATTAACTAGTAGTGGCATTTTGACATGCATCACTTTCATGTCTTATTCGTACCTATTTTTGTTTGGGGTCCATTTTTTATTCTTTTTGATATTTTTCTTTCAAGTCCTTTGATTTTTCTTTTAGGACTTAAACCCTCTTTTCATTTTTATTTTATTTTTAGAAAGCAAGGTATGTACATATTTATAAGACTTACCAAAGTCAATTAAAAAATTATGAACCCTATTATTATAGGACCCTAACAGTGGCTCCACATGGGGATGGCATTTCCTGGTGAAATTTCAAGAGCTTTGAGACTAGAAGACTTTGAATTCTGATTGTGTTGACCTTGTAAATGTTGTCTGAGTTCTGTAATTATTCATACTTACAATATTTTATCTTTCAAAGCTTAGGGCCTTCTCTTCTAGCTTCAACTTTGTTAGAAAAACATCCAATCCAATATAAAATCTGCAATGTTATATATAATGGATAAAATAAAAAAAGTTAACTATTGGTTATTTCTAAAGAGTAGTAATGCTTCACCACTCTGCCATTGACAGGTCCACCTAGTAGATCTGATCCATCCATCTCTTTAAAAAAGAAAGCATCATTACCTCTATAACCATAAATAAAATAAGGTCCTTTCCATAGGAAATCAAATTTCCCATGTTTAACTTTCTCTTCTCTCGTTGAATCCCACTTTAGAACTTTTTCACCAATGTAAAAATCATCTTCTTTACTCTTTTTGTCAAAAAATTTCTTAATCTTGTCTTGGATAACTTGAGACTTAAGATAAACTTCTTCTCTTGTTTGCTGCAAGTGAATGGTTTGGTTAATCCTTCTTTGAATATCATTGGTCTCAAATTGTAATTCTTGGATTATCTTCATTACTGGTACTCCTAAGGAAGATGGAAAAACAACATCCATTCCATAAACAAGTTGGTAAGGGGATGTACCAATAAATTTTTTGGTGGTAAGTTTATCTGCCCATAAGGAATTAACTAACCTCTTGTTCCAAGTTTTCTTGTTATCTTATAGTAATTTTTTGATAATGTTCACAAGGCTTTTATTGAAAGATTCAGCAAGGCCATTACCTTGAGGGTAATATGCAGTAGAATGGCCAAGGTTAATGTTGTATGTATGGTAGAAATAAATCATGTTTTTGGATTTGAATGCACCTGCATTGTCAGTGATAATGTTTTGAGGGCATCCAAATATTGAGAGTATGTTGTTTTCTAAGAGGGAGATTATGACAATGTCAGTGGCTTGCCTAGAAGTTATGGCTTCTATCCACTTAGTAAAATAATAAGTGTCTATCAAAATCCACTTATGTTTGGCTGAGGATGGAGGGTGAATTTCACCAATGAATTCAAGACCCCATTGTTGAAAAGGAATTTCTGTTGAGATGGGTTTTAAGGGCAGTGCTAACAACCTTTTCTTTCCTTCAAATATTTGACATTTGTGACAGGAGGTCACATACTTTTCTACATCTGCAAATAAAGTAGGCTATTAAAAACCAGCTCTCAAGATTTTGTCTAGAGTAGTCTTCCAGTAAATATGTCCTCCATCATCACTTGCATGAAATTCTTCTAAAACTTTGTCAACTTCTTATTTTAGCAAAAAATTCAATAAAATTCCACCATGATATTTCCAAAAGAGTACATTTTCTATGATACAAAATCTTACTGCCTTTAATTTTAAAAATCTAGCTTTTGTTCTTGATAATCCAGAAGGAGCTTCTAAATTTAGTAATACAAATACAATATCTGCATACCACGACGAGTCTGAAAAGGCTTCATTGGTCTCTAGAGTCGCCATCTCTTCCTGATCATCTACTTGGGCAATAAAATTAATATCTAAAGCATGACAATTTGATTCAGCCATGATTTTGGTTAAACCTTGACCTTTTATGAGTTTAGTGGGTTTGATTTCTATGTCATATTCCAAAATTGTAGCAATCCACTTGCCTCTTTTACCATCAGGCCCATTCTATGTTAGAATGTCCTTAACGATTGCATTAGAACATAGGAAATGATATGTGAATAAATAATATACACTCTAAAGTCTTTGATGACCTTTACTAAAACTAGGGTGTACTTTACCATTATATTGTACTTCAAAGTGGCATCTCTAAGTGATTTTCTAAAGAAATCAATAGGCTACTCATAGCCTTGGTCATTTTTCTAGATTAAAACTGCAGTAATAGTGTGTTCTGAAGCAAAGGAAAAAATGATGAAATCCTTTTTAAAGTTAGGACTTATAAGGACTGGTTTTTTAGTTAAGGCTTTAATAGATTCAAATTATTGCTTGGCCTCAATAGTCCATTTAAGTATTGAGTCTTTTTTCAACATATTGTTAATTTCTCTAATTTTTTCAACTACATTTGAGATGAATCTTTTAAGGAAGTTAATTTTACCTACAATAACTTGTAACTCTTTAATGTTTCTAGGAGGAATAATGTTTAGAATTGCCTCTATTATGGCTGGGTCTATTCTAATTCCCTCTTTAGATATGATGTGTCCTAGTAACTTACCTTCTTCTAATCCAAATAAAGTTTTCTTGGGGTTTAGAGAGATGCCAAATTTCCTGCATTTAAGAAATACTTTCCTGAGATGATCCAAATATTCATAATCAGTCTTTGAAAATACAGTAATGTCATCTAAATAAATCACTAAGAAAAAATGAATTTCCTTTGCAAAGGCTATATCCATAGCTCTTTGAAAAGTGGCTCTTACATTCATTAACCCAAAAGGCATTTTTACATGCATAAAAGTGCCCCATGGAGTAGTAAAAGAAGTTTTGGCTTGGTCTTCTGGTTGGACTAAAATTTGGTTATACCCTGAAAATCCATCTAACAGTGAAATCATAGCATAACCAACTACCCTATGTAAAATGTGATCCATCTTTGGTAAAGGGTAATTATCTTTTAAGGACACCTTATTTAAATTTCTAAAATCAACACATAATCTAATTTCTCTTGTCTTTTTCCTAGTGGGAACTAGATTAGAAACTCAATCAGAATATCTGATTGGTGAAATTATTTCAGCATCATCCATTCTTTTTACCTCTTTTTCAATTAAAGGAAACAAAACAGGATTGATCCTTCTTAAATTTTTCTTAAAAAGTTTTTGGTCTTCTTTTATAAGGATTTTGTGTTGTATTATGTTATTTTCATAGGATTTTAAGTCCTCATAACTCCACGTAAAAGAATCCTGAAATTCTTTAAAAAGAGCTATGTATTTGAGAGTGCAAGCTTCTATGATCCATAACATTTTATTCTAAATCTTCCGAGAAATCACATGAGAAATTTTGGAACCGACGTGTTTCGAACTATCAACTGTAGTTGATCATCAGGATAATGCAAAATGAAGATTGGCTGATCAAACTATCCATTTATATACCAGGAAGAGAGAAGCAACGGTCAAAAACCCGAAAACAATTAAAAATGTTAAAAAACGTTCAAAAATAAAATAAAAACGTTCACAAATAAAATAAAAATATATAAAAGTATAAAATAAATCAAAGAATAGAAATCCCTCAACCTTAAAAGCTATGAATTAACCCAGAAAATTTATATAAGGACCAAGTCAAAAAATAAAAATATAGAACCATAAATAAAAACTAAAAACCAACTACCCCCAAGAAAAAAAAATGAAAATAAAACAAGAATTAAATCCAAAAAGGTGAAAAAGTCAAAAGTCAATAATAATAATAAAAATAAAATAAAATATATATGATTTAAAATAAAATAACTAAATAAATAAAATATATGAAATAAAATAAAATAAAATAAATAACCAAAAATAAATAAATAAATAAAATAAATAAATAAATAAATAATAAATAATAAAAATAAAGAATAAAAATAAAAATAAAAATAAATAAAAGTAAAAATAAAAATAGAATAAAAGGAAACATAATCGTAAATATACAAAAAGATAAATAGATAAATTATAGAAAAAAGAAGAAGAGGAACGACCAGTATTTTTCTTTTTCTTCCTCAGGGAAAGTTTTGGAAAGTTTAATCATCTTAGGTTTTAACTTTGTACCTATGTTACATTCCTCAATATCATATTTAAGTGGCTCCATTTTAGGTTTCTTTGCAACATTTGAGTCAAATAAATCTTCTAAAGGGGTTAAGCCTTTTGGTAAAAAGTTGTCTTTAGGGTTCAAAATATCATATTCATCATAGACTAACTCATCAATCTCTACTTTCTCTAAATTATATACGTCTAACTAACTAAATTTAGTAGGTTTAGAAAAATTTACATTATTTACATCTATATCCTTCAAATCAACTTCACTATCTAAATTATGATCTACTGTACAATCTATGTCTATGTTACAACCCTAAAATTCTCCTTCATTGTTCATGAAATGATAAATCTGTTCATCTTGTGAGAAAATTTGCCAATATTTAAGATTATCTGGAATTATTGGTCTGTGTTTGACTTCTAGACTATATCTATGATTTGGTTGAAATGGAAGATTATAGGCACTAGCAAAAGTTGCTAAGCAGTGAGCCTGTCTGTTATGTTTTCTTGGTATTGCAGAAAAATCACATTCTAACAATTCTTTAATAAAACCTAAAACAGTCTCTCTATATCGGCTTAATCTTGGATTATAAAGAAAATATTCTCAAGTTATTTGTTTCACAATTAACTTTGAGTCTCCCATAATTGATATTCTTTTACCTCCTAAATTCCTAATAATTTGTAGTCCTAAAATAAGAGCTTCATATTCAGCCATGTTGTTTGTACATTTAAAATTTAATATGAAAGAATGAACTTCTGCATTATTGTTTTCCATATTAGTTATCCAAACTCCTGCTCTTGCTCCTAATTTATTGACTCATCCATCAAAATCTAGGTGCCATAATGATTCATGAAAGATGTTTTCACTGAATGGTGCTTTGCTTTTATCTTTTAGTTCAGTTTTGATTTCAATATCAGTTTCAGAGTTGCATAAAATGAATGAATCCATGTCAATAGGTGTAGAGTAAATTGATTAATTTCTTGGTCTTTCTACACTACTCACCATACATTTGATCAATGTTTCTCTATAAAGTTTCTTTGGTTGTCAAAAAAATGATATTGTTACATATGACATATCAAGTTGTAGATATCCTTGTAATTTAGCTCCCCATGGGTGAGATAAGAGCATTCCATACTTAGGAGGGATTTCTTCTACTACAATGTCCATGAGTATGCTTTTACCAGTATATTGAACTAATGTGACACTTAAATCTTTAATCAAACCTAAACATTTAACTTTGTTGGAATAAAATGCAAAGAGATCTTTGTAAGGCCTAGTGATATCTAAATTGAGGGTTTCCATTATTGCTTTTGGCATTAAATTATGTGAATCCCATGAATCTAACATTTCATTATGTAATATTTGATCATGAACAGTTAAGCTAATGTAAAATGGTGGAATTGATCCATCTTGGTGTTTTCCATTAACATCAAGACCAAAAATTAACCCTAGTTGATCATCACTTAGATTTATTGAATCTTCTCCATCATTCATGTTTAAAGTTTTAGTGATATTTGTTTTGTACAAATCATGTTTTACCAATTCTATCAAATGAATTGGTATTTTTAATTTGGCAATTTCATCTTGGATATTAAATGGAGCTTGTGATTTACTTAGTTGAATTATCTCTTCTTTAGTGACTGTAGTTTGAGTAGGTTTATCTTTTTTTTCTACAATTTTTTTTCATTTTCAGTTTGTGTTTCTATTGTCTTACTGATCTTAGTTTTCTTTTTGAGGAATAGTTTGAGAAGCAATAGATGTTTTTTTCGATTTTGTATTTTTAGAAGCGGTTTTGGTAGTGGCAACTTTTGGATCAACACTAGTTGTTTTGAAGTCTAAAACTATTGTTTTAGTAGAATTAATTGTCTTGACATCATCATATTTTTGTGAATCTGTTGATGTTTGGACAACATGATATGTTATATCAAAAATTTTGGGACTAGGTTAAATTTTAGGGATTGAAATTTTCTGTGATGAATTAGAGTTTTCCTTATTTTCCCTAGGGAAAATTTGCAGAACTTTAGTAGTGGGAGCTTCTACTTTTTTCTTTGTTTGTGTTTGAATAGATTTTATAGTAGAAGGCTCTATGTTTTTTTTGGCTCTGAGGTTATATTGCTTATGTACTTCATTTATAGCAAACTCATAACCTTGTTTGTAATCAAATGATTCACCAGAATCTAATTGCATTTGTTGTAAATCATATAACTCCTGATCTTCTTATGTAAGAAAGATGGTTTTATCATCATTAATACCCATTATATTTATGGTGTCTTCATCATCATCATTTTGATGAGAAATTTCAGCATAGTTCTCTTTTAAAGGTGGTCTTATTATTTGGTCAGGTGTTGATTCTCTATATTTTCCAGTATTTGTGTTTTTCCTGAAATTGGGATTTCTAATCTTTTGTTGGTTATCCCATTGTGGCTTCCTTTCCATATTATCTAACATATAAATTATTCTCTCTAATTTTTTTGCTAACTGATCTATTTTTAAATCTGAACTAGATGCTTCTTCTTTTATTTTTACTCTTCTTTCATTCCTTAATCTAACTCTCTTTGCTAACAAGTTTGCCTCTACAGTGACAAAAATAGTTTGCATCTACTCTAAAGTATCTATATTTCTCTCTCTTAATTGATAGACTATGTCTATATCAAATCCATCAGGGAATTTAAGAAGGACAGAGTCTGGAGTGGGCTTAAGATTAGTAGGAATTGAATTATAAATGCTATTGTATCTAGTGCAATAATCTTGGACTGTCTCATTAGGTGCTCTTTCAATGCTTTCAAATTCTGATAATATTTGCAATGGATTTTTATTCTTTTCCCATTTATTCAAAAATTATCTATGAAAAACTAATAAATCAGAAATACTACCATGATTCAAACCTTTAAACAATTTTTTAACCTCACTAGTTAATGTTTGAGCAAAAATTCTCATTTTTACATCAGAATCATCTATTTCATGAAGCTCAAAATAATCTGTCATCTTATTAACATGCTATTGGGAAGTGTATTTAGTGGTTGCATCAAATTGAGGTATTTTTCTTTGATAGTCCTGGTGCATGTCATGTAACTGTCTTAGTAAGACGAAGGGAGCATATCTTGCAGCCATGGTTTGGATTCTAGCTTGGCTAGGAGGTAAGTTGAAAGCACTTGGTGTAGAGCTAGAAGTAATAGTTGATGTAGTTAAAGAATTTGCAAATGAGATTGGAATATAGGAGGATGTATTGGAAAATGTAGTTGAGGTGTTAAAAGATGAAACTGGGATATATGAAGAGGTGCTTGGGAATGAGATTGATGTATTGGAAAATGCAGAAGGAAAACTAGTGCATAGACTTGAAGTGGTGGAGGATGGAAATAATACTCTAGGTTGAAATGGTTGTTTAGGAATAAATGGATCTATGGAATGAAGTGTGGTGGAAATAATGGATGAAGTGGTGGTAAATAGATATTAACCTACAAATTCCAAAATTTTCGTATCTAAACGAGTGGTAGAGGGCTTAGGGGTATAAGCTGATAAAGTAGCTAATTCAATTGATTGATGAAGAATAGCTTCATATATTTCCTTAAGTATAGTAGCATTTATTTCATCAAGTTTATCATAAACCTCAAAAATCTTTGATTCAGAATATAATGAAACAATTTACTGCTTAGTTTCAATAAATGAAATAAAATCAGGATCTATAACAGTACTATTTAAGTCACTTTCTGATTTATTTATGAATAAAGAATGCTCAAAATTTAAGTCAAACTCTATGCCTTGTATACTTAATAATTGTTTTGGAAGGGAATTTCTCTAACTAAGGAAAATTTATTGCCTAAATCCTCTACTTTTTTATTCTTTTTTCCAATTCTATCAGGATTATCTACTATGACAATAGGTTGTGGATCTGGATTTGACCTAGTATAGTAGACTCTTCTGGAAGCCAAAATTACAATTTGTTATGAAAATATACTCACGACTTTTTTAAAACATTCTTAAGGTGAAAAGATAATGAAAAGATTTCCTTTAAGACCTATTTAAAATCGAGGATTGGTTAGTTCCCCAGTTGAGTCGCCAGTATCTTATCACTCTAATAATTCCCAAAGTTGTGAGATTTTTTATTTTATATTTTAAATAATATTAGAGGTAACCACAGACCTACTTTCAAGCTTTAGGATATAGCCTTCCTAAGGCTTAGAGAGGGCTCTCTCTACAATATTTAACATTGTTTTTATTTTTTATTTTAGGCTAGTTATATAGTGAAAATTGGTTTTGAGATTTGTTTTGGTTTGGTGGGAAAAATCACTTAATGAGATGGATAGTAATAGATCTGATTTTCCATTGGGAAAATGGACTCAATGTGTCAAGCATACAGATCAGGATCAAGGTCTAAAGTCAAATATTTTTAGGGAAAGATAACAGAGTCACTCAAGATATTTGAAGACTGATTTGTGAAGTGGTTTTAATTGGGATAAAGAGAAATTAAGGGTTCTTTGATTTGGATAAGGGAATGACTAAGTAGGGGTCAATCGAAATCAGGGAGAAATTAAGAATTCCCTAGTCTGGATATCAGTAGAAAACATTTAAATGAAAACCAGTATATAACAAAGTATTTTTAACAAATTCTGATATGTCACTTCCTGATTTCACATTAAAATTTAGAATACATTTATGAATGGATGGAAAACATAAGAAGATTAACAAGTAACATGAGAAAGTACTTCAATTAAGTGGGCCAACACATGAATCCTGAAATATGATGCTTTATTGCTTTGATTTAGCCTATTGACTTGAACTTGATTACAAAAACTCTTCAGGTTCAGAAAATATAAGTATACAAATCTTCAACAATTTATTCCACACTAATACTTCAAATGATGAAGTATTTATACAAAAAAGTAATACAAAATATCCTAGAACTATCATAGGATTTTTTTATGGAAAATAAAATATCTTTTACAAAAGGATAGTGACAACTGCATAACAGACTTGCAAGTTGTCCTATTTATTAAATAAAATGTCTTTCTGTTGGACTTAGGCAGCATCTGGCTAGTTGAGTTGTCTTTAACACTGGCAATATGATCTTCAATCAGTCTTGAAGATTTATCTCTCATCTGATACTCTTTAACTGATACACTTTAACCACTTTAACCTCTGATACTCTTTAACTTGTTGTTTTGACTGTTTTACTGCTTGAAAAATCTCTTTTTTCTCTATAAAAACAACACTCTGTTTTTTCATCTTCTTTCACTACAAACTGTCTTTTTAAAGTAAATATGTGAGCTTTTCCCAAAAATATTCATCTGGTATTTTAATATTTGTGATTTTTCTGAAATTCTCACCAGCTTCTGTGTATCTAACAAAGGTTGGCTTGACTACAAAGAGGTGTTTTATCTCATGCTATAAATAAAAGAAGTTTTCAATACTTTTGTGTAACACTTTACCTGTTGGAACTCCTTTCCAATCTGCCTTGTTCACTTGTTATTTGGAAAAGTCCCTTATCTTCTTGTTGTAATGCTCTTGTTTCAATAGTTTATCATTGATGACAAGAATATTTGGCAAAAATTTTTGCCTCAATGTGTCAAACTTAACCATGAATCTAGTTATGGCCATGTCCATATTTTGACACTTCTCTTCCAACTATTTCACCAAGTTTTTCCTTGAAATCACTTTCCTAACCTCAAGAATTGTCTATGTCCTGTCAGTTATCCCTATCTCATCGAATTCTTGCTTGTTTTTAGTATTGAGAAAATTTATTATTTCTAGGGATTCTTTAGGCTTGGCACCTAGCTCTTCTTTGGCTACTTTAAGCAACTCTTTCTGTTCATATATCAGTTGAATGGATGGCCAAGTATCATTAATTGATTCATTTATTTTGGACCATAGTTTATTCTTAATGTATGCCATGGGCTCTTTTAAGGTTAATTTTGTTTCTACCTTCTTTAACTATTCACTTAACCTTTTGGCCTTTTGTTCCTTTGTTTGAGCATTTATCTGTGCTAATTTCTTGGTATCTTCCAAGTTATTGATTTTCTCTTTCAATCTATTTATCTCATTATTTTGTGTTGACATATATTCCACGTATTTAATGAGTTTGTTGGCCTCATCTATTTGTTGAACTACATAAGTGGAAGATTCAGTGGCAGAAGTAGTGGAAGAAGTAAGTGGCACAACTGTGGCCAATGGTACTTTTGGTGCTAACTCTTCTGCTAGAGTTGAAGGAACTGTTGTTGTTACCATGGGAATGACTATAGGAGGAATATTTTGTGTCTTTGTAGCTTCTTTTTCTTGGACAATCTTGTCCATCTCAATTTCCATCTCCTTGATCTGTGATGTCATTTGTAGTATGAGACTCATCATCTCATTTTTTTATTTGCCTCCTATACAATCTCCTTAGCCTGTGGATGTTGTGTTGGAGGTTGTTTCCGTTTCTTTCTAAGTACTGCAATATCAACATTCTTCTTCTTTACGAATTCTTTTACATCTTTCACATTAGAAGGGTCATACCCTACTTCAATCACCAATTCCTCTAAAGACTTGATTCTAGTGTCTTTAGCATAAGAAGAAGATTTTTCAACCCTAAATTTATTTCTTATATTTGTCAAAGTATCCTAGAGCTTCTGGGCACTCATTGCTTTTGTGGTCACGGTAGAATAAAGCATTTCTGAGCTTTGCTTGTGAAACTCAATCTGATCCAAGGGATGGATGTTCTCTATTGGAATTTCAATATCAGCTCTTTGGTAATATGATGCTCTTATAGGTTTAGGCATTTTTGGCTGTAAAACTGTCATTAGAAACTTTTTATTTGTATAATCAAAGGCTGAAAGTAGCCTATTTTGAATCTGCGGAGTTTGTTTCAAGTATTGTGAATAAATCTCATTCTTTATCTCTTCATTTTTTTCCTTGATTTGTTTGTACTTTTATTTGATATATATGTCTTTATCCTCTTCCTGTTGTGATGAAGATGATTCCATGATTTTTTGTTTCTCAATCACCTGTGTGTCAGAAGTAACAAGTTGTTGCTCATTTTCAATAATTGTAGTAGTCTCAGTGTCTTCTCTGGATTTTCTTCATCTAAAACCTCAATTGTTTACTTTTCTTTATCTATTGGATTAATCTTAGGTTTCTTATTATATCTAAGCTTAAATCTTGTTCATGTGGTTATTTCAAAAATATATGACCTTTCTTCTCCATTTCTCTTTATGGTTCTGTCCTCCTAAATAGGATTTTGCAAAGTGTGACTAGGATCACCTTGCTTGACAGATTCCATCAATATATTTTCCAACCATTCTACTTGATTTAAAAACTCTTGAATTTCAGGTTTCTTGTTATGGATGTAAGGGGTTAATTTTCATTTCACCCTCATCTTACTGATTATTCCATAACGATCATAGTTCCACAGGAAACGTTCATCAAAATTATACTCTAGCAATTGTTTTTCTGCCTCTACACCTGCTTCCTTGTTGTTGCATATGAACGGACCTACTTGGTTTTTCAATGTGAATTGAGTTTTATTTTTAGTAGCCAAACAATTTATAGAGTTTGAGTTTAGAATTTTTGTTATATATTCTAATGCAACCACTCTCATTAGCACATACTTTGGCACTTCGTAGGGAAAGAGGTTTGATCCATAGATTCTAATCTCTGTGTGGTTTTGGTATAGGCACCAATCACTAGTTCTTCTTCGTTCTGGTAGCTGTAAAACTTTCTTAATCTCAATACTTATCCTTGGATCTACACTGTTTGTAAGCATATTTATCAATGGGTGAATAAAACAGTCTGTGAAATCTGCATAAGTGAACTCAATTGATTATTTTCTGATTAAAGAATTCCAAAAAATAAGTGACAACATATTTCCCTCTACATCAAAATTTTGAAGGGTTATTGGGAATTTATCTGACTAGAAGTAGAGGAACATATGAAAGAGGAAGGAGGTATACCTAAATACTCCTTCAGTAGGAAGTTTCACAAGTTGATCATGAATACTATCAACTATATACTCAACATAGTTATAAATGACTAAAGGAGGTTGACCAGGCACAAAAGTGGATAGAAAACCAAGTATAGACTCATCAGTGTCCTCATCAGTAAAGTAGCCAAGGATAAAAGACAACATTGAGATAATATGTCTTGATCCTTCTAGGAATTTGGAGGATGAATAGGGAGGGTTAATCTTTGGGATTTCAACATATGAAGGCATGAATATTTGAAAGATTTGAAATCTCTTAGGAAAGTCTAAATCCAAATAAATCTTTGTAAGAGCTTCTATAGACAATGGGACTACATTAGGATATGGTTGCAATTGAAGCATTTGGTTTATGGATTCTGCAGTGATAGTGAATAATACTTCTTTCTTAGCATTAAACATAGCTCTTAGGTCAGGGTAATAATGAGCTTGACATAATATTATGACCTCAGGTCACTGATGGGTATGTGGAACTACATATTTGGGTAAATTAGACTCCCAATTTTTCACTTCATCTTCCTAATCCAAATATTTTTCTAGACTCCAGCAGTGGAGATCAAGAATATTGAATTCAATTACTAGATCAGTGATTTTATAGTCAACATTAGCTAAAGGAGTGTGTTCAACATCTACAATAGGAGGTTGTAGTGGATTGATAACAATGGTGCTTTTATAAGCCATTTTTGGGTTTAATTTTTGACAATTTAGCCTTATGAATGTTTAAAACTCTATTTTTTAGGTTTTTATACACCTCTGTGAGCTTAGATTGTTTACAAAAGGTATTTTTGGTATGACAGAGGTATCTTTCAATAGAAATAGGTAAAATAATGGTTTATTTTGGTTCAAACTTTTAGTTTCTTCTCCAAAATCAATCTTTAAAACTTATTTACATACTCAGGAAAGATTTAACAAGGGTTTACTACTATTTTCTTGGGTAAAACAGACCTAAAACAGACTAAGTCATGCAAAAAATTATTTCTAAGCATTTTTAAAGGATTTTGAATCAATTAGAAGGTTTCGAAGGGTGTGCAAATGGATAAATTCTTCAATTTTCTTAAAATTAGGTTACAGTCTCCAGAAACTATAAAATTATCATGGTTTTGAATAAAAGATGAATTTTAGAGGAAATAAGGTTATTCTTTTAGTCAAATAAAATTTCAAAGGTTTAACTTCCAGAGAATTCTCTTTTCATGGAGAGATAGGTCTGCTTTTTGAAAAATACCTATTATTTTAGGTATATTGACTCGAAAAAGGGCTTTTGGAAGTCAGGGAGCTTTCGGAAGCTTTGTTGAAGTATTTAAAGGAAATTTGGAAGGTATGAATGGTCACAGCAGTGAATTGGGCCGAATTCTGGTTTTTGTGCATGAAAACAGGGTGGAAGCAATTTTTTTCAGTCAGAAAAAGTCAAATGAGAAGAAAATGCAGTGAAAAGTTTTAAACGCGTATAATTTTTTTGTTTATAGAAAATTTAGTTTAAATAATGTTTGCATTCAATGCCAATCAATTCAAATGGGAAGCGGTTTGGCGCAGAGAGATTAAATACCACCAAGCGGTTATCGCATCATTGAGGTGTGGTGAACTATTTTTCCTGAGCGTGTGCGATCCTATGAGAAATGAACGCGTGGAGGAGAGATAATGAGGCAATACCATCCATATCGCAAATCCAAAAATGATTAAATATCACACCATTAAATTTGCGATATGGATTGTGAGTCGTCAGATCAGGCAGAGAGAGCATGAACGGTCCAGATTGATTGATGAAGTTGATGGGTAGATGAGTGTGGGGCCCGAGGTGCTTTATGCGGCGAGGTTTACGTTTTAAATGCTAAAACATAGTTTAAATGTAAAAATCTTAGGATTTAATGGAATATGCAGATAGGCGGATTACACAACCAATAGGTTATATACATGTGTATTGTAACCTTTGGCAGATTAATATAAACCAAGGCTAGTCTAATCCTATGGGGGAGCGGAAAATATATCACATTGGGAATTAGAACCATAGGATAACATAAAAATGTGGGTTTGGACTTTATTTAATATAAGGTATTTAATATATTATGGGGTGGGGTATTATAAGGAGTTAATATTAAATTAAGGTTAATATGAAATGAATAGAATGAGCTGAAATACATATAAATGCACTAAGTAAAGTGTAAATTTAAGCGTTTGGGCATATTTTTTACACTTAAACTTTAGGTAATGTATCTTTATGGGCTTTTTGAATATTTTTGTATGAAATGAAATTAGTTAAGGGGTTTTTACTTTTCTTAAGCAAATAATGGATTTTATCTTAGGAAAAGGGTGATAATGTTAAGGAAAAGGGTTGCTATGAAGGAAATCCAATACTTAGTGCCAATCAGTCATTAAGCCTTGGAATTGGTCCCAAAAAAAGTTAGAGAAATTCTTTGAGCCTTTATAACTGAAGGTTTTGAATACTGGAACACTTTGAGTGGAGGGAAATTAGTAATTTTACTAGATGATGTTTTATTCATGCCTTGTGCAACTGCTTTTTACCTACCCATCATTTATTCTAGAATTTTTTCATTATTTGCATCGGTGCACTTGAGCTTGCAACCCTAAATCCATTTTTCTTTTAAAGCAGGAAACTATCTAATTCTAACCTTATTTCATCTGAAGGCTCAGATGAAACTGTTGAGCTCCTCACTTATTCTCCAACTATCTACTGATTTGTCAAATTTAAACTGTTTGACAAAATCTTTATTTTCTATCTATAAACATGAAATTCAAAGCATGAAAAATTTAAGATAAAACTATTTAACTCATCATGGATTATGGCATTTTGAATAAGCTACACATAATCATTATTTTTGCAGTGAAAAGTAACTAATAGTGGAATTTTGACTTGCATCACTTTCATGTCTTATTTGTATCTCTTTTTGTTTGGGGTCCATTTTTTATTCTTTTTTGTCTTTTTCTTTTCAAGTCCTTTGATTTTTCTTTTAGGACTTTTACCCTCTTTTCATTTTTTATTTTTTTTCAAATATGGAAAAACAACTTGTAGAAATCAAGGTATGTACATATTTACAAGACTTATCAAATTCAATTAAAAAATTATGAATCCTATTATTATAGTACCCTAACAGCTAGAAATTTCCTTCTCGTTCCACCTGAAATACAAACCAATAAATCACATGATCAACATCCTGTACATATATTTTAAGCAATGAAACATGTAAAAAATCATGAGCTTTGACTGATGGAGGAAAATAAAGCCTATATGCCACTGGTCCAATCCTATCAAGGTATCAAAGGGTCCACAATAAAAATATGATATCTTGGCACATTACCCGACCTTCAAGAAGATCTTAGTGGTCTTGATACACAAGTACACATGCTCTTCAACCTTAAAATCATTGAATAACTTATGTTGATATGCATAAATCTTCTTCTTGTCCTATTTTTCTTTCAAATTCCTTTTGATAACCTGCATCTCCTACTCCATCTCTCTCAACACATCTAGTCCAATCAATAACTGTTCACTAGATCACTCCAGCTGATATGAGTATTACAAATCCTACCATAGAGACCCTCCAATGGGTTGATATTGAAGGATTATAGATACCTATTATTATGAGAAAACTCCACTAGTGGAATATACTCCTCCCACTTCCTTTCTTGATGCATGAAATACATCCTTGACATATCTTCATGGATCCTCTTGATTCTACATGTCTTCCCATGTGTATGTGAATGATAAGTTGTATTGAAAGCTAGCTCTATCCCTAATATTGCAAACAATTCATTCCAAATATTGGAAGTCAAATTGGCATCTATATTTGATACAACCTTCTTGGGAACTCCATGTAACATCACCATATCCCTAATGAAGATTTTAGTCATTTAAATAGCTAAATTTTTAGACTTTACTACAATGAAGTGACTTACTTTTCTCAACTTATCAATCACAACAATGATGTAGTCATGTTTCTTCTATGTCTTTTACAATCCTATAATGAATTCCATGGAAAATAACTATGTTTTTCATTCTGGAATCAAAAATAGGTTGTAACAAATCAGCTAGATGCTTGCATTAAAATTTTACCTATTAACAATACAAAATTTTATCAAAACTATCAACAACCTCTTTCATCAAGTTATGCGAATAGTATAACTTCATAATAGATGTCAAATTATTCTAGTATCTTTGATGACCAGAATATTTCTTGACATGAAAATCTCTCAAAATAAGCTTCCTTATATCACTACTATCATGCACATAGGTCCTTCTCTTGAATCTAACCAAGCCATATATTGGGAGGTGATACTCCTCACCCTTATCACCCTCACCCTGTTGCTACAATATCTACTTCAATTATTGGTACCTCTCATCATGTTTCCCTATATGTAATATCTTCTCCTTAAAATCTATCCCATAAGAGCTCACAATTGAAATATGATTAACTTATATCCTCATACTGAGTGCATCCATAAGCTGGTTCTCTTTTTCTTTGATATACTTGATTTCAAATAAAAACATTATGAGAGTAGCCAACCATCTAGCTTTTCTTTCATTTATATTAGGTTGGTCAAATAAGTACCTCAGTCCACTATGATCACCCATTAAAATGTATCTCTTACTAAGGAGATAATTTATCCACATATTCAATGCATGAATCATAAATTCCAACTGAAGATCATGAGTGAGATAGGTCTTCTCATGCCCAGTTAGATATTTTTATTCATAAGAAACAACCTACCCTTCCTAGATTAGGAATCCACTAATTACTGCATTACAAGCATCTGTACAAATCATAAAGTCCTTACCAGGATCTGCAATCTTTAAAATTGAAGCATTGGTGAGAAATTTCTTGTATTGATAAAAGCTAGTTACACACTCAACGGTCCATTCAAACATCTTTTATTTCCTTTACGAATATGTAATAAGATATCCGATCTTGGATAAGTTCCCGATAAATCTTCTGTAATAACCTACTAGTCCCATGAATAGTCTGACCTCATCAACATTCGTTGCAGTTGGCCACTCCATGATAGCCTTAATATTTTCTTGATCCACTACTCTCCCTTCCTTTGAAACAACATATACTAAGAAATGAATCTAAGAATAAAAGAAGGTACACTTGTTGAGCTTGGAATACAGGTTATGCTTTCTCAACATTCTTAACAATGCTACTAGGTGTTCTGCATTCTCTTCCTCATTCTTTGAATATACCAATATATCATCAACAAATACTATTACTAAATTATCCAGGTAAAGGTGAAAAAAACTATTCATAAAACACATGAAGGTTTTTAGAGCAATAGTAAGGCTAAAAGGAACCACAAAACTCATAGTTCCCATACCTTATACAAAATTCAGTCGTGTATATGTTTTATTATTTGATGTGCACCTGATGATATCCTGATCTCAAAGAAACCTTTCAATATAATGCATCTCCCTTCAACTGATAAAACAAATTATCAATTTGAGGTAAAGGATACTTTTTCTTGATATTCATTGTGATCAACTACTTGTAATCAATGCACACCATGAGACTACCATCCTTCTTCTTCACAAAAACACAAGTTCTCCCCATAGAGATACACTTGTCCTTATATATCCCTTATCAATCATCTCTTTAAGATGTCACTTCAATTCCACCAACTCAGGAGTGTTCATTCTGTATGTTGCCTTAGATGTTATTTCTACTCTTGGTATCAATTCAATAGAGAAATACACCTCCATATGAGGCAATGAATCTAGAATATTTGTAGGAAACACATCCTGGAGCTACTTTAATATAGGATACCTTCTTAGGATTTCACCATCTTCATCATCCAAACCTTTGTTACTAGAAACATGTATTGTAAACAATGTGCATCCATTTTTGTGATTACGCTTATCTTGCATAACTGTAACCATCCTCAGTGATGTATACTTATTCTTGGATTCCTACAAGACTCTATTTTCCCCAGCCTTGTCTAGGAATTCAATGGCATTCTCATACAAATCTACCTTAGTCCTATTAATCAACAACCAATCCATGCCCAAAATAATGCTATATGAAATCAAAGGAATAAACTTTAGGTTTTTTATTGTAGGCATGCCATTAATCCCAAATTCAAAATATATCACCCAATGGTGAACTCTTCTCCTGATCCCTGTAGCCAACTACGCGAACCAATATTTTGCATGCATTTCCTTATTCAAATGAAACAAATCCATAGATTGAGGAATAATATAGCTATACTTTGATCTTAGGTAAATCAAAATGCAAATGACATGATCACAAAGCTTACCTTCCATCTCAAAGATAAATTCTTGGTGGTTTTCCTACATGTTATAAACTTATGCATAGATCCGAGGAATGATCTGAGATACAAACCAAACATTTCACATCTCTTGGGAACTGTAGACCTGAGGCCTACCACCCTAATACAATGGAAAATACTTCTTGTGATCATCTCTACCCTAAATCCAACATTTCAATGGTTCTCTATCACTGCATTTATTACGCTGCTCCATGGAATAAGACCGATGTTTTTTCTCAACTGTATTGAAATTATTATGTGGAGCCACATTTTACTTCTCACCTATATCATGAGATACTCCTCGCTCCTTCAACCATTTTCCTTTAGTCTTTTAATTACGCTTCAAGTAACACTTGAACTTAGGCTTACACTTTGACTACTCATAACAATGCTTCAAATTCTTGATGGATTCATCCAATGAATGAGGCTCATCAAACTCAACCCGTTATTTGAATGATAATGAAAATGCACCAATGAAAATTTGGATATTTTCTTTCGCATCCTTGAGATATGCCACATTACTCAATAGCTTTAGAAACCTAGTTGTATACTCTTCATTTGTAATGGAACCCATCTTGAGGTCATAAAATTCCTCGACCTTTCCACCATATTTCCTCTCAGGAAGGTACTCCTTTCTAAAGATCCTTTCAAATTCTTACCAACTAAGTTTCTCTTCCCTAATGTCTATGACATGCATGACATCTTCCCAGAAAATATCTATTATTTCTTTGAGACTTAACATAGATATATTATCTTCATATTATTTGAGTAATCATGCAGTTTGAAAAATTTCCTCATTCCATGCAACCATGCTTATGCATCTTGTGATTTGGTCATCTCACCATCAAAAGTGGGAGGCTTGGCTTTCTTTAATTATTGTGTCAAGTACTACTTCTCTTTCCTTCTATAATGGTGTTGGAAATGATGGTGATGATGTCTCCTAGAAGAAGAACTAGGATAAAATCCATGGATAATAGCCTTCCTCTCTAGTTTACTTGAGGATATTCCACCCTTTATTATATCATCCCTATCCATCTGGTACCTTTTTTGAGACCCGATCCCATCTGTCGCATTATTCATTTCTTCCTACCTATCTCCATGAAAAATCCCCAGTTTTCCTTCTTTAAATATAAATGGATTTGAAGAATAACTTCATTGACCTCAACTTTATTTTCTTGATCTTTTTCAATCCATTCCCGAGCTTCAAAAACAACTCATTCTCTAATTTACAACTTATGATATATGCTTTCATACTTCTTAATGTATCTACTAGATAATGAGAGTCTCCCTCCCCTTGCTGATCAATTGAGTTCTCCCATTCCACTAATTTATCTTATGGAATGTACGAGGAGTAGTATTAACTGTAATCCATGATTATGTTCTTCATCTCTTGAAATTATTTTTTCTTGTAATATACCAATGTTAGCTAAATAAAATCATAATAAAAAAAATTACCTCAATTTATTGTTGTTATGCTTAGTGCATCTTCACAAGTCAATCCATATTAATACGATACATAATAATATGAAAATTATATCATGCACATGGATATAATACCAATAATAATAAATATCTAACATGAATGAATGATGAGAATATATATGTGTGGATATTTATACATAATAATATGCTTTTACCCTGAGGCCTAGTGTTGTAATCCTTCTGTGATATTACCCTGTAACACCCCACCCCACATTTACTTGCTTTTACAAGTTCACCAGGGTAAACATGATATTAGAGTTACTATGCATGACCCGACATCCAAGTTTTAGTTATGGAGGCGTGGTATACTATTTTGAAACTTACCACAACCTCTTAGGGAAACATGATCACCAAGATGTCATGCAACTTCCACTGATGATCTTTCCCTTAGCTAGAACAACCTTATAACCTGAATTTACAACCCAAACACATGCATCTAGGCTAGTGTATGCAATGAGAAGGCTCCAGTTGCATGCATTACCAATTATGCATGCAGTTAAAGTCGATATTTCCTGGTTCTGTTGGTACATCTAGGGACTCTATTCCAAAATTTTAGAGCCAGACTACAAAAAAGCTACCCAAAAATTCCCATAACTTTATCAACAACCTCTATAAGTATCGAAGTTCTATTTCCAATTTTTACTCTTAATCAAGCTTACATAACATACAATAGTCATTTATGAAAACACTTTTTAAACATAGTACATCTAGGTTATGCATGTATATTTTCTCATTGATTCATTAATTCATGAAAGGTTCATAAAGAAGGATCACTTCCCTCTCAGTTGTAACAAACACATGTCAGCTCATGCATTCATATGAAATAACGAAGAAAATATCAAACCATGGAATAGAACTATAACAAGAGAACATCATATAATGAGATATATACCATGCATGTAACTAACATTTAACCTCAATGAAAACATGAGAATCTAGTCATCAAATCACACATTAAATGAGAACTTGTTATCATTGATATAAATAAGGAATAACACATAGTCACATTTTTAGTGTAAATTATTAACACAAGTATACGAAAAGAGCCTAATTTAGCTATGTTTTACAAACAACCCTAACAACAAAAATGGTCGCTTAACTCTTTAGATCTGCAATTGATAGTTAGAACATATGTAGTAAAAGAAGTTAAAGAGTAAAAAGAAACAATAATTACTCCATGCATCCAACGTACAAGACAAGATTTAGATAATGTTTCATATGTTATTACACCTGGTGAAGGGAACAAATAAGTGTTACCAGTCCCCCTCAATGGGATTGGTTCTTGGTTGTCCTCAACACTTCAGTTACAAAATTTTCTCTCTCTCAATGGTGCAAAAAACCCAAAATGTGTTGAACTCTATGGGAGCCCAAGAAGCAAAATAAACTAGTAGTGACAATGAGACTGATCAAAGCACGGAAATGAAAGGGATAAAGGTGAAGAATGAATGGAAAAACCCTTCTATTTATAACAAAATATTGAGTTATCCTCGATAATGATGAATAATAAAATATTATTAACCATTATCTAGATCTAACCGCTTGGAATATTTTATTATATTTATTGAAGGGTAAATATATTTAAATTGGTTAACTACCTCTATTTTTAAATAATAAACAAATAAATGATTTATTTATCATTTCAAGAATGTGGTTCAAGAATAACAAAATATTGAGTTATCCTCGATAATGATGAATAATAAAATATTATTAACCAATATCTAAATCTAACCGCTTGGAATATTTTATTGTATTTATTGGAGGGTAAATGTACTTAAATTGGTTAACTACCTTTATTTATAAATAATAAACAAATAATGATTTGTTTAATTATTCCTAGGTGATTTAGTCAAATTTCACAATGAATAATAACAAAATAATGATTTAATTAATTATTCGTAAAGAAAAATAAGAAAAAAATGATTTATCTAATTATTTCTCATAATTGGGTTAAATATGACGAAGAATATTATTTAAATACCAGTTTAAATAATTATTCCTAGAGGAAAATCAAACAAATAAAGATATTTAATTATTCCTCGTGGGGTTTCTTGTTTAAACCATAAATAACTTAATAGAATATGATTTATTAAATTATTTATTATATTGAAAGAAATTTTACTATGGTAAAATTGGTCTTGCATGGTGTTCTTTGATCCATCTAATTGTAAATGGTTAGATGCAAAAATTTTGGTGATAAAAGATTGTTGCCCAATGTGCAAGCGTTAGGAGCTATTCATATGACCGATGTGTGTTGTAAGAACACAATCAATAGACACCAAATGGGAGTCAGACAGAGAGGGATAAATAGACGAATTGAACAGAGAGGACAACGACTGATGGGGAAAGACCTACAAATGATAAAAGTCTCCTTTAATGTTTGGGTACCTGTTCTCAATCGAGTGGGGGAGGCATACCTATCCTCATCGAGATGAAAAAGTACAAAGAATGATAATGGGCTCGGAAATATGAGACATAGCAATAAAGTACATGATAAATGGTACATGAAATGATGGCATAAATGGGTCAGACAAAAATATAATGAATCCCAGATACATACTGCGCATGGAGAAACATGACCCAAGACTTAATACAATAATATATCAGTACATTAGACATAATAAAAACCAAACAAGCGTTGTGGAAGATGAAAGGGATGTAAAAATATGAAAGGAACATCTAAATGATACATGCATGCTATGGGTGTTTCAAACGGCTAAAACCCAACCTATCAAATATTTGGAGCTGCATCTGAGGCTGTAGCATAATTTGAGGTCATCCGAGTATGTGGGGGGCTACCTGAAGAGCCCATTGGAGGAAATTTTAGCTTAAAAGTGTCGATGAAATTTTAATTTAATTTTCATGTCATAATATGTCAACCAATTAAAATTATTTAAATTTAAAAAGAGGTACATGTAAATATTTTGGAGCGAAAAGAAGAAAAGCTACTTTTTTTAATTGTATTTTTGACTTGTCTCCTTATATGTTTACTCAAATTTCAAGTGTAGACACTCGTTGGATGCAAAATTAAATTACACATCTATTATTACCCATTATGCATACTTTTGAGAAAACCCACCATGATAAAAATTGCAGATACATTAAAAAATTGTGTTTCAACACGCTTTTTAATGTATATGCAATTTTTAACAATGTGGGTCTTCTCAAAAGTATGTATAATGGGTACTCATTGCATGGGGAATTTGATGTCACATATAATGAGTGTATACACATGTAATTTGAGTAAACATATAAGGAGAGAAGCCTAAAATATAATTAAAAAAGTAGTTTTCTTCTTTTCCCTCCAAAATTCACAACTCTTATATTATTATTTTAACTATTATTTTATTATTTTTCCTTAGTACAACACTTTAAGGCTGAAATTTATTCTAATGACCCCCTCAGGAGGTTTGAAACATCTTGCACACACCCGCGAATGACTGGTACAATTTTCTGGATCACCAGACCATCAAGTGTACTGATCTCAATCATGCAATAATGAGCTGAGGCTGAGTGGATGAGAGACAACCAAGTCAAAAGGAAATGATTATTCCATTTTCTTGATTCAAGGCACTAAACAAGAATGGATGCTGGAACCTGTTTTCTGGAATGAATGTGCTGATGTCGACAGAAGGAGGTTTTCCATAGGGGAGGCAATGACGAACCCTTAACTAATGCATGAGGGATCATAGTAAGGTGACTGATGGACTGACACTATGGATGATTATTGAATAGGGGATCTACTAAGTAGCATATAGAAGACTTCCCTTGTCAAAGCATAAAAATCATGGATGACCTAATAGCGACTGAATCGATTCTAGAGTAAATGGGGGACAGTATGACTGGAGGCCAAAATTGGCGACACAAGAGGTAGAAGGAAAAAATTAATGGAATATTGTAACATGAGGCAAAGGGACTCGTGATAGACTCCATGAAAGGGATGATGACTCAAATCAAATGGTCTGAACAAGGGTCACTCGATGATGCTTCCACACATGATAGGCATAGTGGGGACCATAAAAACATGAGAAAAAAATGGTTACTCATGATGAAAATCAACACACGAGTTTACAAGTATGAAGGAAAAGTGGTGCCCCAAGTACAAGAAGTGCATGTGAATACATTTGATTTTAAGAGGCATCAAAGTGACCATTTTTGGAAAAATGGCTTCATGGCGAAGTGTCAAGTTACCAAAAACAAGATAAGACCCATTATATTTCTTGGTGATAGCTTTCCAATGGTGCTAACGGTTGCTCAAACTGAGGTATGGTTTGGTCGCAATTGGGGAAGGAAAATTTAGGGGTTTTCCTTTAAAAGGGTGATTTCCCTCCAATTTAATTCATTTTCAAAGTGAGCTATGGTGAATTTGGAGAGTAGGAGAAGGCCCTAAATATTGTGATGATTGTAGCAGACGAAACGGTTGTTGGAATTAGGATCTGCTATTGGAAGGTAAGTGGCCTAACCTTCCATTGGTGGGAAACATACATCCAGTTTTACCGTGTGGGTGGAATATATAAGAGTTCATGGAGCACCATTGTAGATTAGATGCATGTGCTAAGGGAATGAACATTCTGATGAGTGATCTAGAGCAGCTAGATACACAGGTTGTCATCGCAACAGTACTGTAGATCCTGTGCGAACAGATGTTCCATCACATCACTTGGGGGTAGATGATGTTGGTAGAGAGTGTGTAGAGCGGGACCTACTATGGGTGGGCCCAAATGATGTTTTCGTTAATGAAATGATATATGTTGCTATGTAAGTGATAGTTGAACCACAATTGTGCTTTTGGTATGGTATTATGCTCATTCTTCTTTAAGAAGGTCCCATTATCCGAACTCATGTGGAGATCCGGGATGGGGGCCCATAGGAGTGCACGATGCATCATTGGGGGATGCTACTGTGAAGAGGAGGGGGGGGGGGGGGAATCAGATGGGTGCTCTGACCCAATTTTTTCACACACTGGGATCAAATGTCACTATACACAGACGATTATCTATATAGTGGTATGAACTTTCAGGGGGACCCTGAATTACCACTTCTACCTGATCGAGCATGGGGACCAAATGGTAATTGAATGTTGCTATATATTATGGTGAATTTAAATTTTTTAGAATAGGTATTTGGTACTCATTCGTAACTTTTGGTATGTAGATATAGCACTGGTGAAACCGGCAGGGTATGCAGGACCATTCACGGCACCAAGGGCTGTGAGATCTAGTGGAGCGAGAGTAGATGAGAGAGTCCCTAATTATGAGGCTCTGCTAGAGGATTTCCATTGCAGGTGTGATATGTTGTTGACTGGTGTATTAGAGCATGGATGGCATGATATTGAGGACCAATACATTGAGAAATGTATAAGGCTACCCTCAGAGTGGCAAGGGGTCATGCGATGCACAACCATGGCTGGGCAGGAAGTTTTGGATCTGTGAGCTAGTGAAGCAGATGCATTGGCTTGGGAACCTCCAGACAGTGATTATATATAAGGGCATGCAGTGCCCCCAATTTTTATTTTTGTAACATGCTATGGGCATGTCAGATGTATTTAGAGTAGTGGACTCCAAAAATTTATGATTTTTTCGATAAATAATATGGATATGCATCTTTTTATATACGAGGAGTATATGGTTTTCCATTTGTTTTATTATTGTATTGTGTTAAATGCATGTGATAATTGCTAATCTATAATATTGTTTTCAATTATATATACATATTAATTATGGTCTCCTGGTACATGAAATAATGTAATGGATTCAAATTCATGCACTAAGAGCTTCACTCGTAAATATTTTATAAAAAAGGCATGGTTATTCACATGATACACACCATTCAATTGCTTGACAAGCAGAGAGGAATATTTAAACTAACATGAAGATGAAGGATGTGATGATCAAGGGCATTAAATAACAAACCTATCACTGCATCATATTCGGCCTAGTTATTGGTGGCATATTCAATGCATACGTTGTTATAGAGGACTAATGAATGCAAGGGTTTAAAAATGGCCCAAAATGTTGAGGCTAGATTCCTGGAGAAGAAAATTGCACATTAGCATGGATGATATATGGTGTGGATTATGGATCCATCTGAAAGGTGCCACAAGACAAAAAATGAGATGATGGTGGACAATGCAAGCTACCTACATGCATGACATAAATAAATACATGTATGTCAATGGGAGATGCTATGGGAAAAATTTATTGAGGTAGAGTGCATTGCAAGGGTTAGGAAGGAGTTGGCCTTTGAAATCCTCTAGAAGGTATGCCCCCTTGCCCATGTCCTTAATAATGATGTAAGGTCCTAGCCATAGTGAGTCAAACTTCCCATGAGAAAGGGAATCATGAGCCTGGTCATACATTAAAATAAGATTGCCTTCGTGGAACGTGCAAGGCTGTAATTTTCAATCACACTGAGCTTTGGTGCATTTCTCGGTGGCTTCAATGGTTTGTAATGCAACACGACGGTATTTGGAAACACACTCAAGCATGATGAGTCTTTGTTCTAAAGGTTTGGTGGCAGGGGGAAGTTCAACGGCTAGGTGAAGGGAGGAGATTTCACACTTGATCGGTAAGACTACCTCCTTGCCAAAAACAAGGTGGAAAGGATTAAACCCAGTGGCGGTTTTAACAGAAGTTCTATAGGCACACAAAACAGGGAAGAGCATAAGGTGCTAGTTAGTTTTGTGCTTTTTCACTGTCTGTTGAAGCATAGTTTTAAGGATTTTATTGACCGCTTCAACATTTCCATTACCTTGGGGATAATAAGACGACGAATATTGGTGCTTAAAGCCCAACAAAAAGGATAGCTCATGCCATATCTAATCTTCAAAATTTCGGCCATGGTTAGAGACCAGTTGTTTCAAAACCCCAAATTGAGTGATAAAATGGTTAAATAAGAATAGGGTTGCAGTAGCCACGCTATTATTGAATGTTGGCATGGCCTCTGCCCATTTTCTGAAATAGACGACCACCACAATAATATACTTGTGGTTACTAGTAGATGGAGGTCAACATTCCATAAAGTCAATGGCCCACTTGCAGAAGGGACCGACTGATATGACATAATGAATGGGAGTAGGTGGAGTTGTTGCCTTTGGGGAAAATAGCTGACAATTAGAGTAGTGTTTGACTGCTTCAATACAATTACCAAAGATAAAAGGTAAGAGCTCCACGATGATTTTTTGGGAAGTGGATGAACAGAAGAGGTGACCACCACAAACACCACTATGGAAGGCATTAAGGACTTCCTCAACTTCAACGTGTGTGAGACAATGACGAAGGATAGAATCAACACCACAAAAATAATCATCATCAACAATGAGAAGGTAGTGGGGGGCTTTGTGTCGTATGCATCATCAGGCATCACAATCAAGATGAGAAGTGAAATTATTGGTTCACAAATAGATAATAATGTCGCCATACCAAGGATCGTCCAAAGTAATGGAAAACAAGTGTTCATCGAGTAAATCATCATTAACTGATAGATCAGGCATACTAGTTGGCAATTTAGAAATGAGTTCAACAGGGGCTAAACATTTCTTACTCTTGGGTATGACAAATTAAATATTGAACTCCTAGAGGATAATGATCCAAAGAGCGTATTTCCCATTAATGATTCATCGACTTAAGAGGAAATTGATGGGGGTGGAATTGGTCACGACCTTGGCAAAACACGTAAGGATATAATGGTGAAGTTTTTGGACCGAGAACATAGAGGGCACCAATTTGTCTTCATGTGAGTAGGAAAAAATGGGTTATACACGGTTCTTATTGAAGTAATAGACAACATGTTCATTTCTAGTGCCATATTCCTAAATAAGGACCCCAACGACCGAGTGGGAGGAAGCTAACATATATAGGATGAAGTCCCTTTCAAATTTAGGAGGAGTAATCAAGGGAGCGGAAGTGAGACAATGTTTGAAGGCATCAAAATATTGTTGATAATTATCATCCCAAACAAATTGAATGTTAGATTGAGGGAGTCTTAGAAACCCATGCACAATGGTGGCATAATGAAGGACAAACCGACGAAAGAAGTTGGCTTTGCCTTGAAGGATTTATAATTGCCACAATGTATGAGGAATGAGAAGCTCAGGAATGGATTGAACATTGAGGGATCAAGTTTATGCTACCTTTGGACATAATGAAGCCTAGGATACGATGGGAAGAAATGGAAAAGACACACTTCAGTGGGTTGAGGAGGATATTATACTTGTGATATCGGAGAAAAATAGTACACAAATCATGAATGTGTTGTGCCTAAATCCTATAACGAGTAGTGAGGTCATGAATGTATGCAACGATAATATGAGCTAAGTCATGGGAGAAAGAATACATGGCCCGCTAGAAGGTGGCTCTAAAATTCTTTAAATCGAAAGGCGTGACCCTATAATCGAAAGTTCCCCACAAACTAATGGATATAGTTTTTAAATGATGAGCACGAGAGATAGTAATCTGGTTATACTAAGAGAAACCATCCATAAAGGATAGTACCTCATGCCCTGCACACTCATCAATGATTTGATCAATAAATGGTGTGGGAAATTTGTCTTTGGGACAATATTTTTTCAAGTCACGAAAGCCAGTGCAGGTATGAATGGTGACTTGTTTCTTCAAAATAAGAACTGGGTTGAAAACCCACGTGGTCTATTCAATGGGATAGATAAAACAACCTGCTTGACCTTATCGATTTCGGCTTTGATAGTCACTCATATGGAAGGATTGATGGGTCTCAAATTTTTAAGTACAATATTAGCATCAGGCCATTTATCGATATGGTGTTCTAAAATGGCGGCATCAAGTTCGACCATCTCCAAATAAGACCAGAATGGAATATGGGAGGACTTGAAAAAGATAGAGTAGTTGATCCGGCAGGGCTACCTGACGCATCTTCATGAGAAATTTGGTTCACATACTCATCACTACAAAGGGTAGACACAGAGCTAGTAGATGAAACATCTACTGAGGTTGAGACCAAATTGTTCGACGAGGGAGGTTTGACTGAAACAAAATGGGAAGCCCTAGAGGGGTCTTCCACTATGGATCTCATGGAAGACGACATATAGATAATAGTGATCGAAGATTCCATCATCTCAAAATTGAAAAAAGGGTATAGTGAAAGTCATCGAGATGGGGAAAATGATGAGAATAGTGGCCATAAAGCTTGCACAAAGAAAAAGGGTGGTTCATGCACAAATATTTGAGTTTCAGAGCTAAATCAGGTAAGGTAACATGGACCTTTGGAATTTTCGATTAAGGAATAATTTCATTGACCACAGATTCTAGACGAAGATGTTGAGGATACTTCTGGATGGCATGCCCAACAACAATAAACAAAGCATAGAGAGGTTTCAGCTTTCGAGGCTTAGGTGGAGCTGGAGTTGTTTGGGGAGCCTTGCCTTTAGTTTCCTTATTTCTGGATTTTCCTCCCTCATCAGATGCTTTTAAAATGGGAGTGGGATCCTGCTGAGGTGGTTATGGCATTGAAGAAAATGGAGGGGCCATGGAAACCCATTAAACCGAGGTCAAAGTGGTATATTTTTTGATCTGACTAGGTGGAGTGTTTAATAGGAGATTAATATACTAGACTGGGATCCCTAGGGTCAAATTGGGTAGACTCAAGGTAGCCATAACAGGAACCAAAAATATTCTAGAGGGGGGAGCTAAAAATAGTATATGACCGAAAGGGTAATCGCTTGGTGGAATGACTCCAAAATTATTAAGGATTCGAGGGACTATTCCTGGTTGAAAATGATTAGGAGATACATCAGTATAAGGAGAATATCCTTGAGGAGATTTTCCTTATGGATATGTCGAGTGAACAACAACAAATTTTGACGGTGCTAGTTGTTGGCTAGTCGAGCCACACAGCTTTTGGCTAGCTCAAGACAATTGTAACATGAAAAAAAATCAACGAGTTGGGCTCAATGATGAGAGGGGGGGGCAGGGAATGAACCAAGTAAGGTGGAATATTTATAGATTCATGGTGAAACACTAGTGAGAGGTGCGACCGATTGGTTATCGACCACTAAAGATATAATAGACTCAGGGGAGGTCTGAGACTTTGGTTCGTAATATGTCAACTGATCGATGGTGACGATATTTCCATTATGGGGGAAGCACACATTATCATGAAATGAAGATAAAACAACTGGCATATCATAGGTGTAGCTATGAGCCAAGAGGATATTATAATCCAAGGGGGCATCAATTACTTCTATTTCACTAGAAATAGCATTTCCCACAAGTGTGACACGACAATTGTGGAACATGCCAAGTGGCTAAGAAGGGTGACCATCCGAAGCACGTAAAGTGATGGTGGACTGAGACAGATCGGGTGATTCGAGGTTCTTCCAAACATAGGAAGACATCATAGTGGTGGATGCACCCTCATCAATGATACATCTTTGAACATGGGAATTACATATATTGACTGGTATCTGGAAGGAAATGGATGAAGGTAAATTAGGATGTACTGATTTTTCACCATCAAATATGATCAAATGATCATATGAAGGATCTAAAATGCCAAATAAAATAGTATATATTATCATTGAGATGGGCACGTCTAGAGGACTTCGAGCATTGACATAGTAGTAGGAGCCTGAGGCAAGTCATCTACTATGCTGTAAGTGTGGGTAGCTTTGGAAGAAGCAACATTTCAACGTAATGGCCCTTTGGGGATCTTTTGAATGACCTCTATCTTAAGCTCAGGGATCTATAAGGGAAAATTTGGTGTCAAAATGGAATTTGTGGGTACTTTGGTTTGGGACTCGATTCCAGATGTAGCGGGTTGTTTGTCATATTGGCGTGACTAGATCAGAAGGTTGACATCAACGCTATTGAATTCCTAAAAAATTATCATGAGAATATAGAAACCAGGGGTACCAGACGACGAGAGTTGAGGAGCGGTCTGACCTTGAGGTGGTTCGACAGCAACATATCCTTCCTAAAGGAAAGGATTGGTGAACACATTAGGTTGACATGGCACAGTATTTGGAGGAAGCGATGTAGTGGCTTGACGTACTCTAAATGCTACTTGGGCTTCCCACAAATGCTTATTTAGGGTAAAAGGGGAAAATCATGAGTATAATGGCCATGGACACCACAACATGAACACGGTTTGTTTGTATGAAGAGGCTTATTCTTCTTGCGATGATCAACCTGTTGTTGGTTTGTGGTGTAAGGTTCATTCCCTTGGGGTGCATTCGATGGATTAAATTGGTGACCTTGGTTACCCTGCAATTGTTGGTTCTTGTTTCCTTTCCTCTTATTATTTTTCTTTGAATTAGGAGGATTAGTTGCGCTCGACTTAGCATACACCTGACCTTGAGGAGGTTTTGGTTCTTGTGGGAGAGGTTGAGAAGGCATGGGAAGCTGGGGCACTGATGCTAGAGGGATGGAGCACTGGGCTATGCATAAATATAGAAAGGAGGTGGGGAAACATTTGGGTAAATAGGTTGAGCAACAGTTGACCCTGTTATCGACTGATGCTGTTGGGAAAATGCATAAGGTGTGCCTTGGCCAAGATACAAGTTGCCTGGAGCGGGATAAGTGTTTAGGAATTGGTCCCCCCATTGGAGTTTACCATAACTCATGTGAAGAGGAGCATATGGATGTGAGAGATATCCAACAATAATGTTAGCGACATGAGATTCCCCCGGTGCATTGGCACCACCAAGTCTATGAAGATATAGTAAAACAGTATAAACATAACCAAATTGGGCATAGATCAAGTCATATTTTAATGCGACCTTGAGATATTCTTCCTTTGATTGAGGAAAATGAGATGTGAAATCCTTACTAATGGGGGATAAGAACATTCTGAGAAAGAAATCCATATAAAACCAATCTCAAAATGTATGATCTTGACACAAGATCCTTCTTCTATGTCATTCTTGGACATGGTCAGAAAGGCAGGTGGTAGAAGATTGACAGAATGTGGTTAAAAACTAGGTACCAATATCATAACATAGGGGTAACTGAAAATATGATAAAAACCCTTTAGGAAGAGTCACAAAAGTGGTATGAGATGCAGCAGACTAATAAAAATACAACTTTGTCGCTTCTCTAATGAGCATACGTTGGAACAACTGAAGGAGAATGGAATCATTAGTAATGGAATTAGACGAACACCACATATGAAAGGAGCATACATGATTAGTGGGGTCATGTCTAGTTTTTCCTTCCAACTTAGGAATTCCAAAAGGAAGCTTAGTTGGCATAGTTGGCCAATTTGCATTGTCGAGTATGGGGTCATTGATTAACTAGGTAAAATTGGGAAGGCTTAAACCTCCCATAAAAGGTAGAAAATGAGTAGTCAGAATGGTTTGAGTAGCATATCTACTAGTAGTAGCTCTAGAATTAGGGCCAGGGCCACCACCAACTTGAGGACCTGAACCTGGATTGGTGCCTGACATGGTGACAGTATGAGGGTGAGGAGAAGCAGGGTTGAAATCAAAGGAAGAACCTGATGAACCAGAATCAGAGTTAGTATGGGGACTCAGCAGATGAATAACTTGGACCCTATCGGTGGAGTGAGATGCCCTAACGGAAAATTAGGGTGAAGACCTTGGAGAATCCACAATAAATGCCTTGGGGGCACAATTATGGCAAATCCCAAATGACACAAAAAGGTTGAGGAGTGAAAAACAAAGGATCAGTGACGCATATTTATTAAATATCAATTTTATGTCTTGGATTGGCAGTGTAAACCAAGAGCTCTTCGTTTTAGGCATGAGTGTGTGCAATCCATGTGTTAATTTTAATTAAGCCTAGGAGGTTATGTTAAGAAAAAAGAAAAAATGTTGAAGTATTGTAAACAAAACTGAAATGACAGTAAAATAAATAGCTAATCATACATAAATCCCAACCCAAATAAGGCTCTAAAATAACCATATGACAAGGGGGTGAAATTGACTCAAAACACACTGAAATGGCCAAGATATCTAATGTCAAAGGGAGAGGGATATAATGACTCTATACTACTAGAAATGACACAAAAAATAGCAAGAAATCAGAGTTGAAAATTTTTGTAATAGATAAGGCTAAAAGTTAAAACCCTAGGGAAAAAAGGGGACCCTAAAGAAAATAGAAAACAAAAATCAAGAGGAGGTTTTGGATGGAATAATAATCTATCAAAAATGATCTGAAAAAATTATAGATTAGGCCCTGAAACAATGGCTGAAAGCACTGAAAATCTCAGACTACCTACTCAGCTTAACCCCTCCTAAAAAGTTGGAAGTGTACTGAAACACTAGGGGGCTTGGTTCTACTTCAAGGAGACAAACTGAGCATATCCAAGCCTAAGATGGGCTAAAACAGAGGTCAAACAACCCAAAACACTGTTCTCAGAAAACCCTAAAATTTGCAGAAAAAACTTAGAAAAAGATTCCAGATTGTAGTTTCTGACCTATAGATTGGTTAGCTCAAATTTTTTGGGTAGGAAAGTGCGAACTAAGGGGAAAATAACATTATTTGAGCTAAAAAGTGCGAGTTGCAGTTCCTTGGTTCTTGGATGGTAGGTTGTGGAAATTTTGTTGTCTCTAGCGCAATTGATACCTCTTACCCACGAAAAACACCAAAAGACATCCAGAAGTTAGAATTTTGACTGAATTAGGGCATAAAAGTTAAAAAAAACATCAAGAGACTAAAACAAACTTATTAAAAACCCTTGTTTCGAAGATGATGGTCACACAAGAATATGAATTAAAACATTGGCGTCTCCATTTTTTAGCGTAAATTCTTAACGCAAGTATACTAAAAGAGCCTACTTTAGCTATGTGTGACAGACAACCCTAACAATAGAAATGACTACTCAACCCTTGAGATCTGCATTCAATAGTTAGAACAAATGCTGCAAAAAGCTAGATATATGCAATAGATATAATTAAATAGTAAAAATAAATATTAATTACTCCATGCATCCAACAGACAAGACAAGATTTAAAGAATGTTTCATATATTATTACACCTTGTTAAGCAAAAAAATAAGAGTTACCAATCCCCCTCAATGGGATGGGTTCTTGGTTGTCCTCAATGCTTTGGTTTGAGAAGTTTCTCTCTCTCAATGGTGAAAAAAACCCGAAATGTGTTGAACTTTATGGGAGCTCAAGAAGCAAAAGAAAATAGTAGTGACGATGAGAATGATCAAAGCGCGGAAATAAAAGGGATCGAAGTGAAGAATGAATGGAAAACTCCTCCTATTTATAACAAAATATTGAGTTATCCTTGATAATGGAAAATAATAAAATATTATTAACCATGAACTAGATCTAACTGCTTGAATATTTTGTTATATTTTTTTGAAGGGAAAAGATATTTAAATTGGTTAAATTCCTTTATTTAGAAATAATACACAAATAAATGATTTATTTATCATTTCAAGGATGTGGTTAAAGAATAATAAACAAACAATTATTTTTTTAATTATTCCTAGGTGATTTAGTCAAATTTAACAAGGAAGAATAACTAAATAATGATTTAATTGATTATTACTAATGAAAAATAAGGAAAATAATCATTTATATGATTATTTCTCATAATTGGGTAAAATATGACCATGAATATTATTTAAACAATGATTTAACTAAATATTCCTAGAGGAAAATAAAAAAAAATAACGATTTATTTAATTATTCCTCATGGGGTTTCTCGTTTAAACAAGAAATAACTTAATAAAATATGATTTATTAAATTATTTCCTATAGTAAAAGAAATTTTAATATGGTAAAATTGGTCTTACATGGTGTACTTTGATCCATCTATTTGTAAATGGTTATATGACCCAATTTTGCTCATAACACACATAATAACATGTGCATAATTCCAAATAGGTAAAGGACTTCCGCATACTACCCGACCATAAATTGGGAATGGACCAAATATTTCTTTAAACCCAATCACCCCTATGCCATATTACAGGTAAACTAAAACATAAGAAAACACAGAATCCATATGTTAAACCACCTCCACCCTCAAGCTACAATGATCTCAACTAAATCAGTCTATAGAACACCAAAACCAACACAAGTTTGGATGACTCAGAATTTCTTCACCATACCTAGAGGATCTTTCTTGTACACACACCTATCAAGGTATTGTTGAAGAAAACCATCTCCATCCCCAAACCTTGGGATTTTCTTTTGACTATCTCACACAGATCCAAAATCTACCGTAAATGAAAATCTCAACCAAAATAAATCCAACTACATCATTTCTATCTAGGAAATTCCATAAGAAAGGTTCTACATCACTCTCAATACAAGTCAGTCACATGTTGATGAAAAAAAAAAATACAAAAAATCAAATTCATGCACCATGCATTCAAATACCCCCAAGGAAATCACACATGCAACCTGTTATCTGCAAAATCCTCCTACTAACTGCTTTTTCTTTGCTTGGTTTCTGCCTTTGCTTACTGTTGTACAATATTCTTCTTCCACTCCATTATATTTTCTTACTTTTTCATTATGTTCGAGTGTTGTATTCTCTTGTTGTAGTCTTCACTCTCCTCCCATCTCCTTGTCCAAGTGATAATTCTTGAATGTTCAAGTGCTTTTTAGAATGTTCTATCTCTTTCTTTTAATTTCCTTTTCCTTCATTTTCCCTTGCATGCATATTATTGTCTCTTCTACTTCCTTTTCTCTTATTTTCCTTTATTTCTTGAATTAATTTTTGTTTATTTCCATTTTCCTTTTTTAAATTCCAATGAAAATTCCAATTTCCATAGACAATATATAATTAACCACAAGTCAGTCCTAGTGAAATATTTTCTCCCCTCATTCAACTTTGAGTTTGTTTCCCATGACCTTGGTTTTAATTTTTCCTCTATAATGTCTCTTTATTTGCATTAAAGTTTAAGCCAGGGCCGTTACACAGCCATCAAATACTAATATTATTTTCTAAGAATTTTGGTTTATATATGCCCTGAGCCTTTAGTGTGAAATTCTTGGGTTCTTCTCGCTATGATTTAACCATTTCTTTAGCAAAACCTTTGAAGTCACAATACCACCTTGGGCTAAGATAATTTTTTAGTTGAGCTATTTTATAATACATATCAATATCTCGTGGCTTATATGAGGCCAATGGTTCACCTTTAGTACTCCTAAATATAATATTCTCTTGATCGATCTTCTATAAAATCCATTCCATAGTCTCAGCATAAGGAAAATGAGGGTGTCAGTAGACATCTTGTGAAATCGAGACCTTTCGATATTTATTTATACATCCCAACATTTTTCTTCTCATAGAATTTCCTTCTGAGTGAAATCCCTATATCTTTATAGATGTGATACACATATTGATTTAATAATGTAATTGGTCGTATCTTTTTTGATTAACACTCTAGATTTGGGATTGTTAACTACACCTTCGATGTTTCTCTTAGTTATTTCTCTTATGGGAAATTTCCACATTTTTGGTGCCTTATTTTTTGTGGATGATGTTATGCGAAGGAAATATATATCAATAATTGCTAAAACATCAAATATATTTGTTACATTATAAGAAATTATCCAAAAGATATCAATATACTGATTTGTTTATTATGTGGTACAATTTAAAAAAACATAGTACACTGGGCATTTTATTCATAATCACAATTTTCAAGGTTAGGGATTATGCTTAATTGTATTTGGATTTTCCAATGATAGAGATAAACGTGACAAATGAAATGACTATGTGGCATGGGTGTGACAATAAGGGCAGTTAACAAGAATTTATTGTATTCAGAATTTATAAGGGAAAATCATAGTGAAGAGCTAAAAGTTAAATTAGGTGGGTGTAACAATACATGTCACAATAAAAACAACTAAAATACAGTTTTCATTGAAAAGGATACGAGTAAAATCTAAAGGTACAATAATGAGGTAACTTACAAATGTAGGATGTAATGAAAGCATGTGATTCAGAAGGATTGATAACTAGGTTGTGTGAATGTGACTAAGAAGGTTAAGGTGTGCTTGGGAAAAAATAGGGTTAATGTAATCATAATCATAGGTCAAAAGGGAAGGGTTAAAACCCTATCTTGCTAGGATGTGATTATGCAATTATGTGAAGTAGAAAAATAACTATGTGTTCCAACATGGTTTGGATCATACAACATGGGAGTAAGGGATCAAATTATTTTTTATGCATTATTGTGAAAATAAAAATTGTTGTGAAATATGAAGAGACACACATAACAAGAAAAATTTACAAAAAAAAAAGACACAATCACAAAATTTAAAGAGAGAGTGCGATGCCTAGAAATATTTGGTGCTTGGTCGATGTCACAACTCAAAATGGAAGATAAGAGCTCTATAAGAAGATGTTTTGTGGAGAAGTTCTAGCTTAATGGCAGAATGAAAATAAATATGGGAGTGGGTTGTTATATAAAATTTCCCCATGTGTGTGAAGGTGAATATGATAAATTCACACTCACGGTGTTATACGTTAGTTTTTCTCATTCCCTCATAATGCCTAAGAACTAGATCAATCTACACCCTTAAACACTTTGTCATTATCCCTTTGTAAAGCCTTAATAATCACCTCTCCAAAAGCTCTGAGTTTCTCGGTTAATCAAGTCAAAAACATTCATTTTATCCCCAATGCACCATACATGTTTTTCCAACTAAAATGGTTACAAGTTGCATAACTAAGCACCTGCACTCACTAGTGTAGGTTGCTCTAATTTGTGGGTGTGATCGTTCTAGAATTTGGAGAAAAACAAAATAAATTTTCTCCTTTAAGAAGCTTCTAAGGTGGTTTTATCCATTTACCATTTATAGAGATCTAAAATTCCTACTCTAGAGGTCTTATCTCTTACCTTTAGATATTATCCTCCTTCATATGTGGATCTCAAGCCTAGAGTGGTAAATCCTAAACTACCACTTTTACGCTATAAATATACTTCCTCCCATAGACTCTGGGTTGGCTTTTGGAGATTACTAGTGTAGTCATGCTTCTTATTTGAGCATGAGGAATCATCATCAATTTATGCATTAGGGTTGAGTTTTAAGGTTTGATTTTTTCCAAGGAAGGATAAGACAATTGAAGAGACATCTAGAAAGAAAACTTATATATATGGTTGTAACTCTCTACTTTATTTATTAATACAAAATAACTATGTTTTCCCATAATTATGTCACGTTTATTCTTATTTATTTCAATTCCATTTTGACTCATTGATTAGAGACAATAGTTTATGCTTTGTGGATATTGTAGTTCTATTTCTTGTCTTAGTCTTTGTTGCAGGTTCCATATATAGCGCATGGAGCTAAATTTTGATCTTACAAGCAAGGAGAAGAGGAGGAATTAATACAAAATCTAGGTAAGTCTCTTTTCTGTATCTTAATCTCTCTAACTAAAACATAGATATTTTTTCTCTGTGTTTTTTATAGATCAAACCACTAGATCTAGGGGGTTCGTTTTGTTTGCAGAAGTGAATTTTCCATATAACGACTTGGTGACTCATATGGGGACCGAGATTTTCTCTATTGGTTTCTTTGGCATAAGCATTTTTCACCTTTCAAAGTAACCTTAATTATATTATTTAGATATTAATATTCCTTAAGAAAACACATTTTTGAACTTGGTAGGGTCTTTTATGTCTTTTTTTGACCAAATTATCCCTAGCGTGCTCTCTATATGAGATAGAACAACCTAATGCAGTCTCTCCTCTTTAGAAGTGTGATGGCTCACACTAGTGCCCACTTTGCAAATGCTATGGTCCCATAGGATGTAAAAAATTACATTTTTTTTCCTTGCTCTTTATTATGCTTTGATCCAGAATATTTTCTTAAGACTCTAATTTTTTTTGTGTCTCTTTGAAGCCATCATAGTGTTTACATTTAATTTTATTAGCCTTTTATGAGACTTTCTTTGATTTTTTTTCTTTTTTCTTATCAATCGCTTTTTTGTAAACATTTGGCTTTCTTATTGATTAATTGAAGAATTTTTTATATTACAGTCACATATTATGTGATTATTTTATCAATGATATAGTTACATCTTAGTTTTCATCACAATTGAAAAAGAAAAGAAAAGAAAAGAAAACATTTATTATTTAGGAAGATTTAGAGCAGTTTCCTTGAAATATCTATTTAGGAAGATTTGTTAAATACAACATTTATTTTTGCATCATTATTTGTCTCTTCCCTCTCGTAGATATATCTTCATAAAAATAAAAAAATTTCTTGTTATCATACTATTTTCATTATAGGGAATTCAGTTGAGTTTATACCGTGAGCCTTGAAACTGAAACGTAATTGAAGATCAACCTCTAAAATTTACTCAATAAATATATTATACATGTGGATATTGATTTCCACCAACCTATTTCACATAGAATGTTGTGAAACCAGCTCCAAAAATAGAAGAAAAAATATATCAACGCCCTAGAAATAAGCCACCTCGAGGGGGAAACCTCCAATACATTACATGAATGAACAATTCTTTGATGATACAAATTAAAAAACATCCTTTCTATATATAGGAGTCCATGTGGCCACAATGTAATCCTATCCGACCTAAAAATAATAATTTAAGGGCACAATAATAACAATATGGGGGTTACAAGGGTAGAATAATAATAATAAGGGGGTTACACTAACAACAATAAGGGACTATACTAGTAATATAGGGACCTAACATGCCCCTCTCCTTCAAAAAAATGTTTTTCTCAACGCTTGAGTAGTTCTGGGTGTTTTTGTATCAAATTCTCATCCTCGCATGTAGAATCTTCAGTGGGTAAGTGCTTCCACTTGATGAGATACTATGAAATTGATCGATTCCGTAGCTGTCGAGTTCTGGTTTTCGTGACCGCTTTAGTTTCCAATATGATTTTTCCTTCCTCATCAAGTTCTGGAAATATTGTTTGAACTGGAATATTTTCACCTATAACCTTCTTTAAACATGAAACATGGAAAATTCGATGCACTCGTGAAGAAGTAGGAAGCTCCAATGTGTATGCCATAGTACCAATATTTTGCAACACCTTGTATGGACCATGGTAGTTTGGCGATAATTTATTATCCTTCTTAGCTTGCTTGAGGGACATTTATTTGTATGGTTGTAGCTGTAAAATTACCTAGTCTCCTACATCAAAGCTTCTCTCGCTGCGATGTTGATCTGCCTATTTTTTCATTCAATTTTGTGCCAAATTCAGGTTGTCCTTTAAGAGTTGGAGAACTTCTTGTTGATGCTCGATGTGATCTTCCACTGCTTGAACCTTCAAATTTTCTCTTAAATATGATGTGATGGATGGTGGATGATATCCATAAAGTGCCATAAATGGGGTCACTTTTGCTGCAGTATGGAAGGAAGTGTTATACCACCATTCAACGAGAGGTAACCACTTGACCCATTGTGTTTGTTTATCAGATACAAAACAACGAAGATATCCTTCCAAAAATTTATTTAATATCTCAGTTCTACCATCAGATTGAGGATGATAAGATGAGCTATGAGCTAATTGAGTTCCCAAACAAGAAAATAACTTTGTCCAAAAATTTCCAGTAAAAATGGGATATCTGTCGCTCACAATAACCCTTGGGTTTCCACGTATCTTTTGAATTTTGTCCATAAATGTAGTAGAAATTGTACTTTCTTTAAATGGATGAGATAATGCACAAAAGTGTTCATACTTGGTACGTCTATCAACTACCACCATGATGACACTCTTGCCTTCAGACTTAGGTAAACCTGTGATAAAATCCATTGAAATCTCCTCCCAACATTGAGTTGGAATGGATAAAGGTTGTAGAAGACCTGGGGTCTTAATTGTCTCAAATTTATTCTGTTGGAAAACCAAAAATTCTGCCACAAAATTTTGAATATCAGATTTAAGGCCATCCCAAAAAAATTCTTTCTTCACCCTTTGGTAAGTTTTTAAAAATCCTGAGTGTCCTCCTAAAGGAGAAGTGTGCAATTCCAGAAGAATATTTTGTTTTAGTTGGGAATTCTTACAAAGATATAAGCGATCTTTGTACCATAAGGAATCATTTTTCCAACTAAATGTATCGGATGTACTAGGATCTTGCTGCAACTTTTGAATGAGTATCCATACATCTTTGTCCTTCTTCCATTCATCTCTTGCTTCAGTTATCCAATCTGGTTGGATAATAGAAATGGCACAAAGCAATGATTCCACCTCTTCATTCTTTCTTGAGAGTGCATCTGCAACAACATTTAGCTTCCCTTTTTTGTATATTATTTCAAAGTCATAACCCAACATCTTTGTGACCCATTTTTTCTACTCTTCTAAAGATAGTCTTTGCTCCAAAAAGTGTTTAAGACAATCATGACCAGTTTTTACCTTGAAGTGTCTTCCCATTAGGTAAGTTCTCCATTTCTTTAGTGCATGCAGTATTGCTAACATTTCCTTCTCATAAATAGGTTTCTGTAAATACTTTCTTTTGATTGGACGACTTTCAAAAGCAATGGGTCTTCCTTCCTGCATTAAAACTGCACCAATTCCATTTCCTGAGGCATCACATTCCACAATAAAGGTTTTTGTGAAGTCTGGCGTAGCTAAGACCGGTGCTAGGCACATTGCCTCTTTAAGATGTTCAAAGGCCTTAGTTTCTTTAGGAGTCCATGAAAATGCATATTTCTTCAATAATGTTGTTACAGGTGCTGCTATTCTCCCATAATTCTTAACAAAGTTGCGATAATACCGTGTTAACCTGAGAGATCATCGCAACTGCTTTATGGTTCTGGGGACTTTCCATTCCTTAATGGCTTTAATTTTGTTAGGGTCTACCTTAACACCCTTGTGAGATACAATATGACCCAGATATTCCACCTCTTTTACTCCAAAGAAACATTTGGATGTTTTTGCATATAATTGTTTCTCCTACAATAGTTTCAGGATCCTGTCAACATGTTGAACATGTTCCTTCCAAGACCTGCTGTAGATTAGTATATCATCAAAAAATACTAGCACAAATTTTCTAAGGGTGGGTTTGAAAATGGAATTCATCAACCCTTGAAATGTATAAGGTGCATTGGTAAGGCCAAAAGGCATGACCTAAAATTCATAATGACCCTCATGAGTTCGGAATGTTGTTTTTGGATTATCTTCAGTCTTCATTCTAATTTGATGATATCTTGAACGAAGACCCAACTTGGTAAAATAAATTTCTCCATGTAATTCATACAATAATTCATCAATCACAGGAATGGGAAATTTATCTTTAATGGTGAGCTTATTGAGCTCCCTATAATTGGGACACATGCGCCATGATCCATCCTTGTCATGTACCAATACTACAGAAGCAAAGAAATAACTTTGACTAGGTTGAATTATACTAGCCTCTAACATTTCTACAATCATACGTTCAATTTCACTCTTTTGGAGATAAAGATATCTGTAAGGTCGGATGTTTAGAGGAACACTTCCTGGAATCAAATGAATAACATGATCATGATCACAAATAGGTGGGAGTCCTTTGGGAGTATCAAACACATTGGAATGATTGTCCAAGACTCTTTGGAGATATGGAGAAATAGATGATTTTGATGTTGGAACTTCTAGTGAGCATAATTGTGCAATTATGCCTCGTTGTTATTTCTTCAGAATATTTGTCATGACATTAGAGCTTATTATCTTTCTTGGCTTCCATGTGATACCCTGTAATTCGATTTCCTTTCCTTCTGAAAAAAAATTCAAGAAAAGTTCTTGAAAATTAAAAGCTACCATCCCCAAAGATTGTAACCATTGTACTCCTAGTACGGCACCAACACCTCCCATTGGGATGGAAAGCATTGGACTATTCAATACATATTCCCTCATGGATAGCTTGATATTATGGAATTTTCTAGAGAAATTTATAGTTCCTCCATTTGCAACCATCACTTGACATTCTGGTGCTAGGTATAGGAAACAATTCAATTCCTTGGCTACCTTACTATGAATAAAATTATTGTTACTACCTGAAACAATCAACACTATTACCTTTTTCTTATTGATATGTCCTTCTATCTTGAAAGTTTGAGTAGTGGTAATTCCTGCCAATGCATTACACGATATGGTCAGACTCATTTCTTCCTCTTCTAGGGTTGGTTCATGGAGTATATCCTCTTCTTTTTCATTTTCTTCTTCCTCTTCAAAATCTATGTAAAATAATTTCTTCTCAGCACACTTATTACCTTTAGTGTATTTTCTATCACAACTGCAGCAAAGCTCTTTTTCTCTTTTTTCTTCCAATTGTTGTGGTGTCAACCTTGTCGGTTGTTGAAATCTAGGAGTAGCAACACTTCCCTCTTTATAGAAGTGAGTGGTAGGCTTCCTTGTCGCCATAATTTTACATTCAATTTTTCTTGCCAACCTAAATGCCTTCTCCAATGAATCAGGTTCCAAAACCCGAACTTCATGTTGGATGTTATCCTTTAAAGTACCTATGAAGAGATCAATCCCGTGTTCCTCTGGAATATCAGTTACCCTTATATTCAATTTTTGGAAGTCCTCAATGTGCTCCCCCACTAAACCCTTTTGTTTGAGATTTATCAATTGGCTAAAGAAGGTGTTGCTCTTTGTATCCTCATAATGTGCTATCATTTCCTCCGTAAAAATAGACCAAGTGACAATTTTTTATGGGAGCAAAGTCATGGATAACATACAAATGTATTTTGTTCTAGATGTAAAGTTGCAACGCGTACCTTTTCTGTGTTTTGCACATTATTGAGATCAAACTATTTCTCCATCTGTAGTATCCATGTTACGGGATCCTTGCCATCAAACTTCCTCATATCCATATTTAGAATATGGTGGTTCTTCCAACCAGCATTAGAGTTTATGAAATCATGATTAGCATTTATTTTGTTCTCATCATGAGTTTCCTCTACTATATTTTCACCATTAGGAAACATGTGTTGTATCAAATTTGTCAAACCTTCCATGTATGATTTTAGATCATTCTTCATGCTTTCCATTTTTTCATCGATGGCATCCATCTTAGCTTCCATGCCAACTTCCATGCCATCCATCTTAGCTTCTAAACCATTCATCTTAGCTTCCGTGCATTTCTTCAAACCATCCATCTTAGTTTCCATTTCATTTTTTGTTGCTCTTTGCGATAGCGAAATTTGGTGGACTTGCTCATGGAATTTTTATATCTCATGTTGCATTTATTTATGTTCATGAGTCATAGTAGAGCCTTCTGAAGGCTTAATGGGTGTTGAATTATTTTTAGGAGGCATTTTAGAACCCAATACTAATAGCTATGCTCAATAGGCCTTTGGAATCAACTAGAACAGATTTTTGAAACAAGACTTATGCAATTCGAAAAAAAATGCACACCTTTTTTTATTTTGAGGAGCTCAATATTGAAACTGAATTATCTCTGTGATTTTGGATCTTCAAAATCTGAAATTTAACCCTGAAGTAACCCTTTGAATTTTCTTTCAAATGCCATAGGTATGACCCGATTTGGATTCTTCAAGACAAATTTATGTCAGTATAGAAAAATTCTATGACTTGCCACGTGTCACTGTTTCCTCCTTTGGCTCTGAACTTGATAGATAAGAAACTACAGTCTGTGTACTTGTAGTCACTTTTTACAACATTCCAATACGATGCTCAGCGAGAGAGTTATGAATATTTTCCCATGATAACCTCTTTGAGATGAAATTCGGGAGCCGGAGAAAGACCTATCTTCCACAGATCATATCTCGAAAAATATTGCGAACCAAGCTCTGAAATTTTGTGACGATGTTCCTCAGGATTGCAGCTTCGCTCTCTAAAAATTTCATCTTTTGAAACTTTGTAGAAATTTTTTTTTATAGCGTAAATTCCATGATGTCCTGTTTAGGTTAAATTCAGGAGCCTACAAAAAGCCCTAACTTCCAAAGATCATATCTTCGCAAATGTTGCGAACCAAGATCTAAAATTTTGCGACAATGTTCCTTAGGATTTCTGCTTCGCACTCTAAAAATTTCAGCTTTTGAACCTTCGTAGAAAATAATTTATAGATAAAATTCCACGCTAACCTATTTTCAGTAGAAAAAACACTAGAATCCAAAGCTCTGATACCAAATGTTGCAAAACTAGGTCCAAAAATAGAAGAAAAGAGATATAAACGCCTTAGAAATAAGCCACTTCGAGGGGGCAACCTCTAATACATTACGTGAATGAAAATTTCTTTGATGATACAAATTACAAAACCTCCTTTCTATATATAGGAGTCCATGTGGCCACAATGTAATCCTAGTGGGGCCACAATGTAATCCTAGCCGACCTAAAAATAATAATTTAAGGGCACAATAATAACAATATGGGGGTTACAAGGGTACAATAATAACAATAAGGGGGTTACACTAACAACAATAAGGGACATAAGTTAGTAATATAGGGACCTAACATAGAACTCCAATCAGTTTCATCAGTTTCCTTGATTATAGCAGCATTTACTATTGTTAGCAGTTTTTCGGGTCTTGAACTTCCAGAGTTGTTTTGACCACATAAATGATGCTTTTTTGAGGTAGATAGTATGCTTGTAGTGATAGGCATGGGAATATTCGAAATACTATAGTAATGAGGGACATATTTCAAACAAGGTATCATATGCACAAAACAAATATCATATGAGGAAGTTAGAACCCCAGGAAGTTGGTTTCCCAACTAATCACAATGGGGCCCACAACCTCTTGGTGTTCCATCTCCTAGTGTTAGGGTTTTGGTCATTTAGGGTTTTCCATTTTTTTAAAAATAATATAAAGTACATTGAGCCTCATTTTAAAATATTTTAGAGGCATGTAGCTTCCACATATGTTCTCAGGGTCAAGTTACCATCACCTGAGCTAGTTTATTTCCATTATGCTTCTAAGAATCTTTCAGTTATGTGATATTACAAAAATGAAGATTTATTTCTTCTACATTTCTTTGTTTATGTTTATATCTATAGTTTTTTGTGTTCCTGCATAATTCTGGATCAATCTAAGGAGAATTTGGAACATTAATTACACACATACTAGTCTAGGCTAGAGACGTGTTTTGGTGTCTTTAAACGTAGGAGTTGTCATTACTTGTCTTCGTTACATTCTAAGGGTAGTTGGTATTCAACGTACATAATATATCACATCATTATCCACGTACCCTTTGGTATATCATATGGTGCCCCATGTAAGAAAATTATTTCACAATACTTCCTATGCTACAAGATGCATTACACAACACTAGCACATACTACACTTCCACATACCTCCTAGTATATTTTCAAAGTCCCCTATAGGTTTATGTCCTTCCATAGGTAGTGGAGTTAGCCACCTTGTTCACGCTGATAAACCAAATAAAAAATTTGAGTAGAGTGCCTTCACGTATTGGAAAAAATATTCTATAGTTCACATTGATGTGGTAATCCTTATCTTCCTAGTTACCACTTTGTTTTTATTTTTATTTTTAAGTTCTAAAATTTATTTATCCATCATGGAAGAGCACCCTCAACAAATCCCTCATTCACATATAATGAAAATATTTCCCACTTTACCTCTAGAGGAAACACTTGGTCGTCAAAATAATAAAAAGAGGCAAAGTACTAAAATTGGTACTTCAGAAGCTTCCCCTTCTGGAACTACATCTTAAATAAATCAACCAGAATCATCATTTCCAGTAAGTACTGACCCTAAAATTACATCTTTACCAGTTGGTGAGTCTGATGTTGTTAAAACTGAAGCCCTTTAAACTTAATTACCCTAGGTCATTGAACCATAATTTTCAAATTTAGATATATTTCAACATGAGGTCATACAACTTGATGAACCTTAGGGTATTATCCCTCTGTTCCTCTACCTTTTACTAAACCACAACCTGTATATTTCAGTTCCGATAATGAAAAAATTCCACTCGGTATTTTAATTGTTCAGGAAATTATTGAAGAAGATTCTCAACCTACCTCTATTGTCCACATAACAGGGACTCCTCTTTATCAAGCTCATCCTTTTATTACTCATCATACTTCAATACAATATCCTTCACATAGAACACCTTGTTTCAACTCACCTTTGATATTTTGTCATGAAACTCCTTTGGGAATTTTAACCATATCCGAGTCAATGACATTTTATCAACTCGTATTTGATATCATGAGTGAGTCAACTGAAGTTGCAACTACCTATATGTCTGTAACTTCACTAAAAACCCATTTGTATGGTTTATCGTTGGTTCTTCCTGGCTACTAGTCATTATGTGGAACCTTTTCTAGTGCATCAACTATTCCATGGAATTATCCCTTGTCATTTTCATTTGGAATGCTATTTGATACCTCCTTTATTATCATCTCACAACCTATCCCACCTGTTACACCCAACCTTCTTTGGAGAAGCAATATGGCTCATTTATTAGTGGATTAGGGTATCTGAAAGAACCTACTCCATATAATACTGGATTATATCTTCCTCGGGGGAGGTTTTCCCCATATTTTCCTTATTCCCTCGAAAGGGTGCAACATTTTTCTACCATATATCAATATCCTAATCAAATTTCACAATTTGGTATTGAAAATGGGGACAAGAAATATTGAAAATGACACACATGAGGCTTCTAATTTAATTTTTCCTTAATTAAATTAAAATTAAATTGTAATTCCACATCACAAGGCAACTTGTAATATTTAACTGAGTTAGGAAGAATTAGTTAGCTCTTTTAATTAGAGTTGATATTCAAACTAGAGGCATGTAGGGTTTCTCCTACTTTCTAGGAGCACTAGTTGAGTTATTTGTGATTTGTAATTAGTTAAGTATTTGAGTTAAAATTAGTTTAATTAGTTCCAACTGAGAGATGAGATAGTTATAGGTCCAATGAATTAAATATGATTTAATTCACAATAAGTGATCAATCATTTAACTGATAATTCACTATAAATATTCGGTGCATGCGAGTTCTAAGGAAGGCCCAATTGATATTGGTGTTAAAGGAAAGATAACTACCACTTGCATAATTAGAAAATTATACATGTCATGAATGAGTTCATCAGTAAACCTTGGATGTATTCTGCAATCTATTTAAGGGAATTTCCTAATTAATAGGGGCTCAATTAGCCCAGGAATGTGTGAGCAATGCTGGTGAGGAAGAGGCAGGCAAGTGGTTAAATATTGGACCAAAATTTCTTAGATCAGAGCAGGATTAGAGTGAGAAAGTTAGCAGAGTGAAAGGCTTCTCAATAATGGAAAAAACATTGTATTTTTTCATGTTTTTGAATTTATCCAATATACAGATAGCGAGGTTTTTTATTTGAGGCTTTCCCCAGATACATCTTTTGTTGTGTGACTGATAATCCTTTAGGATTACTTGTTAATGTGATTGTGCAAGGGTAATTGGTTTCCACAATTTGTAAAATTGATTTAGTATTTTTTTTGGTACATTAGAAGATTAATTAAATATATTTATATATTTCTGCAAGGTACTCGAGCTGCAATCACTACAGAAGAGAAGAACCAGATTTTTTTTTTTGAAGAGGTGAATCAAATTTGAAAATTTACTCTTCTAGAGGAGCAATAAATCAAGATGTATTTATATGGACTGAGACTCGAACATGCCCTGGAGGGTAACTCAAATTAAATAGAATTGAAGGACAAGATTGAGGCATTGTTGGAGGAAACCGGGTTGAAGGAATTCATCAATAGTGATATTCCCATGCTTGCAACAATAGATGCTCAAAATATTGATGCATTGAAGAAGAATGTAGTAAAGGTGAGAAGGGTTATGTTAGAAGGAGTTAGAGATAATATTGTATCAAAACTCCATGGAAATTAAACTCCATATGATATGTGGAAGGAATTAGTAGATTTTTTTCATAATAGTAGCAAAAACAGGAAGTTGGCGCTGAAGGAAAAGATAAAAAAGATCAAGATGGGAGGGGGCGAGATAATACCAAAATACTTGATGAAGTTCACTCAATGTCAATATGATATTGGAAGTGTTGGTTTTATTGTTCTCAAGAGTGACTTGGTGAGCCTAGCACTTATAGGAATTCCCAAGAGATGGCACAGCTACCAGGATTCAGTAAATGGGAGGGATAAGTTACTAGAGTGGGAGCGATTGTGGTCTAACTTGGTACAAGAAGAGGTAAGGAGGGGCACTAGAGATGAGACCTCTTCCAAAGAATAAGAAGAGGATTTTGCATTAGTTAAAATAAGGAAAGAAATCCAAGGGAAATAAGTCCCAAGGTGAAGAGGGCAAGAGGTACTTGTCCAAGATCAATTGTTTTCATTATCACAAGTACGAGCACTATGCCACGAAATGTCCACATAAGGAAAGGAAGAAGGAGCCTGAAATTAAAGCAAAAAGTAACACTATAGCTTCATAGTTCAAGCTTGATTTTAATCTCATTACATGCATGGCCAAGTTTGTAATGGGATGCATGTGGTATCTCAATAGCGGTGCCCTTTTGCATATGACAAGGAATAAAGATCTCTTCAGTGACTTGGAGGAGAAGGACCTCCAGCGGAACATAGTTGTTGGAGATGAAGAGAGCTATAGCACGACCGACATAGGTATAGTTATATTTTAGAGGGTATTTGGATCTCCTCTCAAACTGAAAAATGTTTTGTTTGTTCTACAACTAAATAAGAATCTTTTTTCCATAGCAATATTGGAAGATCGTGGCTATAATGTGATATTTATAAAAGGAATTATTTCCCTTATACACATCACTATGGTACAAGTGAAACAAATAGGTGTGAGATTCATGAGCCTGTATACTCTCGAGGTAGAATATGCATGCAAATATTTTAGGAGAAAAGAAAAGGTCAAAAAATTTGTGGTTGAGAGAGAGCATAAATTACATGTCAACATGTAGCCTTAGAAGAAGCCTCAAAAGGTTGTGGAGTAGCCACAATTGGAGAAGCAAAGAGGAGATCGAGTGGAGGCATCTACTCAAGGCGAGACCTCCAGTAGGGGGGAATTTTCATCTAGTTGGGAAGAGGGAGCACATGCAACAATGCCTCTAGGTTGGAAGTGGGGCAATGTGAAGTCATTATCTGAAGAGAAGAAATTTTGACATGGTCCATTGAGATGTATTTTCTCATGAATAAACCTTGATATGGTGGGCCATAGTACACATTAGTAGGATGGATTAGTGGAGATTGATGCAATTAGATTCCAGGGTGACAAATGTTAGATACTAGAGTGCAGAGCGGAGTTGGCAGCAGTGAAAATGGGACAAATGCAAATTCAGCAACAATAAAGAGTTTTTATTAGACAGTGCAGTAGCTGGTAGCAGTCAAAGACTATGGTGATGGATGCATCATACTGATTCAAGTTGGATATTTTTTCAATTTCAAAAGTTGTAGTAGAAACAAGAAATTAGAGAAGCGTTTCATGCAGAACATTCCAAAGGTATTGTATCGAGATAGAGCTGAATTCCTTTCTTTTTGAGAGGGAGTGTTGAAAATAAAAACAAGAAATATTTAAAATGGCACCCATGAGGCTTCTCATTTAATATTCCGTTAATTAAATTAGAAGTAAATTTAAATTCCACATCACATGATAACGTGTCAGAGTTAGCTGAATTATGAATAGCTAGTTATCTTAGTTAATTCGATTTGGGGGTCATACCAGAGGCATGTAGGGTGTCTCCTACTTTTTAGGAGCCTCGGTTGAGTTATTTGTGAGTTTTAATTAGTTAACTCAATTATTTGAGTTATAATTAGTTTAACTAGTTCTAACTCATATATAAGCTAGTGATAGGTCGAGTGAAGTAAATATGATTTAATTTACAAGAAATGATCAATCATTTAACTGATAATTCACTATAAATAGTTGTTGCATGTCAGTTTTAAGGAATTCCCAATTGAGATTGGAGTTAAATGGAAGATCACTATCAGTTGTATAATTAGAAAAATTTATATGTCTTTCATGAGGTCATGAGGAAGCCTTAGATGTATTGTGCAATATATTATGGGAATTTCATAATTAATAGGGGCTAAATTAGCCCATGGATGCGTGAGCAAGGCTAGTGAAGCAGAGGCAATAAAGTGGTTAAATATTGGACCAAACTTTCTTAAATCGGAGTAGAATCAAAGTGATACAATCAATAGAGTGCAAAGGTTTCTCAAGAAGGGAAATAAAATTTTATTGTTTCATTTTCTTGACTTTTTTCAAAATACAGATATAGGGGTTTTTAGCTAAGACTTTCCCAAGAGGCATCTTGTGTTGTGCGATTGATAATTATTTATATTACTTTTTTATCTGATTGTACGATCGTAATTGGTTTCCATTTTTTGTAGAATTAATTAAGTATTTTGTTTTAGTACATTACAAGATAAATTGAATATATTTATATATTTCTACAATTTGTGCTCTATCCTATTTGATTCCTCCATTTCTAGCAATAACTTCTAATCCTTGGAATCCTACATTTCCTATTCAACTTGGTTTGGATTTGGGTCAACTTCCAACTCCTCAACCTACCTTGGTAACACCCTAGGTTCCTACTTGCCAACCTATTCAATCCATGCCTCAACCTACCGAAGTTTTATGTCAAACAACTCAAACTATTTGGGTTATATCTCAAACACAACCTATTCTACTCATATCTGGGATCTCTCAAATTCCACTTACCCATCCTCTTTAGGGTTCTCTACAAACCCCATCAGTTGGTCAGTATATGCATTATATTTAAGCAAATCAACTTGTATATGGTATGACCGAGGTATCAACCAGTCAACCCCCTGTAGGGATGATTCAAAATCCCTCTGGGAAACTATTCCAAAGTATCCTACAACTTATTGTTGGTAAAAATAATATTCCTCAAATACCTTATTTTTGAGTCTCTAAAATTGCATTAATATCACCATCTTTTATTTCACATTGCTTCAAAATTTTCCATATTCCACAGCTCTATAACCATACACCAAGTCCATATTCATAATTAAATATGGGTTTAGACACATTATTTGACACTACATTTATTTTGGTATCTTAAATGAATTTATGGTTAAATATTAGATAAATAACATGTACTCACATATATATAAAAGTTGAAAGATTTTTGTGACATGTGTAGGCATATTTGAGGATTCCAAGACAGTCTTATTTGGCCTCCAAGACTCATATTCGAATTTCCTCTTCAAAATTTTGAATATTTGAGGAAGATTTGAGATCATTGGTCAATCACATTTCATGGATAAATATCATGGATATTTTCATAAGTGTCTCCTATCAAAGGTAGGAGAGATTTGTGAGAGGATATGAAGAGATGATAATTGCTAGATGTCAACACATTGTTTTAACCACATGAGATATTTGTGGATTTAGGAGATATTTTTGGATCTTCATTTAAGAGTTAGTTATCTTAATTTTTGTATAAATAGGAGTGCATAATCCTCTCAAAAGGTGTGAAAAGTTTAGGAGCTATTCTCATGCTTCAATGTAGAGTTTTGGATGTTAAATATTGACATTATCCTTATGATTGATGTAATGAATACCATTGTTCTTCAATTTAAAATGGTTGGTGTTTAATCAAGTTTTTTCTCAACATTTCACCTCTCATGCACTTTAGAATGGCCATCTAATGAGTATGAGATGAATTTTAATGTTTCATTTTTTAAGGTAGATTAGTTTATTTTATGATTCATTTTAAGTATTTTACTTAGATGCATTGTTTACATTATTTTATGCTCATTCTATTTATGTACTTTTACAGGTCAATCATTTCATGTAATAGACTCATTTATTTTCAATTTTTTTTCTTTTAAATTCATAGATAGTCATGAATCACTAGTAAAAAATGATGAAATTAATGACTAGGCGACTAAAAACGTTATTCACTGCAATTATTTCAACTGAATTACAACTAAAATTGAGAAATTTTAAGTGACAAAACTAAAAATGACTAATTTAGTTTAGGAATAAAATATATGACTAGATAATAAGTTAATAAAGTAAAAGCGACTAACTTAAATGACTAATTTACGCTAGGGATAGAATATATGACTAGATAATAAATGACTAAATTAAAAACGACTAACTTAAACTACTAATTTATTCTAGGATTAAAATATATGGCTAGATAATAAGTGACACAATTAATAATGATAAATGGAAATGACTGTTATAGTCCAACAATAAAAATATGACCAAATAACGAGTACAACAAGTATAAGAATTAGTTATTTATCTCAACAATTTTGAGTTGTGTCACTCCATAAATGGAAATTGAAATTTTTATACCGAAGTGTTACATTTCACTACACGGTTCTCTGAATCCATCCATAGTGTTAAAATTTAGAGAGGAAGGGGTCTCTAAATCCATATACAATGTTAAAATTATGAATACCCTTTTGTCTCTAAAGTTTGACAATGCAGATGGATTCATCTACAATTAACATAATTGCATGTATCATGTATCTACTTTACACTAATGCCTTCGTTATAATTTTAGTAAAGGTAATATTTAGATAGTCAAATTAATATTAATATTTATATTTAGTCTTTGGCCATAAAATTTAATTTTTAAACTTCATTGATTTATGTTAAAAGTGTGAGTTTTTTTACATCAAAGGTTAAATCTTCATATTTAAATTTAATAAATAGATAAATAACATTGCTTATAAATCTAGTATTAAATCGTCATATATACATTTGATAAATACTAAATAGATAAACCAAAATATATATTTATATACCTGTTTAGTAATAGCTATGATCCTTTATTAATATAAGTTTGAACCTTAATTAAATTTTTAATGGTCTGTGAACCTTTGTTTCTTTGTAAGTGAATGTTTTATTCATATAGGAAAAAATGAGTACATATAGCCACTCATAAAACATGTGGTATCACCCCGACTGGGTTTGTTGACCAAAATTCACACCAAATGAAAAAAATGAAAAAGAGAGACTAGGAAAATTGTCCATAAATGGTTGGGCAAGAGGCACCAAAACACTAATAAACTAAAGAAAACTAGATATCATACTAGTCATCCAACATGATGGATTCAAGGTTGTCTGGGGTTGTTCCTCAAGGTAGTGGAGGAAAAAATTCACACTAAACATGCCCTTCAAAATGCACCAGTTAAATCTCCAGATTTTCTACTTTCTCAGTGAGTTGATTTTGGCCTCACCAAACCATTACCATTCTCTCCTGGACTTGGCACTAAAAATAGTGCATTTAGTCCAATGTTTCCATCTACTCTGCATGCTCCTCATGACGAACTCTCTGACGTGTGTCCATTCTTTCCATCAGGATGTTGGTAAGTGCATGAAAATTCTCAAGTCAGCATTGTTTGATAACCTACCCCTTATTTACCTTAGAGCGATCAGACCCATGATTCCCCTTGCTACCACATGCTCCTCCACCACGAGGACTCTACTTTTGAACCCTCGATCCCCACCCCTGCTACGCACTGCCACTTATGTCCTCCACGGCCCCAATGCGCACCCACACTAGCCAACCACACACTCCACACAATCTTGCCACCTCGGCGTGGAGTTGGCATGATTATTACCGATTCTGCCACCCCCACAGGCTCATGGAGGATGGGGGAGGAAAAATTTCCACACCACACTAGGGTATTCATAATTCTCCAGGAGGAGCCTTACCACATATAGAGTCTAGAGACTCTAACCCCCATTAGAGAAAAAAACCACCAGCAGCAAAGGATCCAAATGTTGCCTCCCACCACTACAGGTAAGAAAAGAGCCACCTCCCACTACTATATAAAGACTGTCACCTCTAGGAAAACCAAATACCAACACCCACCAAAGAAAAAAATGAAATTGAACAACAAATGAAGAAAAAGTAGCCGATGCCTGAGCATAACTAATCTGCCTAGGGCAATGACCAGTCTCCAAATTCTCTACATAGAGACCACACAACAATCCACTAAACACCGTCACAGTAATGCTGGAGGGCATGAAATTTGGAAAAGAAACTATTTTTTTTCACCACCCTTAAGGTTTCATGGACTGTAGATTCCATTTTCCTCTCTTAGCATGAAAAAATATGCTGAACAAAAACCAAGAAAAATGGAAACGGAGGATTTCACTTCCCTTCAGCTTCCTTTAATCCTCCCAAACAAAGACAATGGATAACAAATTGCAGCAGGGAATGGTTGGAGACACTTCACCACCAAATTCTCATGAGAAGCACACATAAGCCGCTCCCCAGAGGCCTCTTCGAGGAACAACACCAAACTAGAGTGAGGAGTCAAATGTTGGGCTCCCTCATCTTCCCTCGCCTAAACCTTTCATCACCCCAAAAATCCAACGCACGTTTATTTTTCACACTAATTGCCAACGTGAAGGTAGTACCTCTCCTGTTGCATCTGTTATGGTGAAGGGACTGAGCTATCTCTCACCCTTGCTCCACTTGTACTTACTCATGCGAGATGTGTTCCATGAATTTCTTAGACCTCGCCTCCATCGGGGATTGTATGAACCTTTTTTAATATAGATACGAACCTTACTTAATTTTTTAATGGTGTAAGAACTTTTATTAATTGTTTGATATGAACCTTGGTTAATTTTTAATTGTATTATGAACTTTTATTAATTGTTTAGGTATGAAATCTACTTAATTTTTTAATAATATATAAACCTTTATTAATTATTATAAATATTTAAGTGTGGTTTATTGTGTAATAATGGATAGATGTGTTTAGTTTTATCAATTTCAATGACAATTGTACCAATGAATATATTTATTTCATTTAATGCATAATATACATGATTATATGAAACTAAGCTTTAAATAGAACAATATATTCTAGTTTTATTGGTTTTATATTTGAGTGATAATCAAAGTAGTCTGATCCTAGACCTTGGTAAAATATTAATGTTTATATTTTAATTATTTTTTAATAGTGGATATATCAAGTTGAATGCACATTTCATTAAAATTGAAAACTTGGTATGAAAGTGGAAACAAAAACTAGGTATGAAAATCGAAACTTGGTATGAAATCCCAAAGAACAAAAACCAAGATTATTACCGGCGAAAACTTGTTGTTCTTACCCTACGAAATGTAAACTGGTAATTCTTACTCTGATGAATAGGTCCATGAAGCGGTTTACCCTGAATCTAAATTTTCCTTGAAAACTGGATGTTATGGTTCTTTGGCACCAAAATTTTTCCATTAGCGGGAGGGTTTTGGTATATTTTGAGAGAAATTAGTGACGTGGTTAAAGATTTTTTGGGCTTGCAAATTTTTCTATATAACTACAACTTCTAACATGGATAGAAAAGAATTGGAGAGAACTTGGAGGCTTTTGAAGAGGCGAGCAACACAAAATTCACAATTGAAGTCTAAAATTTTGGAGTTGGAATCATAGGTTAATTAGATTTATAGATTTATATTTTTCTATATTCATGCATTATTACTACTCGTTATTTCCTACGTTTTCTTTATTGTTTTTGTAGTTCTTTCTATGGATTTTTATTTATGTTTTCTAATAGACCGATTGGAAATTAATGTAGATTAGAGTGGGAAAAGGGACCCCTCTGCTAAGTGAATTTCTACTTCTTAGTCTATGGTGGTTTAAACTACTTCCATCCCCACTTTCATTTTTTGTTGCAACCTTCATGGTTACATGATATTTGCAGATTTTAGCTATGAAGCTTTGATTTATTTCCTATATGGGTTTATGTTTCTCATTGAGCTTAGTTTCTTGTGTTAAAATTTTCTTTTCAGTGTTGATTTAATACATTTCATTGGTCTTCTATGGATTCTGATTTAATACAATTTATTGGTTTTCAATGGAATATGAATTCCTTGAATTGAATTGAATATGAATACATGAATGGCATTGAATATAATGACATGTTTGTGAAAATTCTTGTTGTGATTCATGTATTTTATTTCAGAAACTGAATATAAAAGAATGAATGGTGTTGAATATAAATAAATGAATGTTAGAATTCCAAATTTTCATAATTCAATTCATGGTGCTGAGATTCAATGTTTATCATAATTATTAGTTTCTTCATATATGGAAGATGATAATGATTGATTTGTAAATTTCCTCGTACATTTATTTCGAAAATCCAAAGGAAAAATCCACATATGTACCTCCATTCATTTCCTATATTTCACAACAAAAGAAACCAATTGTTTAAAAAATCTAAGAGTTGTGTTAATGGTGTCTAACCAACATAATATTTGTGTTGATGGGGAAGTAGCATTGTGATTACCCATGGTGCCCACTTGAGCCATTGAACTATAGTTCTTGTATCCATTAGAACTTTATCAGTTTCATAGGAAGTGTCAATCAGTTTTAAACTGGTTGGTTTTTCATAATGCATTAATCGGTATAACCATTTGCAAATCCAAAACATAATTTCCCTTAAGAGATTTTTTTTTCAACCCTGGAAAAATTTAGGCGTTCAAAAAAATGATTGATTTCACAAAGGTATTGAGGTTAAAAACAAACCATACTATTGTGGACCGATAGAGAGCTATAATTATTTGGGAATATGGGCCTCCATTCCAGTGTAGGATCTCATGGCCTATAATCTCTACCACAAACCACCCATACCAATATTATGTGGCCCATAACAGAATAATAGTGAGCAGTTTCAATTTGAGTTGATGTGAAACTTCACACAATACATCCATCTGTGTAACATGGATCTGTATGTCTAAAACTACATTGAGTGTGAGGTTACAATGGATTGATAGGATATAGACATTGCTACATACATTTTGGGACCAACTTGAGTAGGGCCCTCTCCATGTGCATGAAGAGATCAGTCTAACACCAATCTCCCTGCTTCTTCCCTTTGGTGTTTCTTAGATAATAGGTAGGCAAAATTAAGGGAACTAATGACATATTTTCTACAAATGTCAAAGACATTTAACTTCCAATATTCAATCATTAATTCCATAAAATTAAGCTAGTTAAACTTTGGTGGAATAAGCTAATATACTTGGCCAATATAAAGCTAATGCACTCATTTCAATGGTATATTTGGGGAATACTTTGAAATCTTAAGAAAAAAATCCACATCAAACAATTACTTATCCAAATTGTAAATTCCTGGAACATCCTAAAATTCCAAAAACAACAACAAAGTCAAGCAATTTACCTTGCTTTTGTCTATTGGATTTTGTTATGAAACCAGCTCCAAAAATAGAAGAAAAGAGAGATCAATTCCTTAGAAATAAGCCACTTTGAGGGGGAAACCTCCTTTACATTACACAAATGAAAAATTATTGGATGATACAAATGAAGATTCATCCTTCAATATATAGGAGTCCATGGGGTCGCAATATAATCCTAGCCGACCTAACAATAATAATGTAAGAGCGCAATAACAACAATATTGGGGTTACAGGGGTACAACAATAACAATAAGTGGGCTACACTAACAACAATAAGGGACTAAACTAGTAATATAGGGAACTAACATGCCCCTCTCCTTAAAAAAAGTGTTGTCCTCAATGCTTGAGTAGCTCTAGGTGCTTCTGTATAAAATTCTCATCCTCCCATGTAGAATATTTAGTAAGTAAGTTCTTCCACTTGATGAGATACTCTGAAATTGATCGTTTTCATAGATGTCGAGTTCTTCTTTTTGTGACTGCCTCAGATTCCAATATTATTTTTCCTTCCTCATCAAGTTGTGGAAATATTGTTTGAAGTGGAATTTTTTCACCTATAACCTTATTCAAGCATGAAACATGGAAAAATAGATGCATTTGCGAAGAAGCAGGAAGCTCCAATTTGTATGCCATAGTACCAATATTTTGTAACACCTTGTAAGGACCATAGTAATTTGGCGATAATTCGTTATCCTTCCTAGATTTCTTGAGGGACATTTTCTTGTATGGTTGTAGCTGTAAAAATATCCAGTCTCCTACATAAAAAGTTATCCCACTGCAACATTGATCTCCCTATAGTTTCATTTGATTTTGTGCCAATTTTATGTTATCGTTTAAGAGTTAGATAACTTCTTGTTGATTCTCGATGTGATCTTCTACTACTTGAAACTTAGAACTTTATCTTAAATATGATGTGATGGACGGTGGATGATATCCCTAAAGTTCCATAAATGGGGTCATTTTTTCTGCAGTATGGAAGGAAGTGTTATACCACCATTCAACAAGAGGTAACCACTTGACCCATTGTGTTTGTTTATCAGATACAAAACAACGAATATATCCTTCGAAACATTTATTCACTATCTCAATTTGACTATTAGGTTGAGGATGATAAGATGAGCTATGAGCTAGTTTAGTACCCAAACAAGAATATAATTTCATCCAAAATTTTACAGTAAAAATGAGATCTCCATCACTTACAATAATCTTTGGGTATCCATGTAGCTTTTGAATTGTTTCCACTAATGTAATAGAAAATGTACTTGATTTAAATGGATGAGATAATTCAGAAAAGTGTGCATACTCGGTAAGTATATAAACTGCCACCATGATGAAACTCTTTCCTTTGGACTTAGGTAAACCTATGATAAAATCCATTGAAATCTCCTCCCAATGTTGACTTGGAATGGATAAAGGTTGTTTTTATCAACTTTATTTTGCTGGAACACTAAACATTCTGCCACAAAATTTTTAATATCATATTTAACGCCATCCCAAAAAAATTATTTCTTCACCCTGTGGTAAGCTTTTAAAAATCCTGAGTGTCCTCCTAATGGAGAAGTGTGCAATTCAAAAAGAATATTTTTTTTTGGTTGGGAATTCTTACAAAGATATAAGCGATATTTGTACCATAAGGAATAATTTTTCTAACTGAATGTATCAGATGTACTAGGATCTTGCTGAAACTTTTGAATATGTGTCAACACTTCTTCATCCTTCTTCCATTCATCCCTTGCTTCGATTATCTAATCTGGTTGGATAATAGAAATGGCACAAATCAATGCTTCCACCTCTTCATTCTTTCTTGAGAGTTCATCTGCAACAACATTTAGCTTCCCATTTTTGTAGATGATTTCAAAGTCATAACTCAACATATTTGTGACCCATTGTTGTTGCTCTTGTGAAGGTAGTATTTGTTTGAATTTTTTTTTAAGACTTTCATGATAAGTTTTTACATTGAAGTGCTTTCCCATTAGGTAAGGTCGCCATTTCTTTAGTGCATGTAGTATTGCTAACATTTCCTTCTCATAAATAGCTTTATGTAAATACTTTCCTTTGATTGGATGACTTTCAAAAGCAATGGGTCTTATTTTTTTCATTTAAAATGCACCAATTTTGTTTCCTGATGTGTCACATTCCATAATAAAGTTTTTTGTGAAGTCTAGCGTAGCTAAGACTGGTGCTAGGCACTTTTCATCTTTAAGATGTTCAAAGGCCTTAGTTGCTTCAAGAGTCCATGAAAATGCATCTTTATTCAATAATGTTGTTAGACATGATGCTATTCTCTCATAATTCTTAACAAACTTGCGATAATACCCTGTTAACCTCATAAATCCTCAAAATTGGTTTATGGTTGTGTGGACTTTACATACTTTAATGGATTTAATTTTCTTAGGGTCTACCTTAACACCCTCATGAGATACAATATGACCTAGATATTTCACCTCTTGTACTCCAAATAAATATTTGGTTTTTTTGCATATAAATGTTTCTCCTCCAATAGTTTGAGCACCCTGTCAACATGTTGAACTTGATCCTTCCAAGACCTGCTGTAGATTAGTATATCATCAAAAAATACTAGCATAAATTTTGTAAGGAAGGGTTTGAAAATGGAATTCATCAACCCTTGAAATTTAGAAGGTGCACTGGTAAGGCCAAAAGGCATGACCTAAAATTCATAATGACTCTCATGAGTTCAAAATGTTGTTTTTGGAATATCTTTAGTATTCATTCTAATTTGATGATATCTTGAACAAAGATCCAACTTGGTAAAATAAATTTCTCCATGCAATTCTTCTAATAATTCATTATTCACAGGAATTTGAAATTTATCTTTAATAGTGAGCTTATTGAGCTCCCTATAATCTGGAAACATGCACCATGATCCATCCTTCTTGTGTACCAATACTACTGGAGAAGAGAAAGGACTTTGACTAGGTTGAATTATACTAGCCTCTAACATTTCTACAATCATGCATTTTTATTTCGCTCTTTTGGACATAAGGATATATATAAGGTTTGATGTTTGGAGGAACACTTCCTGGAATCAAATGAATAGCATGATCGTGATCACGAATAGGTGGGAGTTCTTTGGGAGTTTTAAACACCTTGGAATGATTGTCCAAGACTTTTTGGAGATATGGAGAAATAGATGATTTTGATGTTGGAACTTCTAGTGAGCATAATTGTGCAATTACACCTCGTTGTTATATTTTCAGAAGATTTTCATGACATTAGAGCTTATTATATTTCCCAGCTTCCCTATGATACCCCATAATTCAACTTCCTTTCCTTCCAAAAAAAAATTCAAAAAATTTCTTGAAAATTAAAAGCTATCGTCCCTAAGGTTTGTAACCATTGTACTCCTAGTGCAACATCAGGACCTCCCATTGGAATGGAAAGCATTGGACTATTCAATACACATTCCCCCATGGTTAGCTTGATATTATGGCATTTTTCAGAGAAATTTATAGTTCCTCCATTTTCATCCATCACTTGACATTCTTTTGTTGGGTATAGGAAACAATTCAATTCCTTGGCTACCTTACAATGAATAAAATTATGCATACTACCCCAATCAATCAACACTATTACCTTTTTCTTCTTGATATGTCCTTCTATCTTGAGAGTTTGAGAAGTGGTAATTCCTGCCAATGCATTACATGATATGGTCATACTCATTTATTATTATTCTAGGGTTGGTTCCTAGTGTATTTCCTCTTATTTTTAATTTTATTTTACATTTTGTTCCTCCTCTTCACAATATATGTAAAATAATTTCTTGTCAACAAACTTATGACCTTTAGTGTATTTTCGATCACAATTGTAGCAAAGTTGTATTTCTCTTTTTTCTTCCAATTGTTGTGGCGTCAACCTTGTAGGTTGTTGAAGTCTAGCAGTAGCAACACTCCCATCTTCAGAGATGTGAGCGGTAGGCCTCCTTGTCGCCACATTTTGGATTTTGTCATTTAAAGTCCCTATGAAGACATCAATCATGTGTTCCTCAATGTGTTCCACCATTGAACCATTTTGTTTGAGATTTATCAATTGGCTAAAAAATGTGTTTCTCTTTGTATCCTCATAATGTGCTATCATTTCCTCCATAATAATTGACCAAGTGACAATTATTTACAGGAAAAAAGCCATTGATACCATACAAATGTATTTTTTTCTAAATATAAAGTTGCAATGTATACCTTTTGTGTGTTTTTCACATTATTGAGATCAAAATATTGCTCCATCTGTAGTATCCATTTTACGGGATCCTTGCCATCAAAATTCCTTATGTCTATCTTTGGAATATGGTGGGTCTTACATCCATGTTACATGTTATTTTGTCACCATGAAATTTGACTATCTATATAGGTTCATCACTACCTATATTATGCTCCCTTAGAGGTAAGAAACCCTAATGTTCCTAAACCAAGTCTTGGAATTGGAGAATAGCTCATTAAAACCCTTAAAAGTCTAACTCCACACATTTCCTAGCTCTTTCCTACAGATCTGTAGATATTTTTTCTATAGCCTGAGGCACATCCTACACATTCTGCTTATAAAACACTTGGACCACCATAAACAGTCAAATAAAGGAAAAATTTTATTCTAGAAGCCTATCTAGATGAATATTCTCCCAACTGGAAGCTTCTAGAGGCATGATCAATTCGATATTTCTCCCTTCACTCATGGCGCTCTATCCCTTCATGAGAGGAATCCATCCCCCTCTTCCTAGAACTGAAACTACCTCCATTTCCCTAAAATTTAGCTCATGTTTCAGTCTCAAGGGTAGATTGTACCTAGCTTGTATAAGGTAATTGTTGAAGAAATTCCCGAGAGAGGGTACTCTCTACACTAGTCATTATTGGTATGAGAATGATTACACACTCATTTCCATATCTTCATGCTAGTTCAGAGAGAGGAAGGCTTGTCAATATAAAGGAGGAATGATTGTTCAGGACCACAAGAGGAACTTGTACGACATCAAGGTGATAGGTTGTAAAGTTACTATTTTATTCAAGATAATACATATGGATCTCCTTTTCTCATTGAGTTGTTCTTATGTCTATTTGAATAATTCAATACTTAGATTCCTTGATCACTGAGATAGATTAGTTGTTCTCAATTATTATATGTTGTAGGTGCTTTTAATTCTTTTCTCTATCTTCGATTGCGGGTTGTACTTACTGAAGAAGCCTCTTTGGAGCGTATGGATAAAAGACTACACTAAACGTTGAATTTCAAGGTAGGGGCATGTCCTCCTTCTTTGTTTATAATAATTTTGAATTTCAAATGATCTAGAGAAAATGATTTATAAATGGATGTTTTTTTCTAGCTATCCGTAGGATACTAGTGAGATCTCTCTTGTTCGCAAGAGGGATTTATCCGCATAACAAAATGGTGACTCTGCTGGGGAAAGAACTTAGTTTTATTTTTTATTTTTCAGTTTGACTTTTAAAGAGTTTTTTTATTTTGATTAGTCTAAAACTGGATTGGGTAGATAACTTATCAGAATCCTTGAAAATAAAATCTAAATTTTTATATTTTCTGTGCTTTTCCTGGCTTCCGTGGTTTTTATTTAAAAATAGTGCAGTAGCCTCCATAGTTTTTAGTTCAGAACAATGTTGTGCCGCTCTGTTCTCCATTAGAACCTGCAGACTTCTGGAATTTTTTTGAAAAATTAAGAATTCTATTTTTAGGAGCTAGATTACCAGATTCTTTGTGTTTGCCCCAACTTGTCTTGACTGTCAGAGTCTTATGTGTGAATTTCTTTCAACAAATTTTGTGTTTGAGGGATTTTTCATCTAATTTTCATTTTATGAGTAAGTGTTTGGCCTACTTTCTTGTTGCTCCATATCAGAAACCTTCATGTACCTTAGCTTACTGGTATGTTGTTGTTTTCTTGCCGAGCCATTGAACTTTTTGCAAACCTTTCTTTTATGAAAATTGAGTTTCATTTTCATTTTCAAATTTAGAAGAGATTTTAGCTTGATAAAGCCCGAATTTCACATTAAACCATTGTTGGATGTTTTAATTTTTGCCGAGATAAGAAAAAATTCTTCTTCGTTCGATCACAAACTAAGAGAAAATGTCCTCAAAACTTTCGAGATAGAATTCAAAATTAGAGTTTCTTCTTTTGGTTTTGAATTTTATGTTTTTAGGAGTTTTATATATGGTTTTATTTTTGGAAATGGTTTGTTAAATGATTTGTATTTTATGATCTAATTGATAAAGGATTTCATTTCGAATGAGTAATTGATCATTTTATGAAATTGAGTTCTCGAAGAAATCATCTTCTTTTCAAAGATTTTTTTTATGAAAGAAAGAATTGGTGCTTTGAAAATTGTTAAATCTCTCAAATATTTCCCTTAAATAAGTTTCATTGAAAATAAAATATTTTCACTTTTCATTTAGATGCATTTAGCGTATTTTTGAGCTGGGTCATTAAACATCATTGAAGTTTCACTTTCATACCTTATGTCTTAAGAAACATCCAAATTAAAAACAATGCTTTAATAAAATCAATCTAGATATTTTACATTTTCATGGGCTCTTTTCCACCAACATAGCTTAGGCTAGTGTCTTGGAACAAGTTGTAATTAACATTCAAAGACAGTTTAAACAAACAAGTAGCAACCTTGTGGTAGGAAAAATCCAATTGTAGCATTTATGCTATGGGGTGCTCTTCTTAAAAGGGTCAAGAACGAGATCATGTCCAAACCAGTGATGTAATCATACCTATCTTATTGGGAAAGATAACAAATGTGCACATATTAAAAACCGTAAACCTTGGATATACCATTGTCGAGGAGCCTGGGGTCACTTGTTGGTAAACCTTGGATTATATCAAGGAGCCTTCAAGGGGATTAAGCTAGTTACTCTGCCGTTACATGTATATCAGATCATAGGTTGTTCCCCGAGGTATATTTTTTTCCCGTTGGTGACCTTAGTGGATATAAAATTTAGGTTTTCTTTTCCCAAGGTGATGGTGGAGGGATGGTCGCACTGTACCTGGAGTAGACGTCGACTAGACTCACTTGGAATTTCTGGAGGGTACTTTTCACTTTGAGATGGTATACATGGAGAGACTTGTACCAGACTATTTCATTAAGCAGGTTTTCGGGGTAACTGTTCCAACCGCCATTTTTTCATTAATATTCTACAACGTTGGATTTCATCACCAACTAGTATTTTTAGTGTGGGAATCTATTGTTTGTGTGTGGATTTCTCTCTTAGATTTTGTAGGCATGTGATCAATTTAATTGTTTCCTTAGATAATTTAGGATATTTTTCTGAAATTTACTTTGATTTCGTGTCTTAAAACTTTTAATAATGGCTGAATTACCTATACACTCACATAGAATGGAGGGGAAACCCCCTGAGTACACACCAAGCCATTTAGAAAAACTTAAATCTAAGAAAGGACAAACATCAGGGACTGGATCAACTAAACCCGAAGAAACATCAATAATTATTCATCCTAAATACGAAGTAGATCAACCTCAAACAACAAAGAGTTCTCAAAGAAAAATTTCAATTTCTGAACTAGTTGAACTTGCTTCCACAACTTGTGAATTATCAGCTAATAAACCTAAAAATTTTAAACCAGAAACTGAACCTGCTACGTCTGAGCCTGCTTCAGAGTTCATCACTCCAACACCTCATCATCCTGATTCACCCAGAGTGAAGTATCGCATCACTGAGAACTTTCCTCCTAGTCTCATTAGCATTGAAGAAGTTAATGGCACAAAGGAAGAAGTTTTTCTTCCTTCAAATTAGGAATCTTTAGATCCTAGGCCATGTGAATCGATTTAATATAGCCCTTTCAAAAAATATCCTTGGTATTCTTAGTTGATAGAATTTCTACACAATTCCAGTCTAAACTATTCGCCACGCCAAATTCCTTTTTACATCATACTAAGAGGTAATTACAGACCTCCATTAAACATGTCTGGTGAGTCATCCATGTTTTCTACATCACCAGAATCATATTTGTATGGTGGTCCATCTATTCTTGCGGGATAACAGTTTCTTTCTAGTACTTTCTCAGGAGCAGCTCCTTCTCCCGACAAAATTATATCACCACTTGGTCCAAATGAATCATATACCGAAAATTTGAACGCGGAACAAGTTTAGAATGTGTCTGCAAACATTCCTAACCATGACCCTCAAGGTAGTAATTTACCGCCTAAGGGGAAACCTCAATGACACTACATACCTCAAGGACAATATCAACCTCAAGGATAGTACATACCTCAAGGAAAATATCAACCTCAAGGGAAGTACTTGATTCAGGGTCCACAACCTCTTCAAGGATAGTAACCTATGCCAGGGAAATCATCTTTCCAAGGACAATGACCTCCTTTAGGGCCAAAATTTTACCCAAAACAATAATTATTTTAGGGAGGTGGGAATTATCCAACCAACTATCAAACATACGTTCCAAATTATTAACCTGGTTATGGTCCATCTTATGCAACACAACCTTCAATAGGACCTCCATGCCCTGGAGTAAACATGGTTTGAGATCCATCACAAGTTCAACATAATTTGCAACCTAATTTGCAAGTACCCTAAAATCAACTTGGTCAGCCAATTGGTTACATTCAAATCTACCAACTTGTCCAACCTACGCTTCAAGTTATACCACAGGTATCTGCACCTAGTATCATTCAGCATCCTGGTCCGAGTACACCTAGGAATCCACCTCAAACTGCTACACCAAGTTCTGTTCAAGATGTCACACCTATCCCTGGAATTTCTACAGCTCCTATTTCTACAGCCCCTCAAGTATAAAAAAAAATCACTGTAGTCATTGCACAATGACCTGGACCCACAATTCCAACTACTGTTCAGATGCCTGCGGGAAAACATGGTACAAGTACAATTGTAACAAGCCAACCTCAGTTTATTTATCAATCGTATCAAGGGAAATATCAATATGTACCTGTAGCACAAAATCCAGTATACCATCATCAACGGTACCCTGGGTACACATATCAGATACCAACTCAACCCCAATATGGTTTGGCTAATATTGGTTATCTGGGAGGCATTCCAATCCCAAATTCACTGGCTATTCTAGGATATCCTAGATATCCTCCTCCTGGTAATGGTATAGTTCCACAAGTTTATCAATTTATTCAGCAGGATGCTAATCGTTGGTTGTCATTCACAGTAACCTTAGATATACTTGATTTGTCGTGCCTAATCAATGATATGATATATTATCTTCTGTATTGGCCACCAATGCCAAATAATTTTCCCAGTGATATTCCTAAGTTTGAAGGTAAATCAGGAGAGGAACCTTCAAACCATGCTATGACTTACCACCTCTGGTGTGCATCCAACTCTTTTATTGACGATGCTAGTCGATTATGACTGTTTCAGAGAACACTGATAGGTTTAGCTACAAAATGGTATATTGAACTACCACGTCGCTCATTCAACAATTTCGATGCATTAGTAACAACTTTCTTAACCCACTTTCAGTTGCTAGTCAGATACGACAATGGCACAAAACTCTTGACTTCATTAAAACAATCTACATCTATGTACATATCAGATCACATACATGAATGGAGACATAGAAGATGTTTAGCAAAATTCTTTATTCTAGATCAGATCTTAGCATAATTTCTCAACAAATCATTGCTTCGAAATATCACTAAAGATGTGGCTAAGGGAGGGGTTGTTACGGAAGAACAGGTCATTACTCAAGCTCAGTACTTAGACCTTGCATATACATAGTTTGGTACCTTATATGAAAAAATTCCTAATTTACAACGTCCTGGTAAAATAAGTGGAACTCCTTTAGGGTCTCATGATGCAGGCAGTGTAATTGGTTTAGTTAGCTTGAATAAGAGTAAGAATAAGTCTTAAAAAACTGCTTCTCCTATCATAACTTTACCAGATTCACGAAAAGGAGATTCTTCCCTTGAAACTTCTACTGACATTCATGTTGTAGATTCATCTATGGATAAATCTAAAATCGGTAATAAGAAGAAAGGAAAGAATAAAAACAAACAGACTTCGTCTCCCAAAGAGAAAAATGAAAATAATGAAACATATGATAATAAACAAAAACCTCGTTATCCTTGTCTTATTTGTGATGAGGATCACTTTACTAAAGAGTGTCAACATCGATCTGAGGTCTCTAAATTCATCAAAGGTTCACCCACACCCATTGTCTTGAAGGATCCTTTTCGTAATCAAGATAGAAAAATGATAGGATCTTCTTCACATTCATCAGCAGATATTTTAATGATGTCAAAGGTGATGGTTGCAACACGATTGCAAGACTATCGAAGTAAAAATCCTATAAATGGTAAAGAGATAGAAAATTCTAATTCAAAACCATCTACATCTCCTTCGGTATCTGATCCACTTCATATTGAGAAACCTAATACTAATCTAGTAATTAAACTGCCTGCTAAAGATGTACTTTAGAAATCATCTTTCAATCCACATGCGAGAGCTGCTCAAAACTACAACATTGTTGAAGACTTGGTGATTTCCCCTTCAACAACGTGGGCCTTAGAAGTCCTAAAATCATGTCCAGCACAAAGGAAATTACTTTTATCAGCTATTGGTGCTAAGATCCTCAATATTGTAACCTCATGTTCTTCGATTTAGAAAATTTTACACCGAGAAAGCCTCAACAGATGGCTTTTCAAATTCTGGTATTAGTAAAAAACATATGAGTTTTTCATACTGTAATTAATTAGGGGGCATCTATGTGCATAATGTCATTAAATTTTGGGAAAACTCTCGGTTCTCTAACAATCAACCAATCTCTGACAATCCTTATATTTTTTGATGGAAGAGGATTCCATCCTTTTGGAATTTTATAGGATATACGTATAGAAGTAGAAGGCAAAACTGTTAATCTAGATGTGGAAGTAGTTGATTCCCCTCTGGATTACAACCTTCTTTTGGGTCGAAGTTGGTCTTATGCCATCACTATTATCATTCCATCCATATTTTAGTTAGTCATGTTTCCTCATAAAGGAAAGGTTGTGAAAATCGATCAGTTGTCTTATCATTCGTCCGACCCAACTTCTACAGACAGTATCCAACATGTTGGAAAATCATCTATCCCATATGAATATATTGGGGTAGGTTTAGTAAAGGAGTCTTCTTTTATGGTAAATTTCTCTATGCCTCTACCCAACATACTGTGTACTATTTCCAACATCAATATGATTTCATAAAGCACTAATCCATTCGATGACACTTCGATAGTGCATTCAGAGTCAGAAATAGATTCTTTCAATGGCGAGATGCCTTTGAGTCCTTTTGAGATGGCATATCAAGCAGTACAGTCATTTTCTAACACATTTTCAACTAATTTTGATACAATGAATGTGATCATTGAAGAATATTCTTCACTATCAAGCTCAACCTTGACATCAATTCCTGATCCTTTTCAACAAGTGTTTCATACTGATGAAAGTATTCGAGAATTTTTGTCTATGGATGAATTACCCTGTGATGATCTACATCATAGAGCTTCATTTTGAAAATTATTTTTTGTCTATATTTACAATTGATTATGTCAAGGAACCATAGAATCCCATATCGATAACAAATTCGGATTCTGAGATTAATTTGGGAAACATTTCTACAACTATTCCTATTGACATATTAGTTAAACCTAGAGTTGTTGAAAAAATTCATATAGGTGCTTCTTATACGATTGACAAAACTAATACTTATAAAGCCCTATTTCAAGAATTCCAAGACATATTTTCCTGGTCTTATGAGGAGATGTCAGGAATCGATCCAAATATTTTCATTCATGAAATAAAGACATACCCAGATGCCAAGCCTATTAGACAGAGATTACGTTCGATACATCTATGAAAAGCTACTGCGAGCATGATTTATTTATCCAATTCCCTTAATATATTGGGTATCTAATATATTTCCTGTTACCAAGAAACAAGGGACTATACGAGTATGTGTCGATCATAGGGATATTAATAAAGCATGTCCAAAGGACAATTATCCTACCCCCTATATCGACCAAATCATTGATGATTGTGTTGGAAATGAAATGTTTTCATTTATATATGGATTTTACGAATATAATCAAATAAACATACTCCCTGTCGATCAACCAAAAACATCATTTGTATGTCCTTTGGGAACATCTTCTTATTGCAAACTACCTTTCGGATTAAAGAATGCTAGTTAAACTTTTCAAAGGGAAATGTCTTACGATTTTCATGACATAAAGCATATTGTAAAACCTTATCTGGATGATTCACCTTCTCACTCATTGCATAGGGACGATCATCCTACTCACTTACGAGAATTTTTTATGAGATGTATGCATTACAAGATTTGTTTGAATCCACACAAATCTATTTTTTGTGTGCAATCTGGACAATTACTGGGATTCATTGTTTCGAAAGCTGGCATTCGTGTACACCTCTCAAATGTTGAGGCCATTATAAATTTACCTCCTCCATCCACACTTCATCAACTCCAAAGTTGCAAGGGAAAGAAAAATTTCTGCGTAGGTTTATCCCGAACTATCCTGAGTTAACAAAAGGTTTTACCCGGTTTTTGAAATAGAATGTTCCTTTTATTTGGGATGAGATTGCTGATAGGTCTTTTAATGCTCTAAAACATGCGTTAACCCATGCACAATTATTGCATCCACCCAATTACAACTAGGATTACTTTTTATACCTAGCAGCCTCTGATTCCACCATTGGAATGGTTCTAGTTCAAGAGGATAAATTTCAAAATGAGCATGTGATTTACTATCTAAGTCGAAATCTGAATCTGGCCAAAATTAAATATTCACATGTGGAGAAATTGACCTTGGCAGCACTTCAAGCTGTCCAAATATTTTTTCATTACATATTGTTACGAAAGACAACTGTGATATCTAATAACAACCCAATGATGTATATTTTCACAAAACAATTACTCGAGGGAAAATACTCTAAATGGATTGTTATCCTAAAAGAGTTTTATTTTGAATTCGAAAAATATAAATCAAAGAAATCACTAGTGTTTGTAGAACTTATGTGTGACTTTCCCAATACTGAGATAGAAACTATGGTAGAGCATCCCATTGCAGATGAATCTTTGTTTCTTATCAATACATTAGATCCATGGTATGGAGATATCATCATTTATCTTTAGACCCAAAACTTTCGCCCTAATATTTCACGTTCAAATCGATGGAGAATTCGTTATCAATCTCAAAAATACAATATTGTTGGGGACACACTTTATCGTCGTGGTGTAGATTCTATTTTTCGACGTTTTATAACTCACGAAGAGGCTAAAAGGGTTTTTAATGACTGCCACTCAGGAGCGTGTGGTGTTCGTATGTCTGTGTATTCCACAGCCCAAAATATATTGCACACTGGCTATTTTTTGCCATCAATGTTCAAAGATTGTATTATTGCGGTCTGAAAATGCCACAATTGCCAAACATTTGATCGAAAGATGCACGTGCCTCCATCTCATCTTCACCTAATAATTGATGTCTGTCCTTTTGCAAAATGGGGCATAGATTTCATTAAATGTAACCCTCACTCAGATGAGGGGCATGGGTATATTATTATCGCTGTATATTACATTACCAAATGGGCCGAGGCAATGCCTACATTCGCGACAAATGGAAAAACTGCAGCTACGTTCGTATTCAATCATGTGATTGCTAGTTTCAGAGTACCCCAAGCTATTATCACTAACCATGGGAGTCATTTTTGAAATATAATGATGACCAAAATTTCCAATCAACTTGGCCTGCACCATGATAAAAATACTCCATATTACCCACAGGCTAATGGTCATATTGAAGCCATTAAGAAATTTTTAACCACCATGATCAAATGGATTATCAGAACTCACAAATCAAACTGGCATACCATGCTTTTTTCGGCACTATGGGCATACCGAACCTCAGCAAAAACTACTACAGGATTCACTCCTTTTCAACTGGTTTATGATTTAGAAGCTATGTTACCCATTGAAAGTGAAATATCGTCACTCCAATTAGCCATAGAGTTACTACCAGCTACCTTTGAAGAGGAAAAACATTTTTTGTACCTATCACAATTAAATGAGAGTTGGTGCACCGCTGCATTAACTGCCGAAGCTCATAAGAAACATGTCAAAGATTAGTATGATCGAATTCCCCAGCTCTAGTTTATCATTAGCTTGATCATATACTAAGAATAGGTCACCTTCTGAGGAGATGTTATGTTTGATTCTCGTGTGAAGATCTCACTTGTATATTAGTTATTTTTCTAGTTAGTGTGCCTTAGATTAGATAAGTGTGCCTAGCTTAAGTTTGTTTTTACTACTATCACTGCTTATCTTGATTACTCTTGATATCGCAGATGTGGACATCCCTTCAAACGTACATTGGTTTTTTTGATGGTGTCTATCATAGTACACATAATATTTCTTCCGCATCTTGGGTTATTTATTCACCCACTGATGAGTTAGTTTCTATGCATGGGGTAATCCTTGGTCAAACAACGAACAATATTGCAGAATATAGCACAGTCATTGAGTTATTATCTAATGCCATTTCATTTGGTATTTGAAATTTGATCATTAGTTTAGATTCAGAAATCATTGTATTACATTTAAACAGAGTATACGCAATTAAAAATCCAGTCTTATTGAGATTATTTTTGAAGGTTCGTCTCTTGGAAAGATAGTTTCATTACATCAAATATCAACGCATTTCAAGAAATTCAAACACATTGGCTGATGCTTTAGCTAATCATGTTCTATATGGACATTTTCAACGTTCAAGCAGTAAACCTAAACAACATTTGGTACATGTTGAACAAGATACTCAGAGAAAAATAGTAATATCATAGATAGGTTTGTTTTCAAAAAATATTATTACATCGTCTGTGATCATAGGTTCAAACACCTTATGATCTGATAGATACTGATACAAAAAAAAAACAAAATATCTCAATCAACGATGATCATCCACTATCCGTGATGATGATCATGGTAGTAGGCTATGGCATGCACCACCTTTCACAGGAATCTCCTAAACTGTCCTGGTACACCTGTAACATGTTTCTGAAGACGGAGAGGAACGCCATATGTCCTTGTCTAGGGAATGTCTATGGTTAAACTCTCCAGGTTGTGTTCCATATCTATTAGGATCTTTGCTGCCTGATCTTGTGGTGGTACCATAGGCTCTGCTTGCTGCCTTTCAAAGCAACGGAGTGTAGCTCGTCATCGTGGACCAACATCTGCATTTAAATTTTTTTATCAATATTGGATGATAAAAAATAAATAAAAATTAGATTTAAAACACATCAAAATGATTCACTTACCTGATTCATCCCATTATTCCCCTAGAGGCAGGGACATCTCAGGATCACCTCTAAAATTTAAACCCACATAAGGGAAGTCTTTAATCGTGAAGACTTGGTTATGAAGCCACATAAAGTACGCCAGAGTGAACCAAACCACTGAACTACCATTGCCACCATGGTGGGCCGTTAATTCAACCCAACATAACATTTGAGGTTCTCTAGGCTCCCCATAATCTACTGGAATAATATGAGAGGCAAGAAGTGGGATTCTCTCCAAAGCAAAAGAAATCAGGATGGTGCCATAACCAAAATTTTTAAACTTTGCATTCTTTGCTCTGGATAGTTGGCCTTTTATGTTAGCCAATACCCCTTCACACCAGTTGAAAATGGTGCCTCTGAAACACTCTACCATGGTCTACATTTGAGATTTAGTGGATACATGTGGAGCCACACTTCCACACAACCTGGTTACTGTGAATGCAATTACTTTGAGATCAAGTCGAAAAATAGTCTTTATGTCTATGTGATTATAATTTGGATCTGCTACATCACTACAAAACTATTGTTTGTAACTAGCAATGGGTAGGCCACCCTCTCTAGCTCCAAACAAGGATATGTTTTCTCCTCTTTTGGATAATCTAGTAAGAAAATAAATATCTTCGAGCTCAATTTCGAGCCGATGGTCGCCAATGATAAAGAAATGTTCTTGAACATCCCATTTGTTCACTAACCATGTCATCAACTCCACCTATGCTCTCATACCTTGAATTTCCCAGAACGTATACAAACCACAATTTTTAAGCACTCGATTTTTTAAATATTATTCATGGCTTAACTTTATGTATCTTCATTCTCATGTTCTATCCACTCTAACATGGTGAAATAGTCTACAAATGGACACATTTGAAGGTTAGAAACTATTTGAGTGGGAAAATTTAACCATTTTTAAAGATAGTTTATTAATTTTAAACTAGTCATAGCGCCTCCACAGATTTTGTGTGGAGACAGTATGGATGTCTGCATGGGCTCCACACAAAACCTATGGTAGCCCGATAATATTCCTTTTAGAAAATTATCGGGGTCCGCAGGTAATGTGTGCATGACCTGTGGACCCCCGAGAGCGCATTTTTGAACACAATTTCTCCCCAAAAAATTAATTTAAAGCCAAAAAAGAGAATTTAATCGGATAAAAATGAAGAGAAAAGTGTTTTGGATTACCTGTTTTTAACGAATCACGATTTGAGAGGTTGGTTCTCCCGTTATCAACTCTAGAACTCTTTTTCCAAAATCTCTCAATTTACAACTCTGAAGAAAAAAGGTGAAAATGACTTTGTTAAACTCCTTTTTAAAGTTTTTTAACTCATAAAATATTATATATATATTTTTTTCACTTAAAAAAATTATTTTCAATGTTTTTACTTATTGGAAACATGTATGTTTTGTTGGCAATATGATGCAATGTGTTGTCCTTGATGGCAACCCACTTGATGAAGATGATGGCAACCTACTTGATGAAGTTGTTCTTGACTTGATGAAATTGTTAATGATGTAAATCTGATGTTCTACAAGTAGTACAGAAGTTGTAGAAGAAAGGAATATCAGTATGTGCAAGAGTAATGATGAAAAGTGTATGTGATAAGGCATATGCGGGTTTGCTTAATAGAAGGCGCGTATGCACACGGAAAAGTACGTGCCAAGTCGCGTATGGTCAATTGCGCTCTAAATGTGTAAAACCAGGGGTTACTACCATGGTATTGACCCATTGTATTGAGCGCTGAGTTTTCTATTTGATCCTGTCCAGGAATACCATCGAAAATAATGTGGTTTTGGCTCATGGTATTGAAAAAGGGTAAACCTATATAAGGAGAAGAAAATCATTGTGCAAAGGGTGTGCATGAGTCTGGGTTTGAATGAGTACTTCATTATGAAGTATATCTGTATGGAAAGGGTAATAGTTTGATGATCTGAATCTGTGATGCACCTATGAAGAAAATGATGAAGAAGTGAATCTAGATCTGAAATGTATTTGTATCTTCTAGATCCGTTTATGGAATGTTCTGATCTGAGATGAGGCGAACATCTCAGTTCGGTTTTAAAGGGTTAAATATGAATATATATCTGATTCAAGAAGTATTCTGCTCTATACTGTTCGAAGATATATACGCTATTTTTTGAATATTTATGTTAGATAGTACGCGTGTTTTGATAAAGAGAAAGCGTATGGTTGTGAACTGAATATTCGATGTATACGCGGGTTCAAGTGCATGGGAAAGCGCAGGCAGAGGTGACCAGAGAAAGGAAAGTGCGTATGAAAAACTATGGTTTTCTGAAGTATGAAGTATGGAATGTCTGATTTGTTCTGCTGTGTTACTGCTATCTGTCAATGAGTTATAAGTATCAGTTTGATGTATGATTGAGCTTAAATGTGTGGAGTGGGTCTAGTCTGAAAATATGATGAAAAGTGGCCTGCAAGTTGTGCTCTATTGAAGCTGTCGGATCTAGTGTGAAAATTTATGAAACGTGGTCCATATAGGTGCTGAGGGTTGTAGCCTTCAGTCAGGGGGTTGTAGCTCCCTTCCAGGAGAGGCTGGTAAACGAGGGCAGGGGTTCATAGCTCCCTTCTAGGAGAGGCTGGTAAACGAGGGCAGGGGTTCATAGCTCCCTTCCAGGAGAGGCTGGTAAACAAGCGCAGGTGGGTGCCTGTGTACTGGTATGAGTCTGCGCCAGTACATAAGTTGTAAGATGCTTTCTTTATAATAAAATATTGAAGGCTGAGACAACGGCAGCAGTGGTTTTCTCCCGACTTGGGTTTCCACCTAAAATCCTGGTGTTCATGTGTGATGCTTATGTGTGATGGTTTATTCTGTTATTACTACACATGCTTACTGTTAACATCAGATGAATGAATATTGCAAAGAACTAAGTTAAGAATTATCTGCATAATTAGATCTCTATTCATACGCGATTTTTATGAAGGATATCCATGTATGTACGCTAGTTGGCTTCAGCAAAGTAGCGTATGGGTTTTAGTGAATGGAAAAGTGAAAATTTTTGAGTAAGTCCTAAATACTGATTCACCCCCCCCCCCTCTCAGTATTTTTCCCAACAATTGGTATCAGAGCAGGTCCTTCTGCAGAAGCTTGATTGCTTGAAGGAGATCCGTCGCAATGGGAAGTCATGAAGGGATAATGTCTATAAGGCCACCTCTATTCAATGGAAATAATCTGTTATTCTGGAAGATACGAACAAAAGAATATTTGCAAAGTCTTGGTGCAAAAGTATGGGCAATCATGGAAGGAGGTTATCAGTATCCGGCAAGTATTCCTACTGATGCAGCAAAAAGGAAGAAATATGAAATCAATGCCAAAGCAGTCAATGTCTTATTAGGAAGCATGTTTGAACCAGAATTTTCTAAAGTGATGCAGCTAATTTCAGTAAAAGAAATATGGGACAAAATCATTCTGAGCTATGAAGGACATACAAAGGTAAAAAGTGAAAAACTCCAAACTCTCAGAATTGAATATGAAAATTTAAGGATGCATAGTGATGAGAGTATTTCCAGTTTCTTTTTACGTCTAGATGATATTGTAAATCGTATGAGAAGTTTGGGTGAAACCATAACCGATACTACTATGGTGGAAAAAGTCTTAAGATCTTTGACTTCAAAATTTGAGTCAAAAGTATCAGCTATTGAAGAAAGGCAAGATCTGCAAACTCTTACTATTGTTCAACTACATGGTATTCTGACTGCTTATGAAATGAGACAAGGAGGTCCCCCTCAAATCAAAGAAGTTGCTTTTAAGGCGTGTGCAAAAGGAAAAGAAAAGGAAGTTGTCAAGGAATCAATTTATATATCAGAAGAAGAAGAAGCAAATTTTGTAAGGAGACTCCAACCAGGTACTGGAAGATTCAAAGGTAAGCTACCCTTCAAGTGTTTTACTTGTGGGAGAGTTGGTCATTATGCTACTAAATGTCCTTATGAAGAAAATCATGAAAAAGGGAAACAATTTGAAAAGAGAAAGAGTTATTATACAAATGAAGAGAATGATGAGGATGAAGAAGATTCTGACCAAGATCTACTAGTGCTCATGGAAAAGAAGCAAAAGAAGAAGGCTACTCAAAGAAAGAAGATACCTCAGAAAACATGCGCAGCAGAAAATGAAGAAGAGGAAACAGGTATTGATTGTTGTTCTTGTGATTCATCTTCTTGTACATGCAATGGTGAAGATAGTGAAAGTAACAGTATAAGTCTTGAAGAAGATCTCAAGATCAAGGATGAAAGCAATGATTGGAATCAATTTCATAAGAGAGAATCTATCTACAAAGATATGATCTCTAGAATGAATGAATAGAAAGAAATACTAAATGGACAGGTAGACAAGTATCAAAAGTTGCATGTTCATGCAACCAATCAAAGTGAAAGACTTGAAGCAGAAATCATCTCTCTCAAAGAAGATCTGGAAAAATAAAATAAGAAGAATGAAGAGCTGTTACAAACATGTGAAGAATAAGAAAATTGGTTGAAGGTAGAAATTTTAAAATTGAATGATCAAGTAGAAGAAGGAAAAAGGGTTGAAGAAAGAATGATGAAGCAATGCCAAAAATTGGAGCTTGAGGTAAACATTCTCAAAGGTAAATTAGAAGAAAAGGATAAAATCTTGAGGTTTCAAGATAGTACTAAGATTCTGGACAATATTCTTAGTAATCAAAGGTCTCCTGCTATTAAACTTGGTCTTGGTTTTCATGAAACTGTTAAAGGAGAATCTAGTTCACAAGGAAGTGCTAAAGATTCAAAGGATGTCAATGCAAAACCAGAAGAGTTGAAAGAAACAAGAAGTCAACTGAAAATCATGAACACTCAAAGGAAATCATTCAATAATGTTGAATTCTTTAAATGTCATAATTATGGGCATGTTGCAGCCAATTGTAGAAGCATATTGTTTCAGTCACAAACAAACAGATTCTACACAGAGAGGTACTCGAGTTTCTTCAAGGGATATTGTTTTTCATGCAACAAGTATGGTCATAAAGCAGCTGATGGAAATAGAAGGAAGAATAGAACAACACATTATGATCCTTATGCTTACTTTTCTAGTCACATAAGATGCTATACTTGTAACAAGTATGGACATGTAGAAAAAGAATGTAGGATGAATAAATCTGAAAAATTGGAGAACTCCAACACACAATAAGAAAGTTCAAGAAAAGTTGGAAAAAGAAGGAGGACTGGTCAGAAACGTAGGGAATATTGACCCTACTGCAGTCATCCGCTTCTGAAGCTTACTTCCCTTAATGACTGCAGGAGGGATGTGAGATACATTATAGATATTAGTAATGTATTGTCACAGGGGGAACAATATATGATGATTCTCATGATTAGTTTGGTTATTCTGGTTATGTTTATTTCTGACAGAGCATCTGATGAGAAGAAGACAGGTACAGGTGGTACAACTTCAGGGGGAGATGAAGGAATGTGAATTTTTCAATGTTTCACTTTCCATACGCGGGTTTAGTGAACTAAAGCCGCGTATACACGCGAGTTTCAGTGGAGACAGTCGCGTATGCACTTATGATAAGGAAATTTGTATGACTGCTGAAGATCAGGAGCATAGGTTCAGGGGGAGCATCAGTCTGACTATTAAATTATTGGCACTGTATCTGCTTATTTCTCAGTTCCAAATGATGATGACATGTTACATGGTTTCTTATGATATGATTGTGGATGAGCCCTGTTTTCTTTTTCGCTGAAGAGTTTTCGTTGCTTGCACACATGGATGAGATGGATGTCTTATGATTCAGAGATAAGGACAGATCATACATAAATTGTTGCTGATAACTTGCTGTTGAAAGAGCTTCAGGTTGCACAAGCTAAGGAGGATCCTTGGTCATATGGAAAGGATACTTGGATGTACATTTTGAGGGGGAACACTAGCCTTGCTGAGTATAATGCATTGTTGGCATTATGATGGTTCTGAAATATGATCTCTCTCTTGAGGTCTTTCTGGTATTAGTCATAAAAAAAAATCATATTTGTAATTTGATGAAAAGGTCATGTTGAGACCTATGATGTAAAATTGTAATATTCAGTCATGTAAGGACTTGATCAAATGTGTAAACCCACTTGGTTGGGTACTTGAGTCAAAATGTGTAAACCCACTTGGTTGGGTAATTGAGTCTCATTTGTAGATCCACTTGGTTGGATCTTTGATGTAAGTATGAGTCCTTGGTGATAGGAAGGTCATAGAGTCATGTAATTCATTGAAAAATATGTTTGAACATTCAGCATGAAATCAAGGAGAGCATGGTAACTTCAATGCACATCAGATCTATAGCGCTCCTCTATCTACATGAGGAGAAAAACCTTATGTTGGTTTTTGATCTGCCCTTTTCCCTTGATGTCAAAGGGGGAGAGTGACATGGTGTTTGAATAGGGGGAGAATATCATTATGCTTAATGTATCTATCTGTTGTGATCAAACACCATCGTGGTTGCCATCAAATCCAAAGGGGGAGATTGTTGGCAATATGATGCAATGTGTTGTCCTTGATGGCAACCCACTTGATGAATATGATGACAACCTACTTGATGAAGTTGTTCTTGACTTGATGAACTTGTTAATGATGTAAATCTGATGTTCTACAAGTAGTATAGAAGTTGCAGAAGAAAGGAATATCAGTATGTGCAAGAGTAATGATGAAAAGTGTATGTCATAAGGCATACACGGGTTTTCTTAATAGAAGGCGCGTATGCACGCGGAAAAGTACGTGCCAAGTCGCGTATGGTCAATTGCGCTCTAAATGTGTAAAACCAGGGGTTACTACCATGGTATTGACCCATTGTATTGAGCGCTGAGTTTTCTATTTGATCCTGTCCAGGAATACCATCGAAAATGATGTGGTTTTGGCTCATGGTATTGAAAAAGGGTAAACCTATATAAGGAGAAGAAAATCATTGTGCAGAGTGTGCATGAGTCTGGGTCTGAATGAATTATTCACTCTGAAGTATGTCTGTATGGAAAGGGTAATAGTTTGATGATAGATTTGAATCTGTGATGCACCTATGAAGAAAATGATGAAGAAGAGAATCTAGATCTGAAATGTATTTGTATCTTCTAGATCTGTTTATGGTATGTTTAGATCTGAGATGAGGTGAACATCTGTCTGAAGTGAAGGGTTAAATATGAACTGAATATCTGATCTGAAGAAGTATGCTGCTCTATAATGTATGAAGATATATACGCTATTTTGGAATAGCCGAAGCGCGTATATACGCGGTTTTGATAAAGCGAAAGCGCGTATGGGTTGTGAAATCAGTTCTGGAATATGTGCAGATGTATACGCGGGTTTATATGCATGAAAGCACGTATATACGCGGGACCAGAGAAAGGAAAGTGCGTATGAAAAACTAGGGTTTTCTGAAGTATGAAGTATGGAATGTCTGATTTGTTCTGCTATGTTACTGCTATCTGTCAATGAGTTATAAGTATCAGTTTGATGTATGATTGAGCTTAAATGTGTGGAGTGGGTCCAGTCTGAAAATATGATGAAAAGTGGCCTGCAAGTTGTGCTCTATTGAAGCTGTTGGATCCAGTGTGAAAATTGATGAAACGTGGTCCATATAGGTGCTGAGGGTTGTAGCCTTCAGTCAGGGGGTTGTAGCTCCCTTCCAGGAGAGGCTGGTAAACGAGGGTAGGGGGTCGTAGCTCCCTTCCAGGAGAGGCTGGTAAACGAGAGCAGGAGATCGTAGCTCCCTTCCAGGAGAGGTTGGTAAACAAGCGCAAGTGGGTGCCTGGGCCAGTACATAAGTTGTAAGATGTTTTCTTTATAATAAAATATTGAAGGCTGAGACAACAGAAGCGGTGGTTTTCTCCCGACTTGGGTTTCCACCTAAAATCCTGGTGTTCATGTGTGATTCTTATGTGTGATGGTTTATTCTGTTATTACTACACATGATTACTGTTAACATTAGATGAATGAATATTGCAAAGAACTAAGTTAAGAATTATCTGCATAATTAGATCTCTATTCATACGCGAGTTTTATGAAGGATATCCGCGTATGTACGCTAGTTGGCTTCAGCAAAGTAGCATACGGGTTTTAGTGAATGGAAAAGTGAAAAGTTTTGAGTAATTCCTAAATACTGATTCACTCTACCCCCCCCCTCTCAGTATTTTTCCCAACATGTTTAATATTTCGAGTTTTTGTGTAGAATACATTTTTTTTCGGTGAAAAGAATTATTTTGATGTTGAGTACACTTTTATCACTTTTTCGGGCTCTTCAAAATTACGAAAAAGAGAAACCCTGGAGTTCTCTTTTAAGCCCTTTTCAAACTCTCTAAATATGGAAATATCGTCGAGTACTTTACTATTCCAACTTGTTAAAGGAAATGAACAGTCGTGTTTTCAGCATAAGTTTACCCCTTTGCCGGACTGAAATGAACTACTTACAAAAAATGTATACGTTGACTAATCATGGTAAATATATTTCTCTCGTTCATTATTTGATCCATTTTTGGGCTTGAGAGATTAAATTTACGAAAAAATACAACCACGAAGTTTACTTATGTTTTTCTTCTGATTCCCTAAAATTGAAAAACAATGAGTTTTTCCTATACTAGACTCATTAAAATTTAACAGTAAAGGACCTGTCAATTACAAATAGGAACGAACCACTCCTTCTTAGGGTTCGATTTTAATACTATGTTGGACTCATCCAAAGGACAAGCTTACACAACAAGAAAATGTTATCCTCCTCAAGCTTGTCAAAAATAAAGACGTACTTGCTAGTAATGCTAGGGGAGAAAAAAAGAAAAGGAATTTAGTTGTCACCCCTGTTTTAAAAGCAGTATACCACTCTTGAACACGACACTTTTGTCACAATTGTACCTAGGTTGGGAAAATCCTTTATCTAGCAGTTAATCAAACCACATTGAGAGTCTTTAGTCAGTTTTTGCGTAATAGCTTAGGTCAATTGTTACGAAACCATCTGCAGTGTCGTTATGTGTTCAAGAGACAATTCAAGTAAACCATTCATTGCAAACATTTGTTTCCATTCGTGTTGACCATCCGTGAGTCGATCCTTGTAAAATATTTCTTCAAAACTTGATCTAATTGTTTCATGTAATTGGATTTCCTACGACGGGTCACTTTCTATCGATTACAACTCATCATCTATAAAGTTGATATAGAATCCTATCAGTACCTTGGAATCTACATGCCTTAATCGCAGGTTTCTCGCCTTTGACGACAGGTTGCATCATTGACCTTCGATCGAATGATTCCATGAAGTGTTTGGCTACAAATAATTCATTCACACTTCATGGATTGTACTGAGTACTTTGAGATCCATTATCATTATTGGTGGTTTCTCTCACACTTGTTAACAATTTACATCATTGAATGGTAATCAAGTGGTTTCTACCATGTTCAACTTCGACATAATGAATCGCATGGATAGAATCGTACTAGTTTGAGAAGCAGAAATCAAGACCCTGGATCTAGTTTCCACCATCCAGGCTATGAGGAGTTTTATTATTCATGATACAGTAGACTACTTATGACATATGGATGCATCCATGCTGTGTCTACTATTGATGTGATTTTAAAAATATTTCTGTACTAGAACATTTAGTTAGTTTTTATCTGAGTATGGAAATTCCTACCTCAACGATGATATACATATATATTCTTGCATTAAATTTTTTTATAGGTTTTTGATTGGTGTGTCGGCAATCCAATCCTCGGAATGATAAAGCACTTCACTCTTCAGAACTACCTCAGACTTTGCACTTTAGAGGGAATTCTGTTACATGCTAATTTGTCACGATGACATTTTACTTTTTATATAGGTTCATCACTACCTATATTATGCTCTGTTAGAGGTAAAAAAACCTAATGTTCCTAAACCAAGTCCTAGAATTGGAGAAAATCTCATTAAAACCCTTAAAAGTCTAACTCCACACTTTTCCTAGCTCTTTCCTACGGATCCGCAGATATTTGTTCTATAGATTCCAGTACATCCTGTATGTTCTTCTTATAGAACCCATTGACGCCCGTAAACAGCAAAATAAAGGAAAAAGTAAGTTCTAGAAGCCCAGTTGGATGAATATTCTCACAACTAGAAGCTTCTAGAGGCACGATCAGTTCAAGCTTTATCCTTGCACTCATGCAGCTATATCCCTTCATGAGAGGAGTCCATCCCCCTCTTCATGGAACTGAAACTACCTCCATTTCCCTATAAATTGAGCTCATGTTTCAGTCTCAAGGTTAGATTTTACCTAGCTTGTATAAGGTAATTGCTAAAGAAATTCCCAAGGGAGCATTCTCTCTACACTAGTCATTATTGGTATGAAAATGACTACACACTCATGTCCATAACTTCATCCTAGTTTAGAGAGAGGAAGGCTTTTCAATCTGAGGGAGGAACGATTGTTCAGGACCCCGAGAGGAACTTTTACGACATCAAGGTGACAAGTTGTATATTTACTCTTTTATTCAAGATAATGCATATGGATCTCCTTTTCTTATTGAGTTGTTCTTATATCTATTTAAATAATTCAATAATTAGATTCCTTAATCACTGATTTATATTATCTATTCTCAATTATTATATGTTGCAGGTTCTTTTAATTCTTTTTTCTGTCTTTGATTGCAGGTTCTACTTACCGAAGAAGCCTCTTTAGAGCGACTAAATAAAACACTATGCCAAATGTCGAATTTCAAGGTAGGGGCATGTCCTCCTCCTTTTTTTATAATAATTCTGAATTGCAAATGATCTAGAGAAAATGATTTACAAATGGATGTTTATTTCTAGCTTTTCATAGGATACTAAGGAGATCGCCCTTATCAGCAAGAGGGATTTATTCGCATAATAATCCAACATTAGAGTTTATGAAATCAAGATTAACATTTATTTTTTTCTCATCATGAGATTCCTCTACTATTTTTTCACCATTAGGAAAAATTTCTTATATCAAAATTTTCAAACCTTCCATGTCTGCTTTTAGATCATTCTTCATGTTTTCCATTTTTTCTTCCATGTCATCCATCTTAGCTTCCATGCCAGATTAAATTCCATCCATGCCATTCTTCAAACCATCCATCTTATCTTCCATATATTTCTTCAAACCATACATCTTAGCTTCCATGCCTTTCTTCAAAGCTTCCATTTCATTTTCTATTGCTCTTTGCGAGAGCGAAATTTGGTGCACTTGCTCCTGTAATTTTGATATGTCATGTTGCATTTATTCATCTTCATGAGTGATAGTAGAGCCTTATGAAGGCTTAATGGGAATTGAATTATTTTTGGGGGCATTTTAGAACCTAATAATGATATATATTCTAAAATATTTCCTTGGAATCAATTCAAAATGATTCTTGAAACAAGACTTATGAAATTCGAAAAAAATACACACTTTTTTCTTTCTTTTCAGGAGCTCGATATTGAAATTGAATTATATATGTGATTTAGGATCTTCAATATCTGAAATTTGGTCATATAGTAGCCATCTGTATCTTCTTTTGAATTCCATAGTTCTTACCTTATTTGGATTATTCAACGAAAAGTTATGCCCAATCTCCCAAAATGACCTAATTATGGACTGGTTCAATAGAGCGAACTTGTATGACATGCCACATATCATTTTTTCCTCATTCGGCCCTAAAATGGATACAAAAGAAAATAAATTCCGTGTGCTTGTGGCCGTATTTTACGAAATTCCAATCGGATGCTCAGAGAAAGAGTTATGATTATTTTACTATGATCACCTCTTTGAGATGAAATTCAGGAGCCTGAAAAAACCCTAACTACCATTTATCATATCTCCTAAAATATTGCGAACCAAGATCAGAAATTTTTACACAACATTCCTCAGGATTTCTTCTTCACTCTGAAAAATTTCAGCTTCTAAACATTTGTAGAAAAAATTTTATAGCGAAAATTCTAGGATGACCTATTTGGAGCAGTGAAACCCTAGAATCTAAAGCTCTAAAACCAAATGTTATGAAACCAACTCCAAAAATAGAATAAAAGAGAGATCAATGCCTTAGAAATAATCCAATTCGAGGGGGAATCCTCCTTTACATTACATAATTGAAAAATTCTTGGATGATACAAATGAAAAAACCTCCTTCTATATATAAGAGTCCATGGGGTCACAAAATAATCCTAGCCAACCTAACAATAATAATGTAAGGGCACAATAAGAACAATATTTATGCTATAGGGGTACAAAAATAATAATAAGGGGGCTACACTAACAAAAATAAGGGACTACACTAGTAATATAGGGACCTAACAGATTTAGGGATATTCCCATAATTTGCCATCGAAGAATCATCTAATAATCACATGTAGCATTTAACACTAGAAGAGAAATGAGTTTAGGTTTCTCATTAGGCTTAGTTTCTTGTTTTAAAATTTTCTTACAGTTTTATTCCTTGAACATTTATCATGAAAATATTTATCCATAAAGTCATAGGCAAAAATAAATATAATCTCAGTGGTACTCTCATGTGGCAGTTCAACTTCAACTACTTATAGTGCATTTTAATTTCTTCCAAGCTATTCCTTACACAATGTATGTATGTATATAAAAAAGATGATAAATTTGAGGCATCATATATGAAATGACATAATGCTATATCTGAGCTACATTCCTATTCCAGTTACTGGACACAAGATTCTTCATTATGAGATTGAGTTTGCTGTAGGCAATTGGAAATGTGAAAAGGTTGTTTGGAGAGACACAAATATGACAAATGTGTGCTGAAAGTTGTTTCCAGAACCACCTAATACTTCTACATTGACATCAACAGCTGAAAGCAACTTGAGAATGGACAAAATAAGCATAGAGTGTGCTACAACATTAAATGAGGCTTTTCATTTACATCATGTATGAACGAATTTTCCTAATTTTCATTCTGAACAGATCTTTGACAAAAATATTGTACATGTCCAAACTGCACCAACTTTATTTAACAATACCAATTAAAAAAAAAAAATTGAGGATTTGAAACAAATCTCGTTGGACAAAACATAGTCTTATGAAATGTAAATCATGATAAAGGTGAAGAAATTCTGAATACAAAAAGGAGATAATTAGGAATAGAAAATATTTCAATCTAGTTACAATTTCCTTGCAAGAGGATGAAAGAGTCTTAAAAATTGATTCTATTGGCCAACTTGCAGGTGTTATTCCAAGGTATTGAATGGTTGCACTATGGTGTTTGAACTATTTATATTTTAGGCTTCCTAGTGGTTATTTCAACACTATTTTCAAGATGGAAAATAGATGTATCTTCGAAACATAATTCTCACAACAAACAACTAAATTCTCATTCTATCAATTCAGAAAAAAATGGGGATTTCCATCATTTCTCACAAAATAAATTTGACCTCAACAGTCTTGTGGAAAAACCTTAAAAATATGTGCTACTCCTTTGTAATGTGATCCAGTCCTTTTGAGTTCTGTACTCTTGGAGAGTGGGGATCCTTAAGCTACGTATTTAAGAGAAAACAATACAAAGGAAAATGGAAACAATTATCATTTCCAATATATGAAGTTCCAAATATCCTAAATTTAGAAGGATGTGGAAGCGTTAGTAGAGTTTTCAAGCCAGAAAATCATGAAAGGTATAGTAACGAGGATTAAAACAAAGTAGAGCTAAAATTCAAGGTCATATTTTTTAAAATGGAGATGAAAATTCTTATGAGAGAAGCATGATTTCTGAAGCCTACATTGCCAAACATGTCATCCATACATTTACTAATAGTGCTAGTGTATATGCCTCAACCCTGATCTCAAGGGATTCAAAACTGAGGCAAAAAACTAGGTGAGGTAAGGCAATAGATATAATCGATATTGAATTATCATCAAGACCTGTCTTCGTCTGATTGACATCAAATAGATTAACTCTATGTAAATATTTCTTTTTTTTGCAAGTTTATGTGAGTCTTGAAATAAGTACACAATTAACATGTGGCTTGAATAGTCACGACCTAGAGCCATCTAAGCAATCAAAACCTAGATCACTTTTGGACTGGGCCGCATGCACCAACCCTTAGCATTATGGATTTCTTCCCATGGCGTTTCAAATTGACAACCTTTACACTTCAGCGTTCCTTACCAATACACACTATCATACTCTATTCTACACCTCATAGACATCTCTATGCAAATATTAAATTCATTTTTATTTTCTGTTCTTTTCCAATACTTTAATTTTATAAATTTTTAACAATGTGTAAATATTACTTCAATGATGGTTATATTTTCAATACTTGAATTTTATCCATTTTTTTAAACACTTTAAAAACCTATCATAACTTAATTGTAAAACTAATAAAGGGGATAACCATCATCGGTTGATATCCACTAATGCAAGTTGATTCATCATTGTTATTCCAAGAAAACCACACCACATGTAATTACCCACTAATGTTCCATAAGGGGGCATGCTTTCACTCATGCTAGATCCGTCCAGGTCTTCAATCGTTACATGTTTCCTCACATCCAAAGAAAATGAGATTTAAGCGAAGAAAAAATAGTTCTAGGACATAATTTAGACCCAAAATTTTATCTATTCTTATATTAGTTATATTTTATTTAAGAGTAAATATGTATGAAAATTTTAAAATATTTAAATTAAGTTGTATTCCATTTACCAAATTTAAAATTATATAAATTATATTTATAAAAAATATAAAACAAAAATAAAATATAAAATATAAAAAATAGAAAAAGTATTTAACATGATACTACCAATTTAAAAGTCATATAAAAAAAATTAATGAATAAAGCCTCCCACCACAATTAATTGTCTTCCTTGAAACCATTGTAAGAAGATTGTTGCACCATCAATTTTCTTCCTTGAAACCATTGAAACTAGATTGTTTCTCAGGCTACCAAATGTGCTAAATTTTCATTAATGTTATTGAATACCTAATATCCCAACTACAACTAGCATAAATCAGAGTGGCCTCACAAGAGGAAGGATCATCGACATCTCAGGAACTGACTAGAATTTCAAATTTCAGGGACTTCAAATTTGAAGCTTTCCCTAGACTACAGGAAACATTCACTTCTTTTTTGGGTTCCATTTCAAACAAAATTGCTTAGAAATGGAGGGTATCTAGTCAAAAATATTTCCATTGAAGGTTTCCAGTGTTCTTAATTTTGTATGTCAGTGCCCTGAGATCGAATCACCTTACACCCAACTTCATCCTTTTTAATGTCTAGGTCACTGCGTAGTAGAATGGAGAAAAACATACAAAGCCATGTAGAGGGCCAAAATGGGCACTAATAGCATGCTAGAGGAAATTATAGACATAATTTTTTGTACCCTTCCATACCTTGTTTAAATTTTCAATTTTTAAAATTTTTGAGGCTCGGGATAGGTAAAATAAAGATATTTTCTAGCAATGACAATCAGATCAATACATATGTCTTTAACATAATGACATATGATTTTTTCACACCTGCAATGAGTCCAATAGATTCAAAACCCCGAATTATTTTTATGTTGCAAAATCCAAATTTCTGATGTCTATCAAATTATTTGGTTATGGGAATAATGCATCTAATCCTTGCATTATCGCAATAAAAAAAGCTTCCCGTGCTCTAAAATTTAAGTTTCACATTCACTCATTCTAGTTATATCGCAACAAAATTCTTTAATTCTTTTGGGTTATGTACTTTGTGACACTATCACTTAGGGTCACAGTCTTTAGGAGGTTGTGTTTTGAATTTTCCTACAAATGGAATACGTCAATTCAAGATCCCATTTTCTTTCTTGCTACAGGTCACTCAATGGGCCTACATCTCATATTTTTTGGGATATGACACCCTTGGTATTCAGTTTCATCCCAGTTTCTTTGGTAGTGAGGCTTCACCTTTATCTACTGTTGTTTATGATGCATTTATCATTAACCATTTTTCTAATCTCCAATACTGTGGTTGAATTGTTTTGGTTTGTCATGGTCGTGGCTATTTAGGGTTAGATATAAATATTAGATCTGTTTTTTCTTTCAACATGTTTTTCCCTAAACACTTATGTGGCAGTTCTTGAGCGATGGAATTATTCCTGAAAAAACATGTGTTTCTCCCTTGCGAGTGATGGATATTTGATTCTTCCTAACTAGGTATGTGCTGCTCCCTTGTATGATTGTTGTGTACTTATGAAGCAATGATTTCCTTTCAGGTTTCTACCGAGCTCTCGATGTTATTGCATGAGTGCCTCTGATCTTGGAAAGGGTATTTTTTTGTTTACATCTATGTGACTATGTCAAAACCTTATCAGTTCTTTGCAGGTTCTTGGATCTCTCATTTTCATTCTTGGAATTTATGTTTTCTTCCCTTTGTCACTTTCTACGAACACAAACTTTCCAATTTCCACATTTTTTTATAACATGGTCTATGCACTCTAAGTTTTATATCAATTGAATTTTGAAGCATATTTCAAATAAAAAAGCACTCCAGGTTGAGATTACAACTTTTGTGTTTCCAAAGACTACCTTCATCTCCAATATCATTACCCAAAATCTCATTCAGCTCAGCAATCATTAAATGCACCTATCATGCACATACTTGTAGCCATTATTTGTCTATTTGTAACTCACATATTTCATATAATTTATTGCATGTTTTAGTAATTCTTTCTTGTGAACAGTAAGGAGAAGTTGGGGACCTTACATAACATTTGCAACAAAATACTTTCCATATAGCATTCCACAAGAAATCCTTAACACCATCCACATAAATGCAAGAATCCCAAAAGTTCCAGTAATGAAAAGTAAGAATTCAAGTCATTTCCTATGATACCAATGCACTAACAGAAACCTCGAACATATGACAGAAAAAATATCTATACTTTCCCCAATTTCCTAAAAATTGACAAAAAACAATCTCACGTTCTATGCCATAGGCATCAGAGCTCATCTCTCAGCCCAATATCAATTATTGCTTCTTTTTTGTCCTGTTGTTAGCATGCATAAATCTCTATGCATGGAAAACCCTAATAAGGTTTGGGCAAGGGACTACATGGAAAAAAGAGGGTAAAGACCCTATTTTGTTCCCTATTCATCCATGCAACTTAGTTTTTGATGACTTCTACCTTCAATTATTCAGTAGAAAATGTTGCATGGTTTTATCATAAAATTTTGTAGTTTGCAAAAGTAGAGACTAGAAAATTTCTTATATTTGTTGTCAAAATTTTGAAACCAGGTCAGAAACAACTCAGGAAGTAGTCTACAGTAGACATTTTAAAGGAAAAACACATTACTCTGGGTAAAGCCTATGTATATTTTGGATATTCGTGTAACTATTTTCCAACCTGGATAATATCTTAAGTAGCCCAAATGAGTCATACTTGCAGATTTTGAACACTCATTTAGAGTAAACTAATATTTTATTCAAAAAACTTAATTATTCAAAAAATTTATTTTTCCCTGAGGATGGGTAGAGTGTCTTCTTGAAACATCATAAATTTCAGCTTACTTAACAAGTTGAGCTCTATAATTCTATCTACAATATGAATAGTTGCAAAAAACTACATTAAAACCTATTTTATTCAGTTTTTCATGTTTTCATTTTCTTGTCTCTCTTATTTGATAATATTTTCCACGTATTTTTTTGAATCACCAAAACTTATTTTTTTCTATTATGATTCTTTTATATCCCCTAATTATCAAGGTTCGATAATAATCAATTTTTTGGACTTAAAAATATTCCTTTAAATGGTTCATTGTCCACTTTGTTCTAGATTCAGTCTTGATAAATATCTACCTTCTAGGAGCAGCTACAATTGGTATTGGAGAAACCTTTTTTGTCTAGTGAAATAAAATTCCAAATAATTGGGAGGGTTGATAGTCTAGGAAAATAATTGTGTGGTAATGTTCATTCAATGTGATCTAGAGAAGGTCGTCGATGATATACATTGTGCATGGGTTGTACTAATATGTTTAGAAATCCAAAGTCGAGAAACTGGATAATAAAGAATAACATTAGATGCAAAAATTAAGGGGGTTTATGGATACAGATTACTGGTATTCATGGGAAAATCGTTGAGTGATTAATAAAGGTCTTGACCAAGTTTTATTTCAAATAAATATAGCATCCTAATTTTTTTAATAGTCGGTCTTTATTACCTTAGATTTCAGTTAAAACATAAAAAATTATTCATTATGGATCATAGCATGTGACAAAGAAATTCTACTGCTATGATAATGGAATGAATTTCATTTGTATCATAGCTATTACCACCTAAAGAGGCATGACGACTTTAGTGGAGGCTAGTACAATATGATATGATGCACTTGGTTATAGATGTTTCCATTTGTACATATTTAGATACATATTCTTCCATAGAGGAGCTTATTCTAATGCATTTCACACTTCACCATGAAACACTACATATTTGGAGGCGTGACTACAAGTGGTATTGGAGAAACCTTTTTTTCTAGTTAAAGAAACTTCCAAATATTTGGGAGGACTGATACTCCAAGCAAATAAAAGTATGGTAATGTCCATGCAATGTTATCTAGAGATGGTCATCAATGATATACATTTTGCATGGGTTGTACTAATATGTATAGAAAGACAAGATCAAGAAACTAGATATTAAGAACTAACATTAGAGGCAAAAATTAATGGGGTTTACAGATGAAAATTATTGGATATTCATGGGAAAATGGTTAATTGATTAATAAAGGTTATGTCCAAGTGTTTTTTAGAAGAAATATGACATCCTAAATTTTTTAATAGTTGGTATTTATTTCCTTAGAGTACAATTAAAACATCAAACAAATTTTCATTATGGGCTCATACCATGTGACAAAGACATTTTATTGCTATCAGAATGGAAGGCATTTCATTTGTATCATCACTATTTTCACCTAAAGAGGCATGAAAACTTTAGTGTAGCATGTTAGATTATGATATGATGCAATTTGTGACATATTTTTCCATTCCTACTTATTATGATACATATTCTTCCATATATGAGCATCTTCTGATGCATTTCACACTTCACTATGAAAAAATACATATTTGGAGGCATGACTCATCTTATAGTGAGATTTAAAAAGAAATGGGAAGGCTTATAGAGAGAGTAATTCACGATATGGTGAAAATTGACATTTAAAACTATTCTTATAAGGTCAAATATACATCCTAGGAGGAGCACCCGTCATATTAGAATAATTTTTTAGGAGTGTCACACACATCAAAGAAGACGAACATTTCAATATGGAAAGTCTCTAGGGATTTTAAAACAAAGGTAAGGAATGGTGAAATGAAAAAATACCTTATTTGAAATAAATTCCTTGCTAGAGAGAAAACACATGGTACCTATGCCTTTTTTAAAGAAGGATTATAGCATAATTTGAGGAGAACTCCACCTTTTCTTAAGTTATATTGATATTTTTTTAAGAGGAAACTTCTAGATGGTCATTCTTTAAGACCACCCAAGTGAGGAGGGTGACACATGGTAGAAAGGAATTATCTAGCACAATCCCCAATCATAGATAAGAACGTCTATGATCTCTCTCCTTCAAGGAGGTTTCTAGACCTTATGTATATTTTAGAATTATGTTTTGGAGGAAAAGGGGGATCCATAATTTTGTAGAGAATTCATGATAATATTTTCTTATAAAGCAATTGATCAAAGAAGCTACAAAAGGAGGAGCACTTCTCATTTGCAAGTCATGGTGGGATGAATGGGATTTTCCCTCCAAGCTTAGGTGAAGATATCTTCATACAAAGAAGTTAATGGTCAAGTTCAATGTAATATTTCTCAAATTATTCTTTCTTTTGCATGGATGACTAGGATTTTGCAAAGTTTGTCATTATATGTTGTTGCCAGAATATTATTGTAGAAGGGAATTATTGCTCCAATAGGAGGATTTTAGGACTAAGGAATAATGATAAAACCTCTAACTCTTGATGTAACCTCAGATGGTTTAATAAATTTTCTTCTGGAATTCTCTAGTTATAGTTGTTCATTCATAGTTTGAATTTTCTTGTAACAAAGAAAGTAGGTTAAGTGTGGTATGTTCTAGCTCCTTGATTTCCCAGTGAAATTATATTTTAATATATGATATGTTGTTAGTTGATATCTAATGCACAAATTATAAATTATGAAAATATTTACTTAATAAAAAAACATTATTTGAAAAAAAATCCAAACAGTTAGAGTGCAATAATTTCATCAAACACTTGGTATGAAGAGTAAGGGAATGTAATATTCCTAGAGGGGAAAATCACTAATATAGGCACCAAAAATGCACTTTTCAGAAAATTATGCTATAAGAGTCAATAAAAACCCATGGATCCATTATTTTAAACATTATAGCAACCAAATATGCAAGGATATCAGGAGAAAATCATTGTAGCTTAGTTAAAAAAGCCTCCCAAGCCCAGAACAACCAAAAACACTACAATCTCATGATTACTGCAACACATAAATTCTGAAGCAAGAAACATCACAGTTTAATGAGTGTTTATACTATATAAATAGAGAGATAAATGGATATGCTAATATATTACTCAAGAGAGATGAAAAAATGAGATCTAGTCTCTTTTACACAATTCCAAGGTAACCCGATAAGGGTTTCTTGAGGAGCATGAGATAAAAAAAAGTATAGACTACAAATCTGTGGCTAAATCACATTTTCTGACTGAATTTCTACATACCTATGGCTGTAAATACAAATAAATGGTTGTAGGTCCTCCTTACTAGATTTATGGGTGAAAGGATAACCCTCCCACTAGGAAACTAGCTCACAATCAGGGGTTTTGACCCCTCCACTGCAACACCATGAAAAATAAAACAGTTCATCAAGGAGACTGCACTGTAGCTGTAGGTGACTACTTGAACCAATGTATGATGGTGTAAATAAATCCTAGAACACTCCTCTCAGGTTTATTCAACAAGTCCTCCAAGAAAGAGAGGGGAATTCCCGCATCAGAATACCCTTGCACTAAACAGTGCAGCAAACCCAGCTAAATAGCTGAAGCATGCAACAAGTCATAAGACAATATTCTCCATTTCCCATATGGTTTCCATTCCCTGCATTATATACTTTATGAGATTCCTCACCATGTGTCCCACCCATTTATGAGGATACTTCCATGCAAAAACTCCTCCAAAACTACACTGTCTCCACTAGCTCCACTCTCTCATTTACAACGCTATTTGATTTGGTCAAAATTGAATTATTCTCCATGCATTGTCTCCTTTTACACCCAAGGTGGCTTTATTATGAATATCTAAATTGATCCACATTCACACTGGGCTGTCTCTATTGATGATTCACTCCCTCCAACCAGTGTTGTTGACTTGGTCTAACTTGACCTTGTCCACATGCATTAGCCCTTGTTCAATGAGGGTGCTTTATCCAGTTATTAATATGATACCTTTCCACATTAGGAGGGATTTTATACCTACTAAAGAGATTTATGGGCCTCCTTACCCATTTATTCATCTAACTAGATGTCAAGAGAAAAATTAATATTCCAATTAGCTGCATGCTAATTTAGGAATATTACAATCTTCCCCTCTCAAATGTTGCTTGTCCTCAAGCAAATGAAAGGATATATCTGCAAAATATTGGGAAACTTCATCTGCATGTGAAACTCCATTCTCCAAGCTACCATCCATATAAAATGAATCACCCTCCATAATTGTAATTCATAGAGAAACTCCTCCCATGTGAGAGGCTTATTCCAAGGACATAAATCACTCATATGGCTCCCTTTATAAGGAAACAAATTTTGTAATGTAGCAGCAATATAATGTCCCATACTTCCCTTGAAGCATGAATAAATATGGGAAGTTTAATTACCAATGGACACGTCCAGCCAATGTTTCATACCCCCAATCATATCCCCAACAATAATAAGAACATCATCAACATATGGGATCATAATTAAAGTCATGCTACCTGCCATATGTAGTAATGGAGAAGAAAAATGGTCCCTCAAGTGAAACCAACATAGTTTTACTCCTAAATTAATTATAATATGGCATGATTACTGGTTTCCCAACAACTTGTTTTCTGCCCCATTCTCCTCACAATATTGGAGAAGGTGTATGGTGTATGGTGCAAATTGAACATACCCTGCATAAGAAATTATGTCTCCAAGATCTCCTAGGGAGTGGCCATAATCAATGCTGCTTATGACCTCAAGTAGACCATGAATTCTAGAAGAAAGAGTGCCCCCTCTTGGAGCAATTCCCTGCACATTAATGGTAAGGAAATGAAAATACATAGTAAATGAATCATGATGTACAAAAATACAATTTTTATCATGTACTTGGTTCAAGCTAGTAAGGTGGCTCATAGATGGGCCTATTATCACTCTTGATGAGGAAGGAAGTGGTTGTGATAACTCAACCAAAGGATCATGTCTCTCCTCATCTTCCAAATAATCCATGCATATCCTCTTTGAAGCCTTCCCAAATGAATTCCTCCAGGATAGTACGGTATGCTCTTATAAAACCAGTGGGTTTGGAGAGAAACCCTTCATATGCATACTTCTAGTAGCTTCTCCTTGAGCTTAGAGGCTCTAGTCAAGAAGAATCTACTCTGAAAATAGATGATCCCATCTACCACTACATATCTCTCATCAGATAACTGGTCATCAATCACTCTGTATGAAAAGAGATCCTTGGAGTATTCCACTAATAGCTAGGACCTCCACTAAGGGTCAATACTCAATAATGATAGTGCTGCTAATCTATCATGTGAAGCACCTATCATGTTACTGCTCTCTTCTTTGACATATCCCATGCCAAAGTCATACACAAGGATGCTGCAATCTGGCCTTTGCTTCTCCTCCTGCTGCCTCCTCCTCCTGCTGCTGCTCATGCTCTAAAGAAGGTGGAAGTTCTTGGAGGCTATCCTTCCTTAAAAAGCTATCACCCATCAAAATTTTTTTGAGTTTGGCCAATGTAAAAATGTGGCCACCAACTCCTACCAAATATGGAAGATTTCGTCAAATGTGGAAGTATCTTCTGATTCTCCAAAGCCATGGAGTGGTCTCCTTGCACCCTGGTGGTGCCATCCATGCCAAAAACATGTTCTCCCAACGCACGATGTTTGGTGAGAGTCGGTAATACTGATATTGGGAGAATTTCTCCCTCCTCCTTGAGCATACCCCAGACTCTCTGTGCTATCTTAATTCCTCCTAAGGTGCTCACTCCTATGCGATCAATGAGTGGTGCAACTAGATGTGAAGCATCTCCCATCATCTCATGATCTAGTGGTCTCCCAGGTGGAATGCCTCGATGTAATGAGACATCAATGTCAAGAGTAGACTACATACATGACTGGACTTATTTGTCCTTGCTCTCACTGCACAAATCAATCTTCCTCTTCTGTGCATCAATCTTTTGGAATAGATAGGGGTGTGGGTTTCTAATCATATGATGCTAGTCTTCCCCCCCATCGTATTCTTCCTTCTTCAAGTTCTCACAATTTATCCATTATGGCACATGCTGCTCAAGGATTGTGCCCTAATATCTACATGTGAGATTCTTTGGAACTTCTTGCAAAAATACAAGAGCTCCTCTCATTGGAGGAATTGCTCCATCTCCCTCTCCATGAGGTACTAGATCTGCTCCTGATTTGACAGAAATGTGACCTCCAGCCTTATCTTCATCTTCAAATTAAATGGAAGCTACCTTGTTATCAATAAAAGGACCTTATTTTGAAAAAGAGATCTCCATATCCTCTTTTTTAGAAGAGTGTTCTTTAGGAAATAGGGATCTTTACTCTAGCAAGGTATTCTGCAAAATTTCATTACCCTCAATAGTTTTATGAAATGGAGTGGAGGTTATAGATCTTTCAAACCCATGCAAAGGTTTTTTTTGTTTTGGCTTCACTAGCCCAATCAAAGATGTTCCATAATTCTTTTCATCAAACCTTTCCTCTATCCTCCTAGTGAACCTTGCATAAGTAGATATATTTTCATTTCTGAATGAAAAGGATTCAAATAACCACCAAGCATAAGCCTTACCTTCAAGATGCACCACTGAAACTCTAATGGCTTCATCTTCTAAAACTTGGTGTTGCTGCAAATAAGTATCAAGGTCCTCCAACCAAGCCCTAGTTGAACATTTAGTTGACCCATCAAAATTAGATAGGAAGAATCTACCTTCATCATGCTGCTTGCACCTTATGCTTCTTTCATAGTTGCTAGGTATTTTATCCTCCTTCATCTTGCAAAACCCTTGGAATTTTAGGTGATATTTGAATATTTTAGATTGAAATTCATACTCTTGCAAATAATCACCAAGAGCCTCCTTCTTTGGCACATTTCCTCCCTCCATCTCACTTGATATGAACATAGCCTTGGTAGAGAATTGTAAATCTAATGGTGTGGCTGAATGATCAAACCCATAATATGAGGAATTGAAGCTTTCCTCATGTACAAATATTGTTGAGGGATCTCCATGTCTTTCCCTCCTCATCTCTTTGATATCTTTTATAATACACTGCAGAGTTTGAAGAAGAAGTTTTGAGAACTCCTTCCCTCCCAATAATAAATTTTTTCCTTGATCTATTTTTCATATCCTCTCCTTCCTATGAGAAGACTCCTTAGATGAAATTTAGACTGAAGTACACAGGCTGAGCCGAGATCAGAGCTCTGATACCACTGTAATATTCCCAAATGGGGAAATTAGCAATATAGGCACCAAAAATGCATTTTTTTAGAAAATTATGCTATAATAGTCAATACAATCCCATGGATCCATTATTTTACACATTATAGCAACCAAATATACCAGGAGATAATAAAAAAAATCATTATAGCTTAGTTAAATAGGCCTCCCAAGCCCAGAACATTCTAAAAACACTGCAGCCCTATGACTACTGCAACACAGAAATTATGAAGCAAGTAAAAATGTATTTTAATGAGGGTTTATACTATATAAATAGAGATACAAATGTATCTTCTGATATATTACTCAAGAGAGCTAAAAAAATGAGATTTGGTCTCTTTTACACAATTCCAAGATAACCCGGCAAGGGTTTCTTGAGGAGCATGAGATACAAAAAGTATAAATGTTAGGTCCCTATATCACTAGTATAGTCCCTTATTATTGTTAGTGTAACCCCCTTACTGTTATTATTGTACCCTTGTAACCCCCATTTTGTTATTATTGTGCCCTTAAATTATTATTGTTAGGTCGGCTAGGATTGCATTGTGGCCCACTAGGATTACATTATGGCCCCATGGACTCTCAAATGTCATTACTTTATACTTTAAAAAGAATAATCATCCAGAACTGTCCAGTTACAAGTTTATATTATGCTCTGATTCCATTTTCATTTTAATATGCAATGATATCCCTTTTCTTCTATTTTTGGAGCTGGTTACACAACATTTGGTATCCGATCTTTGGATTCTAGGGTTTCGCTGCTCCAAACAGGTCATCGTGGAATTTTCGCTATAACTTTTTTTCTATGAAGTTTCAGAAGCTGAAATTGTTAGGGTGGGAAGCAAAAATCCTGAGGAAGATTGCCTAAAAATTTCAGATCTTGGTTCACAATATTTTCGGAGATATCATCTGTGGAAGTTAGGTCTTTTTTCAGGATCCTAAACAAGTCATTGTGGAATTTGCACTATAACGTTTTTTCTACTAAGGTTCAGAATCTGAAATTTTTAGGGTACAAAGCTGAAATCCTGAGGAAAATAATCAAAAAATTTTAGAGCTTAGTTCGCAATATTTTTGGAGATATGATCTGTGTAAGGTAGTGCTTTTTCAGGCTCCCGAGTTTCATCTCAAAGAGGTGATCGTGGAAAAATATTCATAACTATCTCTCTGAGCATTGGATTAGAGTGCCGTAAAAGGTGGTCACAAGTAAATGAATTTATTTTCTTCGCTATAAATTTCAGATCCGAAGGACGAAACAGTGACACGTGGCAAGTCGTACAAGTTCACTCTACTCAACCAGTCCAAAATTGGGTCATTGTGGGAGATTGGACATAAATTTGTCTTGAAGAATCCAAATTAGATTAGACCTGTGGCATTTGAAAGAAGCTTCAGAGGGCTACTATAGTGCTGAATTTCAGATATTGAATATTTTCAATTACAGATATAATTCAATTTCAATATCAAGTTCCTCAAAGCAAGTAAAAGGTGTGTATTTTTTTTTTCTGAATTGCATAAGTCTTGTTTGAAGAATCAAGTCGAATTGATTCCAAGGGCATATTGTAGAATAGATATCAATATTGGATTCTAAAATGGCCCCTAAAAATAATTCAACACCCATTAAGCCTTTATAAGGCTCTACTATGGCTCATGAACACGAAGAATGGCAACATGACATATCAAAATTACAAGAGCAAGTACAACAAATTTCGCTCTTGCAAAGAACAACAAAAAATGAAATGGAAGTTTTGAAGAAAGGCATGGAAGCTAATATTGATGGCATGGAAGTGGGCATGGAAGCTAAGATGGATGACATGGAAGCTAATATCGATGAAAAAATGAAAGACAACATGGAAAACATGAAGAAGGATCTAACAGTAGACATCAAAGGTTTGGAAAAGTTGATACAAGAAATGTTTCCTAATGGTGGAAAAATAGTAGAGGAAACTCATGATGAGAACAAAATAAATGTTAATCGTGATTTCATAAACTCTATTGTTGGAGGGAAGAACCACCATATTCCAAAAATGGATATGAGGAAGTTTGATGGAAAGGATCCTGTAACATGGATACTACATATGGAGCAATATTTTGATCTCCATAATGTGCAAAACACACAAAAGGTACGAATTGCAACTTTACATTTAGAACAAAATACATTTGTATGGTATCGATGGCTTTGCTCCCGTAAAAAAATTGTCACTTGGTCAATTTTTACGGAGGAAATGATAGCACATTATGAGGATACAAAGAGCAACACCTTCTTTAGCCAATTGATAAATCTCAAACAAAAGGGTTTAGTGGGGCAGCACATTGAGGACTTCCAAAAATTGAATATATGGGTAACTAATATTCCAGAGGAACACAGGATTGATCTCTTCTTAGGTACTCTAAAGGATAACATCCAACATGAAGTTCGTGTTTTGGAACCTGATTCATTGGAGAAGGCATTCAGGTTGGCAAGAAAAGTTGAATGTAAAATTATGGCGACAAGGAAGCCTACCACTCAATTCTATAAAGAAGGAAGTGTTGCTACGCCTAGATTTCCACAACCTTCAAGGTTGACACCACAAGAATTGGAAGAAAAAAGAGCAAAAGGGCTTTGCTATAGTTGTGATAGAAAATACACTAAAGGTCATAAGTGTGCTGAGAAGAAATTATTTTACATAGATTGTGAAGAGGAAGAAGAAATGAACAAGAAGAGGATATACACCAGGAACCAGCCCTAGAAGAGGAAGAAATGAATCCAACCATATCGTGTAATGCACTGGCAGGAATTACCACTCCTCAAACTCTGAAGATAGAAGGACATATCAAGAAGAAAAGGGTAATAGTGTTGATTGATTCAGGTAGCACCCATAATTTTATTCATTGTAAGGTATCCAAGGAATTAAATTGTTTCCTATACCCTGCACCAGAATGTCAAGTGATGGTGGCAAATGGAGGAACTATAAATTTCTTGGGAAAATGTCATAATATCAAGATAACCATAGGGGAATATGTATTTACTAGTCCAATGCTTTCCATTCCTATGGGAGGTGCTAATGTTGTACTAGGAGTACAATGCTTACAATATTTGGGGACGGTTGCTTTTAATTTTCAAGAACTTTTCTTGAAATTTTTTTCCGAAGGAAAGGAATTCGAATTACGAGGTATTGCAGGGAATCCAGGAAGGATAATAAGCTCTAATTTCATGACAAAGATTCTAAAGAAATAACAACTAGGCGTAATTTCACAGTTATGCTCACTAAAAGTTCCAACATCAAAATCATCTATTTCTGCAGATCTCCAACAAGTATTGGACAATCATTCTAAGGTGTTTGAAACTCCCAAAGGACTCCCACCTATTTTTTATCATGATCATGCTATTCATTTGATTCCAGAAAGTGTTCCTCCAAACATCAGGCCTTATAGATATCCTTACGTCCAAAAGAGCGAAATTGAACGTATGATTGCAGAAATGTTAGAGGCAGGTGTAATTCAACCTAGTCAAAGTTCTTTTTCTGCTCCTATAGTATTGGTACACAAGAAGGATGGATCATGGCAAATGTGTCTGGATTATAGGGAGCTCAATAAGCTCACCATTAAAGATAAATTTCCCATTCCTGTGATTGATGAATTATTGGATGAATTACATGGAGCAACTTATTTTACCAAGTTGGATCTTCGTTCAGGATATCATCAAATTAGAATGAAGACTGAAGATATTCCAAAAACAACATTTCGAACTCATGAGGGTCATTATGAGTTTTTGGTCATGCCTTTTGGCCTTACCAATGCACCTTCTACATTTCAAGGGTTGATGAATTCCATTTTCAAGCCCTTCCTTAGAAAATTTGTGCTAGTATTTTTTGATGATATACTAATCTACAACAGGTCTTGGAAGGATCATGTTCAACATGTTGACAGGGTGCTCAAACTATTGGAGGAGAAACAATTATATGCAAAAACATTCAAATGTTTCTTTGGAGTACAAGAGGTGGAATATCTTGGTCATATTGTATCTCACGAGGGTGTTAAGGTAGACCCTAACAAAATTAAAGCCATTAAGGAATGGAAAGTCCCCACAACCATAAAGCAGTTGCGAGGATTTCTCGGGTTAACAGGGTATTATCGCAAGTTTGTTAAGAATTATGAGAGAATAGCAGCACCTCTAACAACATTATTGAAGAAAGATGCATTTTCATGGACTCCTGAAGCAACTAAGGCCTTTGAACATCTTAAAGAGGCAATGTGCCTAGCACCGGTCTTAGCTACGCCAGACTTCACAAAAACCTTTATTGTGGAATGTGATGCCTCAGGAAATGGAATTGGTGTCGTTTTAATGCAGGAAGGAAGACCCATTGCTTTTGAAATTCGTCCAATCAAAGGAAAGTATTTACAGAAACCTATTTATGAGAAGGAAATGTTAGCAATACTGCATGCACTAAAGAAATGTCGAACTTACCTAATGGGAAGACACTTCAAGGTAAAAACTGATCATGATAGTCTTAAACACTTTTTGGAACAAAGACTATCTTCAGAAGAGCAGTAAAAATGGGTCACAAAGATGTTGGGTTATGAATTTGAAATAATCTACAAAAAAGGAAAACTTAATGTTGTTGCAGATGCACTCTCAAGAAAGAATGAAGAGGTGGAAGCATTGCTTTGTGCCATTTCTATTATCCAACCAGATTGGATAACCGAAGCAAGAGATGAATGGAAGAAGGAAAAATATGTATGGAAACTCATTCAAAAGTTGCAGCAAGATCCTAGTACATCTGATACATTTAGTTGGAAAAATGATTCCTTATGGTACAAAGATCGCTTATATCTTTGTAAGAATTCCCAACTAAAACAAAATATTCTTCTGGAATTGCACACTTCTCCTTTAGGAGGACACTCAGGATTTTTAAAAACTTACCACAGGGTGAAGAAAGAATTTTTTTGGGATGGCCTTAAATCTCATATTCAAAATTTTGTGGCGGAATGTTTGGTTTGCCAGCAGAATAAAGTGGAAACAATTAAGACCCCAGGACTTCTACAACCTTTATCCATTCCAAGTCAACGTTGGGAGGAGATTTCAATGAATTTTATCACAGGTTTACCTAAGTCCGAAGGAAAGAGTGTCATCATGGTGGTAGTTGATAGACTTACCAAGTATGCACACTTTTGTGCATTATCTCATCCATTTAAAGCAAGTACAGTTGCTACTACATTTATGGATAGAATTCAAAAGATACATGGAAGTCAAAGGGTTATTGTGAGCGACAGAGATCCCATTTTTACTGGAAATTTTTGGACGGAGTTATTTTCTTGTTTGGGTACTCAATTAGCTCATAGCTCATCTTATCATCCTCAATCTGATGGTCAAACTGAGATAGTAAATAAATGTTTGGAAGGATATATTTGTTGTTTTGTATCTGATAAACAAACACAATGGGTCAAGTGTTTACCTCTCACTGAATGGTGGTATAACACTTCCTTCCATACTGCAGCAAAAATGACCCCATTTATGGCACTTCATGGATATCATCCACCATCCATCACATCATCTTTAAGAGAAAATTTGAAGGTTCAAGCAGCGGAAGATCACATTGAGCATCTGGAAGAAGTTCTCCAACTCTTAAAGGATAACCTGAATTTGGGACAAAATCAAATGAAACAACAGGAAAATCAACATTGCAGCGAGAGAAGTTTTGATGTAGGATATTGGGTATTTTTACGGCTAAAACCGTACAAACAAATTTCCCTCAAGAAAGCTAATAAGGATAATAAATTATCACCAAAGTACTATGGTCCTTACAAGGTGTTGCAGAAGATTGGTACTATGGCATACAAATTGGAGCTTCCTGCTTCTTCGCGAGTACATCCAGTTTTCCATGTTTCATGATTAAAGAAGGTTATAGGTGAAAATCTTCCATTTCAAACAATATTGCCAAAAATTGATGAGGAAGGAAAAATCATATTGGAACCTGAAGTGGTCATGGAAACAAGAACTCGGCAGCTACGAAATCGATCAATTTCAGAGTATCGCACCCGGAGCTACTCAAGCGCTGAGGACAACACTTTTTTGAAGGAGAGGAGCATGTTAGGTCCCTATATCACTAGTATAGTCCCTTATTATTGTTAGTGTAACCCCCTTATTGTTATTATTGTACCCTTGTAACCCCCATTTTGTTATTATTGTGCCCTTAAATTATTATTGTTAGGTCTGCTAGGATTACATTGTGGCCCACTAGGATTACATTATGGCCCCATGGACTCCTATATATAGAAAGGAGGTTTTGTAAATTGTATCATCCAAGAATTGTTCATTTATGTATTGTATTGGAGGTTTCCCCCTCGAAGTGGCTTATTTCTAAGGCGTTGATATCTCTTTTCTTCTATTTTTGGAGCTGGTTACACAACAATAAACTGAAAACCTGTGGCTGAATCACATTGTCTTACTGAAGCTTTGCATACCTATGGATGGAAATACAAAGAAATGGTTGCAGCTCCTCCTCACTAGCTTTCTGGGTGAAGGGTTGACCCTCCCACTAGGAAACTAGCTCACAATTAGGGGTTTTGACCCTTCCACTACAGCGGCATGAAAAATAATGCAGTTCCTCAAAAAGACTACGTTTTTGATGTAGGTAACTACTTGACCCAATATCCGATGGTGGAAATAAATCCTGTAATTCTCCTCTCTGGTTTCTTCAACAATTCCTCCAAGAAAGAGTGGGGAATTCCTGAATAAGAATACCCTTGCACTAAACAGTGAAGAAAACCTAGCTAAACAACTAAATCATGGAACAAGTCATAAGACTCAAACATAAACAATATTATCCATGTCCCATATGGCTGCCATTCCCTCCATGTTATACTTGATGAGCTTCCTCGCAATGGATCCCATCCATTTATAAGGTTACTTCCATGCAAAGACTCCTCCTACAAAACTACGCTGTCTACACTAGCTCCACTCTCTCATTTACGGCGATGTTTGATTTGGTCAACCTTGACTTAGTCTCCATGCATCTTCTCCTTCCACACCCAAGGTGACTTTATTATGAGTATCTAAACAGATCGATATTCACACTGGGCTGTCTCTATTGATGATTCACTCCCTCCATACCAGTGCTGTTGACTTGGTTAAACTTGACCTTGTCCACATGCATTAGCCCTTTTTCACACATGAGGGTGATTTATCTAGTTATGAATATGATCCCTTTTCACATTAAGAGGGATTTTATTCCTACTAAAGGTATTTATGGGCCTCCTTACCCATTTATTCATCTAACTAGATGTCGAGAGAAAAATTAATATTCCAATTAGCTGAATGCTAATTTAGGAATATTACAAGGAAATGTTATAGAAAGAGGAAATAAGAGGAAATCATTAATTTTATTGCTTAATTAAGATAACTATTACAATATAGGAATATCAAGGAAACTCAAGGTTCACCTGGTGACATCTTTTGACCAATATCGGCCCAATGGTATAGACTAGTATAAACTCATAAATAAGGTACATAATGTTAGCCTCCTTCAGAAATTATGAACCCTTTAGTCATGTTACTTAGTACACATATTTCAGCCTCAAATTTCTGCAAGAAACATACATATTTTCTTAGCTTCATAATGTCATGAATGATCTCCAATTTGTCCTCCTGAAAACACTGATATATGGTGCCAAATCTCAGAACAATTGCCCCAGAAATATCAGCACCCCCTTAGTCATATATTATCATCATATTAATGATGAACTCGAGCAGGAGTGTGACCTTCATATTAGTTTTTCTCAGCCTATGTACATCCCATCAGTAAGTAAAATTCCCTACAAAGCTAGGTAGACTAACCTTGTGGATTTCATTGTTTTCAAGTGGTGACCTAAGACCTGAATTCTATTAAATATTCTCCTTAAAGGTACATGCATCAATTATCTCCCCCTTTTAACCACAACCTTAATTGTGACCTTATATTTTTATTTTGTTGGTCTACATAGCATGCTTCGAGCCATAATTATGTAGAAATCAGTTAGTACATGATGACAATCAACTTGTATGCATGACAGTGTTCCTCTATTATTCCACTTGACTAGATGGAAGTGCATGGGATTCTTCAGATTCCAAGTATTGAAGAGCATTCAATCCATTAATATGTTCAAGAGGAAAAGAACAACATACATTAATTCTTTGTCTAGATTATTGACCATGGCCCTCCACAATGACCCAAATGCGATTGATTTTACTTTTGAAGGAGAATACACACTTGGATTATAATTTAACTTGTGTGTTGGAAACTATTTTCCATATAGAAACTCAAAATGCATTGTAATTTTTGAGAAGCTAGATCTAAAAACCCCAAAAAAAACTCACCTTCTTCCAATCTTACAATACAAAGTCAACAACTCCTCTTAAGCTCACGAAGCAAAAAAAAAAATAGAAAGCCCTAGCTATTGCAACTATTTCTCACATTTCTCTAATTCTCATTCAAAAAGCTAATAATTTTATGAAACAATATCCTTATATTTTATTTTATAAGGAAGGGAATGAGTCAATCACAAGGTAAAACTCTAACCCTGGACTAGGTCTACATGTGGAGAACAGATCCACAACTGCAACATTTTACATGCGCTAAGTATGTAGTGTTGGTGCAAAAAGGTGACTTATAAAAATAAATCCTAATGTGTACATTGAATATCAACCAAGGATTCATTTTTTTGTTTCAAGAGTGTTGGCACTATGTGTGCAAAGTGAAATAAGAAGCTATCTAGGAAAAAATGATTCTAAATCGTTGCAATAGCTACTTTTTAAATTCTCAAAGTTTAACATGGAATTTTAATCTATCTTAAAGAAATTAAAAACCATGATTATTAATCTATGTTCAACTAATTTGTAGAGAAATTGAATCTGAATTATGAATTGCTGGAATCACACTCAAAGAATTACTGCTAACAGTTATCTATTGAAAAAGAGAGATTACATATATCAACATCGATCTATTATTCACACTTTTAACTGAAACTAACAATAAACTGATCACTTAAGACTTCAAGTAACATAAATTAAAAGAAACAATAATAAATTTCAATTCTTGAACTAAACTGATAAACTCATTAAGGAATAATCACGCAGGTATAAAAGTAACAACAACCGAAAGTTATCTCACAGTAAAAGAAAATCGTACCTATCTATACTAACAGGAGTTTCATTAATTGCAATTCTATAAGATATCAGAAATGAATAATTTTGAAAAGGAAAAGAAGCAAATATGACGTAAGAGAAGTAGTATATCTCTTAGTGACCAGGCCTAGAGTCTCTAGAAGTCATTGCTGAAAGATACTCATAATGCGATTACAAAAGAAACAATGTGTTTGTAATTAAATTCAATAATAATGATACAACATCACCACAATGTAATTAATCTGTCTTCAATAATAATGTCAAAATGTATATTACAGCTTCCCAGTGAAAATTCCCATTCTATTTCACTTATCAACTTTATATAATCTAAAGGAAAACAAAAAATTGAGAGTAAATCCTTGGGATCAGGAGATCCAAAGGATTTCACAACTCTCAATCATATTGCCTTATAAAATAAACTCAATCCTCTTAGTCTTCTGCTGGTTCCTCTAAGCGAGACCTGGCGTTCTTTCCTTTTCTTGGCTGCTTTTGTCCCATCATTTGAACAACAGTTGTTCCATTTGGATTTATGTACAAAGAAAGCAAGCGAAATTTAGTTCTCTTGCAATAATCACATAATTTTTTGATAATTGGTCTTTTCCATCTTTCACAATCTTTTCTTCTAGATTTATTCTAAAAATGAAGATAAGTACATGAATTTCAATGATAAATCAAGCTAATATGAAGATAAAACATACCTTTTCCATCACCCAACATACTCTCCCTGCTTACCTTTTTGCATGTCCTCATGCAATAATATGGTTGAGGTGTATTTGTGTCAAAAAATAAACAAGATAAAATTATTCCTTATATAGCTTGAAACCATTTTTCTGATTGATTATTGCAAACACCTGGTTCACATGACATTCTGGAAAATCATAGACATGGTAATATCCTTTAGGGGGACACCATATAATAAGACATATATAATGGAATCCTATCTATGTAGGGCCCATGCATAGGATTATATTGATGTACATGTTTAGGCGAGAAGTGATAGCGTTAAAGTTTCTATAACCAAATGGCTCCCAGTTATCGACATTCTCAGTGGAAGCCTTCCACATTTTCTTTGCTACCAATAAATCTTCTTCCCTAATGTCCTAGAAATACTCCCTTCCTGATTGTGAAATAGTTTTATTCATTGGTCCTTATTTAGCCACAACTCCCTCTTGTTTCATGAATCTTCTATGTTTAGTGAAAAGACGCAGGGGTTTTGTGGGTTCTCCTCTTACCCATATATCCAAACCATGTTCCCTGTTTTTGAAAATGTTATAAGCCTTAGCCCATTTAATATGGTTTTCAGTAAAATAGAGGAAATATTGGAACTAAATATCTCCAATAAAGGGACTGGGATTGGCATCACTTTCATCCTCTAAGAAACAATTGTGCAAACATAGTTCACATAGAAGGTGTGTTACCATATCAATTTTTTCCTCACAACATTCGATGAATTTTGCATTAGTTTTAAATTCAAATATCTTTCCAGTCCTGATAGATTTAATCTTCAACAATAGATATCTTCTCAACAAGAATAATGCATAGCTAGTGGTAGACGACCAACAAGATAAACCATCAAAGTAAAGAGAACAAATGGTTTCGGTTTTATCCTTGGCTTTCTGAAGCTGGGTTTTCATTATCTTTGTTGGGAAAAATACTGAGAGGGGGGGGGGGTGAATCAGTATTTACTGCATATTCAAAACTTTTTACTTTTTCATTCTCTAAAACCCATACGCTACTTTCCTTTAGTAAACTCGCGTATACACGCGGATATCCTTCATACAACTCGCGTATTAGCAGAGATCTAAATATGCAGATATTTATTAACTTAGTTCTTTGCACTATTCATTAATCTGATGTTATGTTAACAGTAAACATGTGTAGTAACAACAGAATAAACTATCACACAAAGCATCACACATGAACGCCAGGATTTTTAGGTGGAAACCCAAGCTCTTAGAGAAACCACATCACATAAAATGTTTTACCCTTCAATATTTTATTATAGAAAACATCTGCATAACATATGTGATGGTGCACTCCTACCAAGACGTTGTGCACCCACCGCGCTGCTTACGCCTCTCCTCGAAGGAGCCCCAACCCCTCGACTGCTTACTGGGGCCTCTCCCCGGAAGGGAGCTACAACCCCCTGATCTCGTTTACCAGCCTCACCTGGAAGGGAGCTACGACCCCCTGACTGAAGGCTACAACCCTCAGCACCTCTATGGACCACGTTTCATCAATTTTCACACCGGATCCAAGCTTCCTTTAGGACACAACTTGCAGGCCACGTTTCATCATATTTTCAGACTGGACCCTTTCCATACTTTTAAGCACAGTCAACCATGAAACAGATACATATAACTCACTGACAGATATCAGTAAACCAGCAGAACAGATCAGACATTTCTTACCACAGACTTCAGCAAACCCTAGTTTGCATACGCGCTTTCCTTTCACTTATGTCGCGTATATACGCGCTTCCGTTCACATAAACCAGCGTATACTTCAAAGACAAATTACAGAAGCACTTATCACAGATACGCTTTTCTTCAGTCAAGTCACAGATATACGCGTTTCCTCTTCTGCCGAACTAGCGTATGGTTCTTCAAGCTTAAATGTCATCACACTTCACAACAAGATACATCACTTCGCGATTTTACCCTTTACCTCGTATACAGCCCGCTTGTAGATGTTCGCCTCATTTCAGATCTAATCATTCCACAAACAGATCTAGCAAATACAAGTACATTTCAGATCTAGATACCCTTCTTCATCATTGGTGCATCATGCATTCAGATCTATCATTCAACTGTAACCCTTTCCATTCAGATATCCTTCAGAGAGAAGTATTCATTCAAGCTCAGACATCTTGCCCCCACACTCATGATTTGCACAATGAATTTCTTCTCTTTATATAGGTTTACCCTTTTTCAATACCATAAGCCAAAACTACATTACTTCCGATGGTATTCCTAGACGGGGACATTTAGACGAATCATAACCCAATACAATGGGTCAATACCATGGTGGTTACCCCTGGTTTTGCACTTTATGAGCGCTTTTGCCCATACGCGACTTGGCATGTTGTTTCCCGCGTGCATACGCGACTTCTCCTAGACATATCCGCGTATGCTTTGAGACATACTCTTTTCATCATAGATTTAGCACATGCTGAATTACTTTCATCATTGCCTTTTGTACTCACTGTAGATACTTCAGATTTAGTTCATCAAGACAAATTCTATCAAGCACAACTTCATCAAGTAAGTTGCCATCATCTTCATCAAGAGGGTTGCCATTCAAGGACAACACTCAACATCATATTGCTAACAAACATCATTTCATATCAGATTTACATCATCTACCAAGTCCAACAAGTCAAGACTAACTTCATCAGGTGTATTGTCATCAAGGACAACACATGTCAACAGTCGCATGTCTTCATCTTCATTCAGTGGGTTGCCATCAAGGACAACACTCTTCATCATATTGCCAACAATCTCCCCTTTGGACTTGACAACCACAATGGTGTTTGGTTACCACAACGTACAGTACATTAAGAATACAAGGACACCATATCACATTCCCCATTTTTGACACCATTCTTTCTCTTCATTCAAACACCATGTCACTCTCCCCCTTTGACATCAAGGGAAAAGGGTGGATCAAAACCAACATACTCTCCCCCTTTTCTCCGCATGTGGAAGAAGCATTCTACAGATCTGATATATACTGAAGTGACCAAGCTCCCCCTGAGTTCATGCTGAATCTTCAACCATATTTTCCAATGAAGTACATGAATCTATGAAATTCCTATCACCAATGACTCATACTTACATCAAAGATCCATACAAGTGGATTTGCATATGAGACTCAACTACCCAACCAAGTGGGTTTACTAAATTTGACACAGCTACCCAACCAAGTGGGTTTACACATTTGACTCAGCTACCCAACCAAGTGGGTTTACAAATTTTGACAAGTCCTTACATGACTGAAATTTACAATTTTACACCATGGGTCTCAACATGACCTTTTCATCAAAATACAAAAATGACTTTTCATAACCAACACCAGAAAGTCCTCAAGAAAGAGAACATATTTTAGAACCATCATAATGCCAACAATGCATTATACTCAGCAAGGCTAATGCTCCCCCTTTAACTGTGCATTCAAGAATCCTTTCCATATGACTAAGCCTCCCCCTTAGTTTGTGCATCCTGAACACTTTCACCAACAAATCATCAAGGTATCTTTATCAAAACATTAGAAATAGAAATAAGAGAACTGGAACACCACTAGAGATACCAGAGATACCAAACAACACTGCAGCTATGCTGAAGAGAGCTGACCCCAAACAGAAATTTGTCAGCAATCAGACATACGCAGATTTATGTGTATGAACTCGCGTATATACGCCACTGTGTTTCAGGAAACCCGCGTATCCAATACCATCTTCTATTCCCTTACCACTTAGATCCCTTCCGTGAGAAAAAGACAAGTTGTTTAGCTCAAGCGCAGATATTTGAATGCTTCCTTGGAGTGCGTATAGAGATAGATCAGTGTCGTTGCGTCTTCAAGCGTCATCCAACTATTGTAGCATAAGCACATTAGTAACCAAGCCTTCGTATCTCTACAGCATCAATACAATCTCTTCCAAGAGAGATTATCATACCGTGAACAACATCTTCAAATATGTGTCAAGCAATCATCCATGTGGTCCAATATCATCAAGATCTTCAGGATTTAACATGAAGTAACATATGTAGGCAAAAGATCTCAACCATAGTAACAAACTCTGCATGATCTATTCTTATTTCTGAATCAAACGACATCCAACTCATCTATGTGTGATCACAAAAGATACTTATCCGCAACCAGGGCTCAAAATATCATCATAATAAGCCATGTACCAAGTCATCATCATTTGAGCATGAGTATCACAAAAACCAAAGAATAAGCAGTCATATTGCCAAAAAAGCAATCATTAGTATTCATCCTGCTGCTCCCCCTGAACCAGTGCTCCTTCTTAACTTGAGCAACCTGAATACGTCCATCAGCAAGTCATCAACAACAATCTCTGCATGAACTGCCCTTATCTCTGAATTATAAAACTTTCATCTCAACAATGAATACTCTTTATCAAAAAGCGAACAAGACTCATCCACAATCTTCAACATAAGAAACCATGTTTCATATCATCAGTATTTAGAACTGAGAAACTAAGCTGATATTGAGTCAATAATACAAGCATAATGTACGTATCGATGCTCCCCGAACTCGCTTCCGCATCTTCTCGCCTATCATATAAATTCTCTTATCATCAATGCATATGCAATCAGAAACCATTGAACTCACAGGAGAAAAGTACTTTTGTTAATTGAACCCGCGTATGGAAAGTGAAGCATAAAATTTTTTTCACATTCCTTCATCTCCCCCAGAACTTGTCCTTCCTGTACCTGTCTTCTTCATATCAGATGCTCTATCAGAAATACATATAACCAGAATAATCAAGACAACCATGATAATCATCATACATCGCTCCCCCTGTGACAATACATTACTAATCTCATAATGTATCCCACATCATTCCTGCAGTCAATAAGAGAAGTAAGCTTCAGAAGCGCATGGCTGCAGTAGGGTCAATATTCCCTACATTTCTGATCGGTCTTCCATCTTTTTCCAGATTTGTTTGAACTTTCTATTTGTGTGCCGGAAATTATCCAACTTCTCATATATGTTCAACCTGCATTCCTTTTCTGCATGTCCATACTTGTTACAAGAATAACATCTCATGTGTCCAGAGAAATAAGCATAAGAATCATAATGAGTATTTCTAATCTTCCTCCTTCTACAATCAGCTGCTTTATGTCCATATTTGTTACACGAAAAACAATATCCCTTGAAGAAACCAGAGTACCTTTCTATGTAGGATCTGTTAGTTTGTGGCTGAAATGATCTGCTCCCGCAATTTGCTGCAACATGCCCATAATTATGACATTTAAAGCATTCAACATTATTGACTGATTTCCTTTGAGATTTCATCATTGATGGTTGACCTTTTGTCTCTTTAAACGCTTCAGGTTTTGTATTGACATCCTCTGAGGTTTTTGCACTTCCTCAGAGTTAGGACGCTCCCCTTCCTTTTAACAAATATGGAAACCAAGACCAAGTTTGATAGCAGGAGACCTTGATTACTCAATATTGTCCAAAATTCTTAGTACTATCTTGAAACCTCAAAAGTTTAACCTTTTCTTCTAATTTACCTTTGAGAATGTTTACCTCAACCTCCAAGGCTTGACATTGCTTCGTCAGGCTTTCTTCTTTCCTTCTTCCATCTTCTACTTGATCCTTCAGATTTAGAATCTCTTGTTTCAACCAATTTTCATTTTCTTCACATGTTTGTTGCAGCTCTTCATTCCTCTTATTTTATTTTTCCAGCTCTTCTTTGAGAGAGATGATTTCTGCTTCAAGGCCTTCCTTTTCAAATGTTTGTAGAGGTTCCTCATTCTTCTTACTTGATGCTTCAAGATCTGCTTGCAGGTTGATGATTGCAGCTTCAAGTCCTTCATTCTTCTTGCTTTATTTTTCGAGATTTGTATTTAGATCGTTGATTTCTGCTTCTAGTTCTTTAATTCGTTTGGATGCATAAGTATGAAACCTTTGATACTAGACCAAAGATTCTATTGATCATGCTTTTGGAGAGATCATCTCTTTGTAGATAGAATCTTTCTTATCAATTTCCTTTTGTTGTTCTTCAACTTTGATCTTGATAGCTTCTTCTAGATCCACAACTTTACTTTCACTATCTTCACTATTGTTTGCACACAGAAGGGTATTACAAGGACCACAATCACTATCTAATTCATCTTCTTCAATTTCTGCTATACAAGATTTCTGAGATATCTTCTTGTTTCGAGTAGCCTTCTTCTTTTGCTTCTTTTCCATGAGTACTTTCAGATCATGGTCAGAATCTTCTTCATCTTCACTAGACACATCATCTTCATTTGCATAATAACACTTCCTCTTTTCAAATTCTTTCCCTTTACCATGTTTTTCTCTATAAGGACATTTAGCAGCATAGTGACCAACTTTTCCACACTCAAAACATTTGAAGGGAAGGTTACCTTTGAATCTTCCAGTACCTAGTTGGAGTTTTCTCACGAAATTCGCTTCTTCTTCATCTGATATATAGCTGGATTCTTTGACAACTTCCTTTTCCTTTCCTTTTGTAGAAGCCTTAAACGCAGCTTCTCTTACTTGAGAAGGACTTCCTTGTCTCATTTCAAAAGCAGTCAGAGTCCCATGTAATTGAACAATAGTAAGAGTTTGCAGATCTTGCCTTTCTTCAATAGCGGAGACTTTAGAGTCAAATTTGGGAGTCAAGGATCTTAAGACTTTTTCAACCAGAGTAGTATCAGTTTTAGTTTCACCCAAATTTCTCATTCGATTGACAATATCATCCGCACGAAGAAAGAAACCGGCAACACTTTCATCACTATGCATCTTCAAATTTTCATATTCAATTCTAAGAGTTTGGAGTTTTAAATTTTTTACCTTTGTATCTCCTTCATAGCTCGAATGATTTTGTCCCATATTTCTTTTCACTAGTCGTAGTCGCATCCTTTAGCAAATTTCCGATTCGGACATGCTTCCTAATAAGACATTTACTGCTTTGGCATTGATTTCAAACTTCTTCCTTTCTGCTGCATCAGTAGGAATACTTGCCGGGTATTGATAACCTTCTTCCACGATTGCCCATACATCTGCACCAAGACTTTGCAGATATGCTTTTTTTCGTACCTTCCAGAATATCAGATTGCTTCCATTGAATAGAGGTGGCTTTATATACATCACTCCTTCTTGACTTCCCATTGCGACGGATCTCCTTCAAGCGATCAAGCTTCTGCAGAAGAACCTCCTCTGATACCAATTGTTGGGAAAAATACTGAGAGGGGGGGTGAATCAGTATTTACTGCATATTCAAAAATTTTTACTTTTTCACTCTCTAAAACCCATACGCTACTTTCCTTAAGTAAACTCGCGTATACACGCGGATATCCTTCATACAACTCGCGTATTAGCAGAGATCTAAATATGCAGATATTTATTAACTTAGTTCTTTGCACTATTCATTCATCTGATGTTATGTTAACAGTAAACATGTGTAGTAACAACAGAATAAACCATCACACAAAGCATCACACATGAACACCGGGATTTTTAGGTGGAAACCCAAGACGGGAGAAAACCACCGCTGCAGTTGCTCAGCCTTCAATATTTTATTATAGAGAAAACATCTTACAACATATGTGCTGGTGCAGACTCCTACCAGCACGCAGGCACCCACCTGCGCTCGTTTACCAGCCTCTCCTGGAAGGGAGCTCCAACCCCTTGACTTGTTTACCAGCCTCTCCTCGAAGGGAGCTACGACCTCCTGATCTCGTTTACCAGCCTCACCTGGAAGGGAGCTAAAACCCCCTGACTGAAGGCTACAACCCTCAGCACCTCTATGGACCACGTTTCATCAATTTTCACACTGGATCCAAAGATTCCTTTAGGACACCACTTCCAGGCCACATTTCATCATATTTTCAGACTGGACCCTTTCCATACTTTTAAGCACAGTCAACCATGAAAAAAATACATATAACTTACTGACAGATATCAGTAAACCAACAGAACAGATCAGACATTTCTTACCACAGACTTCAGCAAACCCTAGTTTGCATATGCACTTTCCTTTCTCTGATGTCGCGTATATACGTGCTTCCGTCCACATAAACCAGTGTATACTTCAGTACAAATTACAGAGCTAATTTATTGCGCATACGCGCTTTCTCTTCAGCGAAGCCGCGTATATACGTGCTTCCTCTTCGACGAACTAGCGTATGGTTCTTCAAGCTTAAATTTCATTGCAATTTCTTCACAACAAATACATCACTTCAGATTTTACCCTTTACCTCAGACAGATGTTCGCCTAGATGTTCGCCTCATCACAGATCTAATCATTCCATAAACAGATCTAGCAAATACAAGTACAATTCAGATCTAGATCCCCTTCTTCATCATTGGTGCATCATACACTCAGATCTATCATTCAACTGTAACCCTTTCCATTCAGATCTACTTCAGAGAGAAGTATTCATTCAAGCTTAGACATCTTGCACCACACTGCTGATTTGCATAATGAAATTCTTCTCCTTATATAGGTTTACCCTTTTTCAATACCATAAGCCAAAACCACATTACTTCCGATGGTATTCCCGGACAGGGTCATTTGGAAGAAACATTACCCAATACAATGGGTCAATACCATGGTGGTTACCCCTGGTTTTTCACTTTAAGAGCGCTTTTGCCCATACGCGACTTGGCATGTTGTTTCCCGCGTGCATACGCGACTTCTCCTAGATATATTCGCTTATGCCTTGAGACATACTCTTTTCATCATAGATTTAGCACATACTGAATTCCTTTCATCATTGCCTTCTGTACTCACTGTAGATACTTCAGATTTAGTTCATCAAGACAAATTCTATCAAGCACAACTTCATCAAGTAAGTTGCCATCATCTTCATCAAGTGGGTTGCCATTCGAGGACAACACTCAGCATCATATTGCTAACAAACATCATTTCATATCAGATTTACATCATCTACCAAGTCCAACAAGTCAAGACTAACTTCATCAGGTGTATTGTCATCAAGGACAACACATGTCAACAGTCGCATGTCTTCATCTTCATTCAGTGGGTTGCCATCAAGGACAACACTCTTCATCATATTGCCAACAATCTTCACTTTCTCCTACTGACCTGTGAGATTGGTGAAATTTTCATCTGTTATTGTCGTGAGTGTACTGAATTTATTTCTAAACTCCTGGTGTATCTGTAAGGGCATGATTTCTTTCTTGTACTGATCCAACACCTGTTGAGTATGTGTCAATTCACTTTGTAGTTTCAGAATAACAACCTCTCTTACTAGAGGATTATAGTTAGGTGTCTCATATGTCTATGTTTCATTATCATGTGTTGGCACTAAATCAGTTTGCACATTAGTTTTAGCCATTTGTTGGGAGATACCGTGATTGTTCTGGACATTCTCCTCAAAATCTATTTGGATAACAACATCTATGGAATCCACAGGAAATTCCATTTGGGTTTCTATTGAACAAACACAAGGTTGTTAAGTTTGAGTGTCATTTTCCTCTTTGGGACATGGTTCTATTTGGATTTCCATAGCCTCAGTGGAGCATTGCTCTATTTGGGTCCCAATATTTTCCACTACTTTTGGCTTCAGGGCCTTGTCTACTTCCTTTAACCATTCCCTTAATTGTTTGACCATTTTATTCAATTTTATGTACTTCTTACTCAACTTCCTCAATCTTGCTTTGTCTGATTTCTTCTCCTTCATGGGGTTTTCAGTTGGAGAGGGCACATTGTCTCTTTCAGGGTCAGGAAGAGTTGCACCAATATCAAGATCATGCTCTAGTGGAACAATATCACTTTTAAGCATGAGAGGGGTTGTACCAATATCAAAATCATTCTCTAAGGGGAGAGCATATTTTTCAGGGAAAAGAGGGGTTGTACCAACATCAATATCATGCTCTAATGGGACAATATCTCTCGAGTAATTCTATGGTTCAGAAGCTTCCTATGTATGGGTTTCTACCTGAGGGTATTCATTTTCAGAGGGAATTGGTTCCCTCAAGTCCTAGAAATCTCCAATCACTTCAGTAGTTGGAAAATTTTCAGTATGTCCAGAACTTCCAATAGAGTCAGACTGCTCAAGTTTTTTTCCTTAAGAGTTTTCATATCAGTCCTTCTCTTCATCAAGTGTACCTAAATTCTCTAGTACTCGAGCCATTTCTTCCTTATAATCTTGTAAAGAATCACTTCGTGGGCTTAGAGGGGGCATATGATATGACACTACCTCATCAGTCATAATTGGGCTATGTTGCCGTGAGATTTTCCTCATAGAGCATATTCGTTTTATTGGGCCAGAGGCCAAAGAATGTGTCTTCATTTTTCTTGCTCTTTTTGGAATTATCACTTCTATTCTCTGATGTTCAGTATCTATGTTTTTAACGTTTCTGCCATCTATCCCTGTCTGTGTATCTGGATTTTGGTTCTAGTGGAGAATGGTTTACAAAGTTGTCCCATGTCAATTTCTACTAGACTAAGTCATGGATGATAAATAAATTAATCATTCCATAGTGGCAGATAGCAATATATGGATAACTAGCCTTCCTAAACCATCTAGCAATATCATGCAACAAAGAATTAAAAAATAATGGTAAGTTAACTGTAATTTTCTATTTAATTATGGCTAGAAATTTATTTTTTCAAGGTTTTAACATGTCTTTACATCTGTCACAAGTGATGTATCTATGAATAATGGTTTCCAATTCTCGTCATGGTTTCTTTAGAGATGCAGGGTGAAATCCTTTGCCTTTGTGGACCAATTTTTCATATGGGTCATGAAATATCGTGACTGTGTCATGCAACAAAACATGTTTATCGGTCCACTTTGTGCCTTCTGCTAGAATTCCTAAAACCTTGGTTATGATTTCTTCAGACACTCTTATATTTATGCCTCTTATAATTTTTTTTCCACCCTTTAGATTCTACAGGAACTCGAGTGCTATTTCAATGTGGAGTCCTTGTAATTTGGCCAAAAGTTGAAGCCAGCTAGAGCGCTCAAGAACTATGAGACCCTAGTCTGTTAATTAGATACTGTTGGTTCATTGGGAATAGATTTTGTGCCCATTATTGTTGTGCTTTAGGAGAGAAATTCACACTTCTCCATGCACTTCTTACAATTTTCTCAGTTTGGAACAACACCACTAAAAAACATAGAGTGCTTTGAAGTTTTTTATTTTTTATATAAAGGCCATAATATTATTTGTCGCATAAGCATGTTTCAGTGGAGTTTAGTAGTTAGATCACATGTTGTTCCATATGCCTACCTTCTCCCCTCCAATTAGAAAAATGATTCCATGACCATAGAGCACTGGAAAAGAGGAAAGGACTTTGGGAATTCATAACCACAGAAAAAATAGTCAGAGCAATGTACATATGATAAGAAATGTTTAGAGCTATGAAAATTACTTAAAATTTTAGGAAATGACCGAAAAAAAGGAGTAAAATAGAGAAATAACCATTATGAGAAAATATTTTCTCTTTAATGGAAATATATGAATAAATCATGACAAGTGATAGATAATAATGACTGCTGATATCAAATGATCCTATATTATTGATATAATTCATATAAAAGTATAATCTACCATGTATATCAGTTAATATAGATATGAACACTATTAAAATGATGAATTCGTCTTTGGAGATGAATTGATAGGAGATAATGGAATATAGAGTAATTATAAATATAACAGAAAAATCCAATCATAAGCAGAGCCACTGCTACCAGCAGGCATCCATAGCCTCAACAGGGTTGCTTTTTCATCCCAAAAATGAGCTAGAATCCTCTATTTATGACCTACATGATTTGTTTATTTCTATAAAGAGATCATTGTGATGGCATGGTGACCAGATAATCACAGTGCCATTCATCAAGGTATAGCAAAGTGATCAGGTCGACTTGTGATGAGACCTCTTGTCCTTCTGGTAGTTTAACTGTCTAGAAGGCCATTGCCCTGGTGTGTTGGCCATAATGGGAATGTCACTTTTTACATCCTTATGATATTTGTAGGTTGGCTCATGATGAGACCCCATATCCTCTCTAAGAATTTTTGCATTGCATTTTCCTATACGCATTATAAATGGAGGGAGTCCCATTATCTCCTTAAGAGTTAGGGACGCTCTAAGAAGTAAAATAATTCCAATAAAATTTATGCCCTTATTCCTATATCATTATATCAAAGAGATTTATCAAGTGAAAGTGTGAAAAATAAACCAACATGATGGTATTGAAATAATGAATCATTTTATGATATGTCCGAAGAGAAGATATTTAGCAAGTCATTATATAGGTGAAACATGTTGATTTCTGGAATGAAGATACCCATCAAAGGTTTAAAAATAATAATGTTATTAATATCGCTATATTTACTCTATATTGGGTTCAAATTTCCAATATAAAAAGATAATATTCATAGTTGATCATGTGAGAGAAAAGATGGCAAAAAGGGTGTTAACAAACCAAAAAATAACGACTATTCATTTTTTATGAACAACAGATCAATTGATTGAAAAACAACTATTCAATCTATTGAACAACAATTATTAAAAAAATAAAAATAAGTCGTAGTTGTTTATTTTTCTGAATAATATTTGTTCAATAGATTGAACAACAGTTGTTTAATCGATTGAACAAAAGTTGTTCAATCGATTGAACAACAATTATTAAACACACAAAAAAAAATCATGGTTATTCATTTTTCTGAATTTTTTTTTTTCAATTGATTGAACAACAATTGTTCAATTGATTGGACAAGAGCTGTTCAATCTATTGAATAGAAAAAACACACAAAAAATAAAGAAATCATGGTTGCTCATTTTTCTAAGCAGCGTTTGTTTAATTGATTGAATAACCGCTCTTTAATCGATCGAACAACAATTATTAAACACACAAAAAGAAATTGCGACTATTCATTTTTCTGAATAACAGTTGTTCAATAGATTGAAGAACAGTTGTTCAATATATTGAACAACTAAACAACACAAAAAAAAAATTCACGACAATTCATTTTTTTGAACAACAACTGTTCAATTGATAAAATGATAAGGATTAAACATCAAATCTTAGGTTATTTGTTTTCACAAGTTATCTATAGCTCCAATTTTTTAGCATATAAATTAGTTAGCATGATTATGCCTAAGATTTCCCTAATGTGTTAACACTAAGTTACTAAGGTGTTCTTTTCTACGGTGTCATTTTTTATTTATTATTTATTTTATACAGGTCATCTGGCCACATAGTGGCCACTATTGCACAATTGAAAAAAACTTGTTTGAGTTACTTTCTTGTATGGGGGAAAATGGATTTGACATTGCTATTGTTGAGGTATATGTCGTATAAGTTATGTATAGTATACTTTAGTTTATATTATAGTGTTCATTGACTTTCATGTCTTACACTCTATACTGTGTCTTCTTTTGTTTTCATAAAATGAACTTAGTATTGATGGTAATAAGTAGCAAGAACCTAAGAAATAAAAGATCAATAACATTGGAGCGACAAATGTAAAAATAAAGAGAGAAGATAATTATTCTAGTGATACACTTAGAGCCAATATCCTGCATAATCCACACACATAAATATTGATGGTAAAGTCTTCAAAGTTGATGAATTCATCTACAATGCGTTGGCAACACAATGATAATTTCTTTAAGTGTTGAAACATCATTTCATGTGTAAATTGTAGTCCAACCAATATTAAGTTGGAAACTCATATTGTAATAATTTAACATTTCATATAATATAATTTGTGTGTTTGAAATTATTTATAGTTTCACTTGATATTATTTAGTATTGTAATTAACATATGAAACTTTGTGTTTTCATATTAGATGAACATGCACAATGTATGAAAGCTTTTAAATTTAGTCACAAAATCATACTAATTAATTTATATTGATTAATAATTAACACATAAATTCAATCTAAAACTACTAAATTATTAGTTTATATTGATTAATGATGAGCACAAATAAAATGGATATACGACTAAATTAGTCATTTATATTGTTTATTAGTGAAATTAAATGAAATGAACATAAAATACTAAATTATTTGTTTATATAATGAATATGGAAAAACAAGAAAATGATAAATGACTACTGCAAATGATAAATTTCAATTAGAAATGATGACTAAATTTTTCATATATATGACTATTAGTAGCTAATTTACAGTTTCTTATAACACGACCAAAATTTAGTCATAATTATTTGGTAATTTATTGGTTTCAAACGATGACTAAAATTTGCATATATATGAATATTAGTAGTTAATTTATAGTATCTTATATTATGACCAATGTTATGTTCATATTTATTTTTTCATTAATTTATTTTCTCGGGTGATCATATAGTAATATATTTTGTTATATATTTGGTCATTAATTATGTCAATTAATGACCAAATCAATGAATAAATTAATGAAAAAATTTATAACTAAATATGCCACTAGAAGACAAAATTGAGATACAAAATTAATGGCTAAGATAAAAAAAACTAATAGTTGGTTGCGTTATAAGATACTGTAAATTAGCTACTATCGGTCACTAACTGGGAAATGTCATTTATATCTAAATTTTAGTCATTTTATTAGTAACTTATTAGCCATTTTGTACTAGTGAGATATTATAATTGGAAAATGCACACATCAGTAATTTAAATTGATCACTCAGTGCTTTCAGAATAGGCTTCCTTTAAATTTCATAGATTAAGAATTCAATTTTTTCTTAATATAAGATTTGATGCTTTCTAGATTAAATTTTATTTCAAGTCATTAGAATACATTTACTTTCGTGATGGTAAAATACTAAAAAAAAATTACTTTCATGTCATTAAAACATATTGATGTTCATGTAAATAGAGTAAGTTTACTTTCATGCCAATTTAGATTTCAATTTCCTATAACAAAAGATTTATTTCCAATTTCCGAATTTCAGACATTTAAAAAAAAATTGTGTACACATCTCAGACATTTTTCATGAATAGGTTTTTTATCCTTTGAGTAGGTTAATTCACTCTTAATTTAAAGTTTATTTCTATAATTTATTGTGCATATATACTTCACATGTCCATGAACCTTAGGTTTGACAAGTTAATGACAAGTAATTTAACTAAGAATTAAATTAACCGACATTTTTGGTGTCATTTTTGGGGAAGTATATCTAGGGGTTAGCATTCAATCTAGATTTTTTTTTTTTTGCAATATAATTTTTTTAGTTGCATTAATTTTTATATGCACAGTTAAAATTCATGTTAAAAATCATTTGGATGCATAAATTTCAATCAATTTTTCACTATAAGAGTTTTAATACTAATCTATTTATGGACAGGTAATCTAGAATGATCATCAAGCATTTCCTGGAAAGAAAGGAATACATTGAAAATTGGTTCCAAGCCATGACTATGCCACAACATTCATCCATTATTCAACAAATCCTTGCGCCAAATCCAAATTTTCAAATGGTCTCTCATATCCTAATGGGAATTGAGGTATATTTTCCAAATTTGTATATGAGAATATATAGATTTTTATTCATAAATTGCTTCATTGGAAATACACATACACTTGACAATAATAATTTTTATTTTTCAAAATAGAGTAGGATAGAATAGGGAATAAAACCAAGCTTGGTGATTATTTTGAGTTTTTTCTTCATGTCTTAAGTTTGATTTCATTGTCTTGAATTTTTCAGTTTTGTTGGTGCATTAAGAGCCAAGATTGTTCACTGACCATTGATAGGAAGATATACAATAAAAAGATGTTTATTAAGAAGGATAAAAAGTGGATTTTAGAGAGATAAAATTCGAAGGTTGAGATCAATTCTTAATTTAATTTCAAATTTCAAATTAATAAAGAATTGAAAAAATTCCTTAGTATTCTCCCTTATTGCGCTTTATTGCGACTTGGAAGATCATAAAGGAAAGTTGGATAAATTAGCTTTGAAATTTCACAAAAAAATGACTAGGAGATCTCAATTTACTATCGAATATAAATATTGTTTTAACTTTTATCTCCAATTCATAATTTGATTTCTCTCTATTTTCTAACAAAAATTTAATTCAATTTGATTTGCATCACTTAAAAAAATATCTATAATTTTATTTAAAATAATAATAATAATAAAAACAAAATACAATATGAAGAAATCAAACTGAAAATATCTCACAAAATAGGAACTTCATTCTTGTAATTTTTTTACAGGAAATGCATAATATTACGATAAAAAATCCTTGTAAATTTCAACCCAATCAGCTTCACGATTTTCAACAAGATGAGGATATTCACCTAAATCCATTTTGATTATATCTCGATATCCATGGATTGAATCGATCTGCTTTTTCATATTGGGAAAATCAACAATATCGGGAATATCTTATAATATCCCAAGATTGGAGATCCAACAACACATGAACACAATAATGAAAGAGCAGTCATATATCAACACATAATATGTAAGAAGATCCAAATAGCCATAAAATTAAGATCATAGCATCAAATGCATACAATGTCTTGAGGAAACAATCACTCAAGCTAGGCAATACAAGCCTCAAGCAACATGTACATGAAAAAATGAAGATCACTGCTACACAGAAAATTTCCAAGGCTGTGACAGCACAGTTTTATTAGAGGAACTACTGCTGGGAAGTGTCAATACAAAAATATACAAATATATGGCCCAAAAAATGTTGGGAGTGAAGTTATAGACTCCCAAACTGAATTTCAATGCAATTCGAAAAGGATTTCTCGAAATATACAAAATGGAAAAAATGTCGGAGTTTCAGTCTCAAGACTGAGTACCAGCTACAACTCAAGAACTGGATGGATATGGATGTAGATTATGCACAAGCTGAAAAAACCTCCTCCAATGGATCTTCCAAGTGAAAGTTTGATCCTAACACTGAAGATCTCACCCTCCAAACAATCACTACAACCCTTGCTGCAGATGCTCACTGAAAATAATGAAGTCAAGGAGAGGGATTGCATTGTAGATGATGGAAAATGGTTGGCATGATGAAAAATATGGTGAAATCAACCCATATTCTTCCTCAATGATCCTCCAAAGGAAATAAGGGTTCCTCCTCTGAAAAATAAGCTCCGGAAGGGGTATTGAGTAACCTCCACTGCAAGACGTTGTAACACAACCCAGATCTAAATAGAAACTACATTGTAGCTGAAGGAGGATGCTTGGCCTGAAGCCTGAATGTGGAGAAGTAAAGAGAAAGCTCCCTCAATATGCCTATCTTGAAAGGAGAAGGAATTCCTAAATAGGAATTCCTTGTGCTAAGCAGCACAACAACTCTACTAAACAGTAAGAAAATGCACAAGACTCTATCCAAACCATAAATCAATAATCCATAACATGAATAAAAATGGCTACCTTGCCCTTATTTTAAACAATTGAAAGCCCTCTCACCATGGGTCCCACTCATTACGGTTTCCTTCACCAAAGAATCCTCCTCCCATTCATACTGCGATGTCTCTCAAAGTGTTCTCCACCTCCTATCCCAACACTATTGACTTGGTAAAACTTGACCTTGTCCACATGAAAATGACCTTTTTCACACATGAGGGTGTGAAATATAGATCCTATGATGATCCATTTTCATACTATGAGGGATTTTATTCTTATTTCTGAAATGTATGGGCCTTTCTTACCCATTTATTCAGCTCTGAAGTGAAATCAGCAAAAATCAATATTCCAATTAGCTGCATGCTGATTTTAGAATATTACAGTCCTCCGCTCTCAAATGTTGCTTTTCCTCAAGAAAATTCAAGGATAGAACTAAGAAGCCTCCTCTTCTTACCATGTAGCATCCTCATATGATAAAATCATCCAAGGATCAAGATGTTGTCTCATCAATATATCTCCAAGTTGTCCCTCCAAGTATGAAAGCTAGCTTTTGGTGTGCATCAAAAATAGCTATCATCATGTAAAACATCCATGGAGGCAAAAATGGGCTGTCTAAAGGCCTTCTTGAGGCATGAGGTCTGATATACATTGGGACCTACCATACCCATATGAATCTCTCATCCCTAAGCTATCATCCATACAAAATGAGCCACCCTCCAAAATGGTAACTCTTACAAATTATCCTCCACCTTGAGCTCCGGTAATGTAGGTGGGCTGAAAATATGATCATGGTAGACAAAATAGCCTACCCCACGCTGTCCTCCTATCAAATTATGATAAGTGTAAAGTGTTTTCTGATCCTGGGCTGCAATAATGTTGCCCTTAAGAGGCAATATGAAGACTATATCTTCGAGGATCTCCTGTCGAACGTTATGAAACATGCTGGCCCAAATCATTCGATATATGATGAGTTGGAAATCACCATCATATGGCATCCAATCAACCCCATGGACCACCTCCATAAGAGACACGTGTTTTTCTTTGGTGGCCATATCATCTCCCATGCTCCACTTGGAACATGTAATGCAAAAAGTGTGGGAAATTTCTTCCCCCAAGGACACATCCAACCAATGTGTCTCTCCTCCAATCATTCTCCCAAGAAAAATAAGAATACCAACAACATAGGGAACTACAATGAGAATCATACCAGCTGCCATATGAAGCAAGGGAGAAGGAAAATGGTCCCTCAAATGCAACCAATGCAGTTTGATTCTCAACTATAACATGAAATGACAAAGTATGTGGCTTCTCAACCACTTGTTTTCTGCCCCAATCTCCTCACAAGTTTGGAGAAAGTGTATGATGTATGGTGTAAAGTGAGCATGTTTTACATAAGACATCATTTCCCCAACATCTCCTAGGGAGTGGCCATCACCAATGTTGCTTATGGTCTCAAATATACCACGAAGTCTGGAAGGAAGAAGGTTTCTTCTTGAAGAAATGTCCTGCACACGTATGGTTAAGGAATGCATATATTCAATATATAAATAATTATGCAACCAAACAATATCCTTACCATATGATTTGTTCATATAAATGCAGTGGCTCATAGATGAGTCTCCTTTCAACCTCAAAGAGAAAAGAGGTGGTCGTGCTAACTCTTCCAAAGATTTATGTATCTTATCCATCTCCACATGATCCATGCATCTCCTCAAATGCTGCTATATCTCCTCCTCAAAGCCTTCCAAAAAATACCCCTCTATGATGGTGAGGTATGCTCTCATAGAATAAGTGTGGCTGATGATAAAATCATCATGAGCTGCTTGTAGCAACTTTTCCTTGAACTTTGAAGCTCTAGATAATAAGATCCTACTATGATAGTAGATGACCCCATCTCTAACTGAATATCCCTCCTCATGTAGTTGGTCATCCAATACCATACAAGTGAAAAGATCCTTGGAATACTCCACCAACAACTAGGAGTTCCAATATGGATCTATCCTCCATAGTGACAGCGCTGGTGATCTCTCATGAATAACATCTGTCATATGGTCATCCTCCTCTTTGACATCTCCCATGCCAAAGATGCAAGTTGGAAGGCTGCTATCCTTCCCATGCCGCTTCTGCCACAATGCAAAATCTGAAATGAGATTGGGTAATGATGATGTTGAGAGTATGCTTCTCTCCTCCTTGAGTCTACCCAAGACTCTCAACATTATATCAAGCTCTCCCAAGGTCTCCACTCTTATGGAATCAATGAGTGGTGCCTAGAAATGCGAAGCATCTCTCACCATTTTCTGATATGGTGGTTTCCTTGGTGAAATGTCTCCATGCAATGAGACATCATCATCAAGAGTAGGATGCCTATATGAATGGACATACTTGTCCTTGCCCTCATTGCATAATCCAATCTCCTATAGGGGTGTGTGCTCCTCATCAAATTATGTTGATCATCCTCCCTGCCTCCTCCTTTTGTCTATATGGTCTCACACTCTACCAGCAATGACACATGATAATCATGGGTTGTGCCTTGATCTCCACATATGAGATCCTGGGGAATTATTTGCAATGGTACAAGAACCCCTCTATTGGAGCATGTGCTACATCTACCTCTGCATGAGGTGCTATATCTACTCTAGACATAACAATTATATTTCCCTCGTTTGCATCTTCCTCTCCAATATGAATGGGAAACCTCCCAATGATTGGATCCTCTTTTGAAAAAGGGATCTCCATACCTTCTTGTTCAGGAATATGAGATAGAGGTATTTCCTATAGAAAGGGATGATGTAATATATCGGCCTCCTTAATGGATTTCTGAAGTGGATTTGAGTTTATGGTTTCCTCCATCACATGCAAGGTTTTTGTTTGTTCATGTTTGTTTAACTTCACCACATGTGTTACAGAAAATTTTCCATCAAACCTTTCCACCAATGTCTTAATAAACCTTGCATAGGAAGAAGTATTTTAATTTTTCAAAGAAAAAGACTCAAATATCCACCATGCATAGGCCTTACCTCCAAGATGTAGAGTTGCAACTCTGATGGATTCATCTTCAGAAATTTGGTGATGCTACAAAAAGGTGTCTAGCTCTTCCACCCAAGCTCTGGCTGAACATGTACGTGAACCATCAAAAGTCGATAGAAGGAATCTTCCCCTATCATGCTACTTACTTCTCTTCACCTTGATCTTGCAAAAATCTGGAAAAGTGACATGATCTCTAAACTTATGAGTTTGAGATTCATACTCTTGCAGAAAATTACTGAGCGTTTCCCTCCTAGTCAGTCCTTGTTCTTTCATCTCTGTCATGGAAAATATGGGCATGTGACTGCACTGTGTATCATTCTGTGTGGCTGCATGCTCACACTCATTATATTAGATTCTATATTTTGATTTAGATTCAAACCCTCTTGGAGACTCTATACACATCTCCCTTCTTATTTTCTTGAGATCTCCTTGAATGCTCTGTATAGATTTAGTAAGAAGCTCTAAGAGCCTCTCCTCCTTCTTTCCTCCAAAGAGTGGAGTCATATTTATGTTCATATTCTATTCTCTTGAGAGCATAATGGCTGAGATTCCAAAGGCTGAGCCTATATTATGCTCCAATACCACTGTAATATCCCAAAATAGGGAAAATCAACAATATTGGGAATATCTTATAATATCCCAAGATTGGAGATCCAACAATACATGAACACAATAAATAAAGAGTAGTGATATATCAACACATAAGATGTAAGAAGATCCAAATATCCATCATATTAAGATCATATCAGAAAATGCATACAATGTCTTGAGGAAATAATCACTCAAGCTAGGCAATAAAAGCCCTAAGAAACATGTACATGAAAAAATGAAGATCACTGCTACACAGAAAATGTCCAAGGCTATGATAGCATAGTTTTATTAGAGGAACTACTACTGGGAATTTTAAATACACAAATATACAAATATAGGGCCCAAACAATTTTGTGAGTGAAGTTCTATACTCCCAAACTGAATTTCAAGAAAATCTGGAAAGGATTTCTCGAAATATACAAAATGGAAAAAATGTCAGAGTTGCAGTCTCAAGACTGAGTAGCAGCTGCAACTCAAGAAATATATGGAGATGGCCATAGATGATGCACAAGCTAAACAAAAATCCTCAAATGGATCTTCCAAGTCAAAGGTTGATCCTAACACTGAAGATCTCACCCTCCAAACAATCACTTCAACCCTTGCTGCAGATGCTCACTGAAAATAACACAGTCAAGGAGAGGGACTGTGTTGTAGATGATGGAAGATGGTTGGCCTAATGCAAAATATAGTGAAATTAGCCTAGATTCTTCATCATTGATCCTAAAAAGGAAATAAGGCTTCCTCCTCTGAAAAATAAGCTCCAGAAGTGGTGTTGAGTAACCTCCACTGCAACACCCTACAACACAACCTAGCTCTAAACATAAACTGCACTATAGCTGAAGGAGGATGCTTGGCTTGAAGCCTGAATGTGAAGAAATGAAGAGCAAGCTCCCTCAATAGGCCTCTCTTGAAACGAGAAGGAATTCCTAAACATGATTGCCTTGTGCTAAGCATCATAGCAACTCTGCTAAACAACAAGAGAATGCACAAGATTCTAATGAGACCATAAAATCAATAATCCATAACATGAATAACAATGGTTGTCTTGCCCTTCTTTTAAACAAGTGAAATCCATATCACCATGAGTCGCACTCATTAGAGTTTCCTTCACCAAAGACTCCTCCTCCCATTCATACTTCGTTGTCTCTCAAAGTGTTCTCCACCTCCTATCCCAGCATTGTTGACTTGGTCAAAATTGACCTTCTCCACATGCAAATGACCCTGTTCACACACGAGGGTGTGAAATCAAGCTCCTATGATGATCCCTTTTCATACTATGAGGTATTTTTTCTTATTTATGAAATGTATGGGTCTAATTACCCATTTATTCAGCTCCTAAGTGAAATCAGAAAAAATCAATATTCCAATTAGCTGCATGCTAATTTTGGAATATTACACCCTGGTTCTAGCACATGGCACCCATGCACCAAATTTTTAATATTTTTCCAAAACTTAAAATAGCTATAAATTTCTCATAGGACGTATGCTTGAGGAAATTAAATTGCAATTGGAAGCCTTACATGTTTTATTTTCTACCAATAAAGCTTCTTCCCTAATGTCGTCGAAATACTCCCTTCCTGCTTGTAAAATATCTTTATGTAGTGGTCCTAATTTAGCCACAAATCCATCTTGTTTCATGAATCTTCTATGTTGAGTGAAAATATGCAGGGGTTTTGTGGGTTCCCCTCTTACCCATATATCCAAACCATGTTCCCTCTTTTGTAAAATATTATAAGCCTTAGCCCATTTAATATGGTTTTCAGTAAAAGAGAGGAAAGCTTGGAACTAAATATCTCCAATAAGGGGACTGGGATTGGCATCCCTTTCATCCTCTAAGAAAAAATTGTGCAAATATAGTTCACATAGAAGGTATGTTACCTTATCATTTTTTTCCTGACAACATTGGATGAATTTTGCATTGGTTTTAAATTCAACTGTCTTTCCAGCCCTGACAGCTTTAATATTCAACAATAGATATCATTTCAATAAGAATAATGCACAGCTAGTGACAAATAGCCGGCAAGATAAAACATCAGAGTAAAGAGAACAAATGGCTTTGGTTTTCTCCTTGGCTTTCTGAAGCTGGGTTTTCGTTATCTTCACTTTCTCCTGCTCACCTCTAAGACTGGTGAAATTTTCATCTGTTGTTTCCATGAGTGTACCGAATTTCTTTCTCAACTCTTGGTGTATCTGTAAGGGCATGACTTATTTATTGTATTGATCCAACACCTATTGAGTCTGTGTCAATTCACTTTGTAGTTTCAGAATAACAACCTCTCTTACTAGAGGATTATAGTCAAGTGTCTCCTATTTTTGTGTTTCATTGTCATGTGTTGGCACTAAATCAGGTTGCACATTAGTTTCAGTTGTTTCTTGGGAAATACCGTGATTGGTCTGGACATTCTCCTCAAAATATGTTTGGAGAACAACATCTATGGAATCCACAGGAAAGTTTGTTTGGGTCTCTATTGAACAAACACAAGGTTGTTAAGTTTGAGTGTCAATGTCCTCTATGGGACATGGTTCTATTTGGGTTTCCATAACCTCAATGGAGCATTGCTCTGTTTGGGTCCCAATAGTTTCTACTACTTTTGGCTTCAAGGCATTGTCTACTTCCTTTAACCATTCCCTACTTCATTCAATTTGATTTGCATGACTTAAACAAAAATCTATATTTTTATTTAAAATAATATTAATAATAATAAGTAAAACAAAAACAAAATACAACATGAAGAAATCAAACTGAAAATATCTCACATAATATGAACTTTGTTCTCGTAATTGTTTTACAAGAAGTGCATAATATTATGATAAAAAATCCTTGTAAATTTCAACCCAATCTGCTTCATAGTTTTCGACAAGATGAGGATATTCACCTAAATCCATTTCGATTATATCTCGATATCCATGCATTGAATCGATCTGCTTTTTCGTATGCATAAGAATTAGGACCATAGGAACCTTCCTAGAAAATTTCGGTCCAATATGATTTGAAGTTTGTGAGAAAATAATTTTTGAAGTTTACAAAATTTTTGAGTTTTGGTTGAATATTTTCCCATTTTTTATAAGAATAATTTGGTTGTGAGATCCATTTTTTTTGGCAATAGCATGAGTTCAATTGAAAATAGAATATTTTGGTGGCATGAAATTGCTTCACAAGTGGCCATAAGTAGTTAGAAACTTGGATTTTTTTCTCAAAAATCCTGAATTTAATTTCTTGGGTGTTTGTCAAATCTTTTCATTGTTAGTAAATTTTGTCTAATGGTTAATATCTTTACATTTAAATAATATTTTTATGGTTTCCATTTCATAAATTTTAATTGTTTCATATTGGTAATTCTTTGAAATTTTTAAAGAGAGGTCATGAGTTCAAATCCAATGAAGAAAAAAATTTCTTAATTGTTCAATGATTTTTCCAAACCTTGACTTCACAACAATTTCGTCTCCATGTGGTGACATTGGATTGACCAATGTGGCAGCTTATTATTGGTCAAAATTACACAATCATTTCCTAGTTGTCTGCTACATCACCCCTAGTAATCCACATCACTTCCACACCATCATTACACCATCATCTGCCATGTCATCATTTTCGAAACATCTCCCACATGACACTCTCTCATGCTAGCACATGGCACCCATGTACCAAATTTTAATATTTTGCCAAAACTTAAAACAACTATAAATTTCTCATAATATGTATGCTTGAGGAAATTAAAGCGCAATTGGAAAGATCTCGACCAGAACTATAGAATGAGATAGTTTTAACTAGAATTTGAGACAGTAAAAAATGGTCATTTTTTTATTGATTTTGTAGAAATTGGACTTCAAAAAATCAGTAATTATTTAAAAATAGGTTTATGATACGAATTTAATTTAACTTGGATTTTGAATCATTGAAATTGAGCATCAAATGAATAAATTATGAAAAAAACACTGAGGGGTAATCTAAGTGCACCGGCTTCTTGACAAGTAAAAAGTGCATTTCAGTTTTATTTATCTTCCTTGAATTTTATTTATTAGCACTATTTATGAATTTGTTGCATATATATCATATAAAGATAGAGTGATTACCTCTCTCCTTCAATAATCTTATGTCTTATTGCAAATTAGTACTGAAATTTTATAGGTTCCAAGATGTTCAAGAAGATCAATTTATGCACAAGTGATTCTCAAATAAAAAATCATTTTTCAATAAGAACGTGAAGAAGTTAAGTACATTCAAATCACATCCATAATTTCATTACTACTCTTTCATTTTATTCTTTCTAATCTTACAATCCATCCATGAATTTTCATCTTCCTAATACTAGATCATGACTATAAAACCATTTTCCCTTTGAAGATTGTACACTTTCTTTCCTCACTTACATTTCATCCATAACCCATGAATAAAGTCATTTAGCTCACTCAAAATTCTGAGTTACCTCATTTTCCTCTTAATTTTGCGAAATAAATGATGCTTCATGAATTCAAACATTTCATCTATGGTCGTCTAAATCATTTTTTTATACTCATGTTAGATGACGGGGGATTCATTATGGCCCTCATTCTAGAAGGTTTTGACCCATTGACTGCAAAAAATTATATGGGTTTTAGGCTATAGTTATTTTTAGTAACTTGATGCTTGCATATCTTAATGACAAGTTCTCCTACTAATGAACAGTCAGAATAAATCAATTTCCCATGTTTGTCAGATCTACTAGGTGACTAGACTTCAACTCATTTATTCATACCTAGTAAGATGTACTTTGTCATATTGGTTGTCGTTGACATTAATGGTGAGTATTCTCATGTTGGTTAACGACATTTATTTGCTAGATCTTTTAAATGATATTTTTCCCACCGATGAAGCCATCGTGGAAACCATGTATCTCGAGGTTCCTCCTTGCGACGATAGTCATCATTGTTCCTATTCCATGCCTAGCCTTGGGGCCTTATCTACCTTTCTTGAGAGGTTCGCTTCCCAAGTTCCTTCTCTGCCACTTCAAATGCCTATATTGACACATGAATTCTCTGCGGAAGGTAACCTGGGCAATATCACACAAGTGATGCCTATCAACATCTCCATTAAACCGAGGATTGTTGAGAACATATATATTGGGGTGATCTATTCTCCTAATGAGATTGAGGTCTATACTAGTCTCTTGCATGAGTTTCGCGATGTTTTCACTTGGTCTTCCGACAAAATGCGCGTCATCAATCCGAGTATAGTGGTGCATGATATTCCTACCTATCCTAGTGTGAAGCCCGTTTGCCAGCATCTTCGTCCTATGCACCCTAGAATGGATGCCACTATTAAAGGTGAAGTTGAAAAAATTATTCGAGCTGGTTTCATTTATCCGATTCCCTTGATAGAAAGGATTTCTAATATTGTTCTTATGGATAATAAACCTGGTACTATTTTTGTTTGTGTAGATTACTGTGATATCAACCATGCTTGCCCTAAAGGTAATTATCCTACTCATTTTATTGACCAGATCATTGATGAATGTGCTAGGAGTGAGATTTTTTCCCTTATGTATGGGTTTTCTGGGTAAAACCAGATCAATATCCTCCTACTTGATCAACACAACACCGCTTTTATCCATCCTTGGGATACTTTCGCATATAAGAAGCTCCCTTTTGGTCTTAAAAATGTTGGGGCTAACTTTTGAAGAGAAATGTCATATGCTTTTGATGATATCAAGTTTATTGTTCAGCCTTACGCCGATGACCTTCCCGCTCATTCAGCTAAGTTTAAGGACCACCCAGATAATCTCTGTCAAGTACTTCTTCGTTGTCGACGCTATAACATTCGGCTCAATCTGCATAAGTGCATCTTTTGCGTTGACTCTGGTAGACTCTTAGGGTTTATCGTCTCAAAAGAAAAAAATTGTCTCAATCCCCTCAAATTTGAAGATATTTTTCATCTCCCCTCTCCTTCCTCCTTACATCAGCTACAGAGTCTGAAAGGGAAAGCTAACTTCCTGTGCCATTTTATACCAAACTATGCTAAAGTAGTCAAAGGATTTATGCAATTACTGAAACAGGGTGTCCCATTCCTTTGGGATGAGATTGCCTAAAAATCATTCCAAGCACTGAAGGAATTTCTTATCAATGCTCCTCTATTGCATCCTCCCAATCATCATCGTGATTACTCCCTTTATTTTTCTGCCGCATTTAGAACGATTTCCATGGTTCTAGTCCAATATGACAATGATGGTGACAAGCGTGTCATTTCTATTTGAGTCGCAATCTTCTTGACACTGAGAAGTGTTATGCACATGTCGAGAAGTTGGCGTTGGCTGTTGTTTAAGTAGTTCGACGTTTTCATCACTATATTCTGCTATGCATAGTAACCGTGATTTCTGATTGTAACCCCATGAATTATATATTTACTTGTCAATTTATGGGGGGAAAATACTCGAAGTGGATTGTTATCCTCCAAGAGTTCGATTTAGAGTTCACAACTGCCAAATCAAAGAAGTCATTGGTTTTCTTTGATTTGATTTTCTCTCTTCCTTCTGATTCTGCTCCATCTGGTTCCGAGGAACACATTCTAGATGACACACTTTTCTTATTAGCACCCTCAATCCTTGGTACAATGATATCATCGTATATCTTCAGACTTCCACCTTCTAGTTTGAGTTTACAAAGGATGATCATAGACACATCCGCCATCATTCGCAACCTTATTGCATTGTCGGAGATACACTATGTCGCATCGGAGTTGATTCCATTCTCCATTGGTGTTTGACACTTGAGGAGGCTAATAAATTCCTAAATTACTTCCACTCTAGTGCCTGTGGTTGTCATATGTCTAGATACGCTACTGCATAGAATATTCTTCGTGCTGGAAATTTCTAGCCCACCATCTTTAAAGACTGCATTGTTGTTGTCCATAAGTGTCACGATCACTAGATTTACCAGCGCAAGATGCGTGTACCACCTTCTCATCTTCATCATGTCATTACCGTTGGTGCCTTTGCAAAATGGGGCATCGATTTTATGACGTGTAACCCTCACTCAGCTCGGGGGCATGCTTATATTATCGTATGAATACTTCACCAAATGGACTGAAGCAATGCCTACACTTAATGCTGACGATAAGGCAACTACTAAATTTCTATTCAATGACGTCATTATCAGGTTTGGTTTCCCTCAAGCTATTATTGTCGATAATGGATATCATTTTCGTCATTACATGATGGCTGAGTTGACTTCTAAGTTGGATAAGCATCATGATAGCTCAACGTCATACTACCATTAGGCCAATGGCCAGGTTGAAGTTGTGAAAAAAGTTCTCGTCACTATGCCTCAATGTACGATTGGGATGCACAAGCCAAACTGGCATCTCATGTTGTTTTCATCTCTCTAGGCTTACCGAACATTGGTAAAGGATGCGACCCGATTCACTCAATTTAATCTTGTTTATAGTATGGCAACTACCCTTTTGATTGAATGTGAAATTCCTTCTCTCAAGATAGTTGTTGAATTGTTGCCTAATACCTCGTCGGAAGAAGAGTGTCTTCTATATTTAGAGATGCTTTATGAAACTCACCACTTTGTTGCTTGTCATTGAAGCATAGAAGGAGCGGGTCAGAGATCATTTTGGCCAGACAGTTTCCCCTCATTCCTTTATAGAAGGAGACCTTGTCCTTCTGTATGACCAAGGTCATGATAAGCTGGGGGTAGGAAAATTCCAACCCATGTGGCATGAGCCCTACATTGTTAAGCATTTTTTGTAGAACAGGGCTTATGAGCTAATTGGTTATGAAGGTCATCCTTTGGATCAGCCCAAAAATGGGTTGTATCTCAAATATTGTTATGCATAAGGTCTATTGTGCATTTGTTGTGTACATAGGTGTTTTTCATTTTTGTACATTTTTGACTTGGTGTTCTTTGCAAGCGGTTTTCCTGCTTATTGTGTCATTGCTTATTATGCAGATGTCTATTACTCCTTATGTTGGTTTCGCAGATGATGCCTCCTGCATTACCCAGAACCTCTCTTATGCAGCCTGGGTTATAATTCTGATGGTGAGTTGATATACCTTCAAGGTATCTGTCTAGGATGAACCACAAACAATGTCGCTAAATATTGTGTTGTTATTGAACTATTTACCGAAGCCATTTCTCTCGACATTATAACATTGATTGTTAACCTAGACTCACAACTTCTTGTTCTTCAGCTTAATGTGCATTATTCTATTAGGAACCCTCACATCTTAAGGTTGTATTTGTGTGTTGGTTTACTGGAAAGACATTTTGATTACATCACATGTCAACATTTTCCTAGGTGAATGAATGTAGTAACTGATATAGTAGCCAATATTGTATTAGATAGAAATTTGTGTAATTTGTGAAAAAATAATCATCACATGATAAGATTTATATAGGAAAAAAAAATAAAAAAAATAAATATATATATATATATATATATATATATATATATATATATATCGAAGTGTTTGCATCCATGTACATCGTAAGTTAAAAAAATATGTATGTTTTGGTTACATCCTGAGACATCATGAATCTCAAAGAATATGCAGAAGTAAAAGCCTATGTGTCTATTCAGCATGACGCTCATGATAGCATGTCACTACCCATACAAGCCGCCTCAATAATGTGTGAACATGGTTTGACACCCCTGCAGTGTGTCTCTGGTACGCGCAAGGAACATCATCAAATCTCGCATAGTGAGGGATCCCACTGGAGAGTCCCTCCAATTGTGTATGATTTCCTCCTCCTCACCTCCCTCACCATGAGGGGCCACATCAAACCTCCGTGCTATTGGATACATTCCTATAGGTCTTTCAGGGACAACATCTGTACATGCATTGATTAAAATCAAAACATACATAATAAAAAAAATCATAATACTCATCAAAATAAAAAACTAAGTCTTACCCAATGCTTCATCCCAATCCTCTCCTGTTGGGAGTGGTAGATCTGGATCACCTATAAAGTCCATGCTAAAATAAGACCAATCCTCCACGACAATAAGTTGTCGTCAGAGCCTCTCAAATAACTTTGGTCTCCTGTACATCTATTGACCGACTCCTAATCTTGGCATCAAGACTGCCTAACGAACCATCCGTGGCTCACAGAGTGGTGGTGAAGGAACTATCACTTCCCGACGTTGGAAAATTGGTAACCATTCCAAGATGAAAAGTACTAATATGGACCCATAAACAAATTGCTTTAGCTTCCCATTCTTGCATTTTGTCAAATTATGTTTCATGTTGATCATTACCGCCTCTACATAGTTGTAGAGAGTCGGTGCCATACAATCTACTACAAGAAGTAGTTGTGTTTTTGTGGCCTCATGAGGCACCTAAACCCTAGTGGCTCGCGTGATGGTGTGCAACATTAGTTTTAGTGCCAAATCCAGGTAAGTTTGAATATCTACCTTCCTGCTTTTGGATCCTTTCCTTGCGCCCCGACACACTCTGTGAACTACCATGCTTGTGTTTTCTATTGTGGGATGGGTACCTGTCAAAATTGGTACTACCCCACTCTATGAAAATACATTTATGAAGTAAACATCTGAGACCTCAATCTCTAGCTCCTAGTCATGAATTTTGAATCTTTCCTCATTAATTTTCCAAACACTGATCAAGTAATGTAATAGCTCTCGTTGGGCTCTTAGACATGGTGCCATGAAGAATTTCTTAAGCCCACAGTCTGTAAGAATGTCCATGCATCTTACATTGCTCAAGGCTTGTTCATATTCTTCACTGTGCTCTCTCTCGTTCCATTCAATCATCATTTTTCTCTTTCACACCTGCAAAAACATCAATGGGGTCATCATTAGTGAAGTGATTTTCTTTTGAAGTGTTTAAAATGGGGTAATTATTTTCATTTACAAGCTAAAATTTGAGGTCGTGATTGGTGAAATTGTTTTTAAAACAGTGGCGCTAAGTGGTGCACCTCCGTTTAACTTCAAGGCCAGTTGGTGCGAGTCCATGCCTGAAACCCGCACCGATCGATTTACACAAAAACCACTCTACAAATCTAGGAAAGGGATTGTAGGCAATGAAATGTATATCAAAATGTAGGCAAGGACATGAGATTTTACTTGGAAAGGATGGATTCGTGATTGGCCTTCTCGATTTTCCAATGTTACCTTCACAAAATCATAGTGAAAAAGGGTAAACGGTGCTCACAAGAGGTAAAACTAAAAGTAAGTTTGTTTTTACTATTTTTAGCATTTTATAGGCTTTTTAGAACCCTTACTAGGTTTTTGAGTATATTTTTCGATTATTTTTCTATTTTATTTCAAAAAATGGGTTTTATGTGTGTCCCCTGTGCATCGACAGGTCCTCAATGTGATGACGATGAAGTGACAAGTTGTATTTTATACTTTTTCAGACTCGGTAAAAACACGAAAAAGTAACCCATAGAGTCATCTTTCAGCTCTTTTCTAACTCTTGAAAATTGAAAAGATCGTCGAGACTCTTGTCATTTTGAACTCGTTAAAGGTCTGCAAAATGATATCTACCTAGTATACATTTACCTCTCTTTCAAGCTAGGATATATTATTTATGAAAAAGGAATACCTTAACCTATCACGACTAAGAGGATCTCTCAGACATAGTTTTCTACCTTTTCGGATCTGTGAGACTACTTACAAAAAGGGACCTACCAGATTTTTCATTTCAACTTCTTTTTAAATTCTCTAAACCTGAAAAGACACTAATTTATTCCTTTTTCAGACTCGTTAACACTAAATGACATCACAAATCGTCACCAAGACGTGATTTAATTCCTCCTTCCTAGGGCTCGTAAAATGTACTAGGATGGATTTTTCCGAAGGAAAAAATTACAATGCAAGCATATGATATCCCCTTCAAGCTTGTTTTCAAAAATAATTGGGGTACTTCCCGGAAACAGTGGGGGGAAATGGAACTAGTTCTCAGTCATGTCGGTAATATGTCTCTTTGGAACATGACACTCATCTGCATTCATGTTGGGTTGGGGACATCTCATTTTGTCATTTTTTCCTCCATGGGTTTGGGTAGTCTGTCTTGACATCTCATCTGCTCTTTGCTACTTTGCCATGACCTTAGATCCTTTGATGTCAAAATATTTCCAATTCCAGAGTCATATCGTCAATATGTTCAAGAGAAGTTTCCTTCTGCAATTCTCAACCTCTGATCCTCTGTTTGGTCCTGATTCACTATCATTTGATTCCTCAATCTCATGTCGATGATGTGGGAAACATTATGGCCCTCCTTCGACCAGATCACTTCTTGTCAACTTCATCTCATTATCCAGGAATCTGATCTACCGACTTCCTTTCCAGTACCTTCAAGCTTGCATGCCTCAATGGCAAGTTCTTCACATTCGATGATAGGTCCTCATCATTGGCCTTTGCTTGAGTGATTTTGTGGGTGTTCAATGCTACCTCACTTTACACATTCTGCGGATTGTACTAGTTGTACCTTGAGAGCCATTGTCATTATTGGTGGTTTCTCTCACGCCTGCTAACAACTTTCATCATATGGCTAGTTGTCAGGCAATCGTCCTGAATGTTTGACTTTAGTTCACTCATTCGCAGCTTGACTTTGTACTTTTTCGGGTCGAGATGGAGTGTAAGACCCTGTGTTTCGTTTGATAAAATATAGGCTGCGAGATATTTTGGTTTATCAAGACTATATTAATGACTCTTTTGATTGGATGGCTGTGACCATACCTGAGTCTATTTAATGATCCTTCTTACAGGATGGTTGCATCCATAGCCCTCAGTCTTGATTTTATATGTACTCTATTATGGATGGTTACACCCATGCCCCATGTTATGTATTAGAGATATCAATTGTACTTGTTCTTGCAGGTCTTCTGACAATGGTGTTTGGTTTAAGCACATTATCATAAAGCATATCACCCTTCCCTCTCTCTCAGGGCTCATGCTTTAGGGAGCATATGTTACATATTATTTTGTCACCGCCCCTGCAATCCCCATCCTGAACATTGGAGGAATATTTTAGTGACTTCTATGTAATTTCATACCCCGCCATAAGTTTCATTACATCCCTTGGCATGTAAACAACATTTCCTCCGTTGAACACTACTCAAGCAGACCCTTAAAAACACATGAAATTGGGTTGGCAATAGTAGGAATTTATGGCCTCACACCCATAAAAAAATTGATATTAGGCCTTGCGCCCATTGGTGCTTGTCTCAGTGTCTTACCCGCGCCGAGCTATTTTTGGATTTTTTTTTTTTTAAATGGAAGCAAAGTTTCCATTGTTCAACCACTCCGTGAGCGAGTCATCATGGTTTGCTTGACCGAATAACGTCAAAACTCTTCCTTTGGCTTCTTGTTCCTATTATTGAGAAAATCCCCAAAGGTACAAGACTCTCCTCCACCATAGGAGGGATCCCAAACCACCTCCTCTCCTTCTATAATTTCTTCCTTCTCACATAGTTGGAGCTAGCTGAAAGGGTTGAATAGTTGAACAATCTCTATTATATCTAGTGTGAATAACTAGACAGAGAGGAATCCATTTTCGAGAGAGAATTTTAGGCCCATTGCCTCACCAAGTCTGAATCCCCAATGAATTATTGAATTGTGCTTGATCAAACCCATCGAAGGAGGCTACAATGTCAAGAAATCATGGTTGTAAACTCCTTTTCTCTCCTTATTAATACATGGTTGTTCTTTGGTTCCAATTCTACATTTGATGTGATTTATCTTACGTGTAATGTCTGATTATCATTGACCAATTAGATGGTTATGAATTAAAATATGTCTTTTATGCCATTACTTTCCACTTGATCTTCATACAAGTGTAATGACTTTATAGATGGAAACTGTGAAGCGTGAAGACGAAGATCGATAGATCCTTGCTGCAAGCTACGATAGGAACGTTGGACTAAGATAAGTCATCTATCAATTTTTTTTTTTCATTCATTAGTTAGGAGTCTGAAGAACTAAAATGTTCCCTTGTTGCTAGACCCACCCTATGGCTAGAGGGATCGCCTCTGTCCACAAAGGGGATTTACCTGCACAAAAGTCGATAATCCAAAAATTTATTTTTATGTTCAACATCAGCAAAATATATTCACATAAAAAATAATTATGCCACGATGCGAATATGAATGAATACTATATGATTCTACCAACTTGTATCAATTTTCTAATCAATCAAAATTCATTTTTAGAGTTCAAAATTAGTCCCAACAATAAAAAGACACAAATATTCCAATTTCAAATTTCATCCACTATTCATACAATGAAGTGATGAATAAGTAGATCAATCTCTTTCACTTCACATTCCATGATCCAACAGTAACAACCAAGATCTCATACATGCATCACTTATTGACTTTTCAGGTAGGTGAAGGTATGTTGTTTTCTAATCTTTAATCATTAATTCCTTGAATGCTAAAATATATTTATTTGGAAAGTTTCCCATGCAAAATTCTTTTCCTTATTTTCGAAGAATATAAAACACCTTATGGTGCAGATATGTGTTACCATTTTTTATTTCCATATTTCATAACCTCATAAATTATTAATCAACATGCTTCTCCCAACCAAATTTTGTTGCTATTTTTGGTTCTTTAAAGATGAATCTGTTTTTTAAAATATTCAAGTTATGAGCAAGGATAAAATCATATATATATAAATAGGTCTTAATTTTGAATACATTCTTAAGTATTCTTTGTTGCAGGAAGAAGAAAAGAAAAAGAAAATTGTTGTCAAACAAGAACCAACACTCACAATAGATATGGTTTTCACACAAGAACTAACCATAATAGTTGCCACTTAGATACCTTTAATATAAAGAATAATTTTCAAAATATACAAGTCTTGAAGAGTATCTAAAAGTCACAAAACTACTTAATATTCTACCTCTTAAAAGGCTACAATCCACAATAATCAATGCAAAGAGGCATGAGGACATGCAACATATTTAGCTGTGAGGAATATTGAGTATCCAAAATTTCATTTATTTGACCCTATTTTATTTCACTTTTCTTCAAAATGTTCCATATTTTGCAGCTCCATAACCATACACTAAGACCATATTCATAATTAAATATGGGTTTAGACAAGTTATTTTCCAATACATCTATTTTGGTATCTTAAGTGAATTTATGGTTAAAGATTAGAAAAATAAAATTTACTCACTTATATAAGGTTGGATGAGTTTTATGACATGTGTAGGCACATTTTAAGATTCCAAGAGTGTCCTACTTGGCCTCCAAGACTCGAATTCGAATTTCCTCTTCAAACTCTTGAATATTTGAGGAATATTTGAGATAATTTGTCAAACACATTTCATGGAGAAAGATGATGTAATTTTTCATAAGTGTCTCCTATCAAATCTTGGAGATATTTGGGAGAGGATATGAAGAGATGCTACTTGGTAGATTTCAAGGCATGGTTATAACCATATGAGATATTTGTGGATTTAGGGGAGATTTGTGGATATATATTTATATGTTAGTTATCCTACTTTTTATATAAATATGAGTTCCTACTCTCAAAAGGTTTGAAAATTTTGGGAGCTATGCTCATGCTTCGATGTATACTTTTTGATGTTGAGGATTGACACTATGTTCATGATTGATGTAATGAATACCATTGTTTTTGAATTTAATATGGTTGGTGCTTGATAAATATTTTTCTCAAATTTACACCTCTCGTGCAGTTTATAATGTTCACCTAATGACTATGATATGCATTTTAATGTTTCATTTTTTTAAGATAGATTATTTTATTTTATGATTCATTTTAAGTCTTTCATTTAGATTCATTATTTATATTATTTTATGTTGATTCCATTTGTGTACTTTTGAAGGTCAAACATTTCATGTCATAGACTCATTTCTTTTCAATTTGTTTGTTTTGAAATTCATAAATAGTCATCAATGATTCTAATTTGAAAATGTACACATTAGTAATTTAAATTGACCTCTCACCGCTTTCAAAATAGGTTTCCTTTAAATTTCATAGATTAAGAATTAAAATTTACTTTCATTCGTTGCAAATGTATATCTAAAAATAATTTATATATGGCATCTACAAATGTGTTTAGAGTTCTAGAAATGTGTTCATATTGTATGAAATCAAAATGTATTTCCAAAAGATGCACTCTCAAAACCATACAAAGGATGGCGATATTTTTCACTGAAAATATATTAGCGAGTTGTAGTACTACGAGCCGCGAGTCAAGCCTGATGACTATACAGTGAATACCATGTCAAATATAATCATATAGCAACTCAACCACTACATTATAATTAGTTATTTTTTAGTAGAGTGGCCAATGAAAATCCATTGCATGTTCACTAGCTTGCCAATTTGATCAAATATAGCCCATGTTAGGGAGGATAGGTTCCGAGTACTACAGTTAGCACCATCGAGATAACCAACACACATTTTGAGAGAGGTTGACATCTACAAACCAAAAGTAATGAAGGATAAATAGAAACCATGGGAAAATCTGAAGAAAAAAAACTGCAAACACACTCAACACACCTATAGACAGTATGTACATAGTGCACTACACATGGGATCAAGCATAATATATTTTGAGGTACAAACCATTTTTAGGATGTGATAGAGGAACTCCATCAAGATCTACTAACTCATAAGCCCATTTTTCAAGAAAACTCTTGATAATTTATGGGCCCAACCACATAGGTCGGAACCACAATGTAACATAGAGAAGTAAATTCCAATCTTATTTTTGAACCCCTATCATGGATTGAAGCATAGTTTTAAGAAATTTGTTAATAGCTTCAACTTGTCTATTAGCTCGAATATAATAGAGAGTGGAATTTTCTTGTGAAAGTCCCAATTTAGAAGTTAATTCAGTCATCATATGATTTTGAAAATTCTTCCCATGATCCATAACTATTCCTTGTGGAACACCAAAGATAGCAATCACGTGGTTAGAAGAAAAGGGTGCAACGATTTCACTAGAGTTGTTGAATGTAGGCATCACTTAGTCCCACTTAATAAATTAGTTAACAAAGACAATGATATAACCATGCCCCTCATCCGAGTGAGGGTTACATGTCATACAATCGATACCTCATTTCACAAAGGGGCACTATTGCAAAATGGCTAATTAGTTACTAAAAAAACAACTAAAATTTGCATATAAATGACTATTTTACAGCTGGTTACCAATAGTAGCTAATTTAAAGTATCTTATAACGCGACAAAATTTTGGTTGTTTTTAGCTTATTCATTAATTGGTTATCTCAATTTTTTTTTCTAGTTGTAGATTTGTTCATGAATTTGGTCATTAATTTAGTCACTGATTTAGTCATTAATTTAATCATTGAATTGATCATTAATTTAGTCATTGATTTGTTCATTAATTTGGTCGTTGAACTAGTCATTGATTTAATATTTGATTTGGTCATTAATTGTCACAATTAATGACCAAATATACAACAAAATATATTACTATATGATCACCCGAGAAAACCAATTAATGACCAAAGAAATATGACCAAAATGTTGGTCGTGTTATAAGCCACTGTAAATTAGATACTAATAGTCATATATATGCACATTTTAGTCATTATTTGAAACCAATTAATGACCAAAGAAATATGACTAAATTTTAGTCATGTTATAAGGTATTGTAAATTAGCTACTAATAGTCATATATATGAAAAATTTAGTCGTCATTTTTAATCACAAATTTAACATTTACAGTAGTCATTTATTCATTATATAAATGACTAATTTAGTAATTTATATTCATTTCATTTACTTTCATTAATAATCATTATAAATGACTAATTTAGTCGTATATTAATTTTATTTGTGTTCATAATTAATCAATATAAACTACTAATTTAATAGTTTTAAATTGATTTTGTGTTCATTATTAATCAACATAAATTAATTTGTATAATTTAAAAAATGTCATACAATGTGCATGTTCATCTAATATGAAAACACAAAGTCGCATATTCTAATTACAATACTAAGCAATATCAAGTGAAACTATAAATCATTTTAACCACATAAATTATAGTATATGAAATGTTAAAGTATTATAATATGATTTTCCAACTTAATATTGGTTGGACTACAATTTACACATGAAATGGTGTTTCATCACTTCAAAATATTATCATTGTGTATTCAAGGCATTGCGGGTGAATTCACCAACTCTAAAGACTAAACCATTCATATTTATATGTGTGTCTTATGCGTGATATTGGCTCTAAGAGTATCACCAGATCAAATCTCCTCTCTCTCTTTTTTCATTTGTCATTCCAATGTTATTGCTCCCCTGTTTTTTCAATTCATGCTTCTTACCATCAATAATGAGTTCATTTTCTGAAAACAAAAGAAGATCCAATAGAGAGTGTAAAACATGAAAGACAATGAACACTATAATATAAACTAAATTAGAATATAAATATTTTATACGACATATACCTCAACATCAACGATGTCAACGCAATTTTTCCCCATAAAAGTAAGAAACTCGAACAAATTTTCTTCATTGGGGTGATAATTGCCACTATAGTGTGGCTAGATAACCTGTATAAACAAAGAAAATAAAATATCACCATATATATAAAATAACACCTTAGTAAATTAGTATTCAACTTTCAAGGAAAGCTTAAGAACAATCATGTCAACTAAGTTATATGCTAAAAAGCTCAAGTTGTAGATAACTTGTGAAAACAAATAATCCGAGGTGTGATGTTTAATCCTTGTTGTTTTATTCACAATAGCATTTCATTTTCTAATGCATGAACTTAATCGACTATATAAACAACATGTACTCAAATAGAAAAATGAAAGTAACTTTTTCTGATAGCCATGAAAATATTTTAACACAAAATAACTATAATGATTCCAATCAATATAGTGTAATATTGTTTTTATTTTCAATATTTGGTTGTTGTTTAAATAAACATGGTACTAAGTATTTTCAATTTCATAGTTAAAAGACAAAAAAATCAAAAGAAACATTCAAGATGGGATATACATCGTCTCCCCATCCTTTTTCCAATCAAATTTCCTGTAGCTTGCCCACAACAGAGTCAAGTAACAATTAAACAAAGACATTGACATTTTTTTTTATCTTTTATATCTATAAAATTTGAATCTGATTTGTTTCATGGACATATTAATTCATATTTAAAGCCTTCCTGACATATGAGAAAGTATCAATCAAATAGGACATTAGAAAAATTAACCTCAATGAGGTCCTCAAACAATTTCTACAATATCAATGTTTTTCTTGTTGTGATATATTGGGTAGAAAAATGAACATATCTACAAAATAAAAATGAATATAATACTTATGGTCAAACTTTGTATATGGTGTATTATTAAGCAGTTTTTTTAATATGTTCCCTTGCCTTTACCAAAATGAATTGTATCTTAGTTAAACTATGTATCCTTTCACTCAACGTCAATTTCTACAAGATAAATGTCACACAATATTCTTTCCCATTTCTCAGCATGATACATATGATAAATTGAAAGTCACATAAAACCAAGATCAAACCCTTTTCTAACCAAAACAAACAAACAGACAATGTCTCTAATAAAACTTCATTACAATATTAGAAAATGAAAAGAGAGTGGACCATTTTTGTTGTTTCAATTTGCCTATTTTTCTTATGAAAGTGCTCGAACTTGAAGAACCAATATATGTGAGGGAAGTCGTAAATGTGAAAAAAATTATATTGACCTACTTTGTAGACTTCTTCCAAATGATGTGAATGATGCCATTTTTGGATGTGGTAAATATCATAATAAAAAATGGCATGTATTTTAATAAATTACATTTCAATTACTACCATGGGCCTCCACGGGTTATAGGTCCTCAATATGTTAATCTTGATGATGAAATAAATATGGCAACGATAAGTATGGGTGGTCCTAGTTTGTATGGTGGATATCTTCAAACCAAGGTCGTAATCTCAATGAACCTAGGCCCTGACATGATAAACCTAGATCTGGTCTTCACCCAATATAATTCCATCATACTTTTTCAAGACTCAAGTGGACATAATGGTCCTTCATCTTATAATAGGTTTTATTTCGAGGTTATAAATAAATATTATCCAAATCAAATGGATTTTTGCACTCCAAGAGATATGGATAATTTAAATGATAACAATTATATGTTTTTTTCCCAAGATTCAATTGTAGGGATATATTTTTTGATTTTACTAATAAATAGAATGAGAGAAATAATCCATGAGGAGAATCTACTGGTCATTGTGATTAGGGAAATACTCGGAGATAAGAAGACTATTTAGGTTCAAATCAAAGATGGTGTCGATTCTTGTAGCTCCTCAGTTGTTGGTTTTTTTTAAGGTAAGAATTACAATTCTTCAAGGGTGGCGTCCTTTAGCATAATTGCATCTACCTTGGTCATATCACCCAAAAGAAAAACATAATCAAGAGAGTAAATATGTCAAGTTTAGGGAAATTCCTATTTCTATAGTTGTTATGCTTATAGTTCTTTTTTACTCTGTTATAAGTCTCTTGAGACCACGTAATCCACAGTAAAAGATGGCAGGGGAGCCATTAGTCATACCAACACATGGTATCTTGTAGGCATGATATAAGAATAAGCTGAGCCATTAATCAAAATTGCACATATATTGAGGAAAGACAATTCATTTTCTAGTTAACTGATTTCACATTGAACCCTATATGGATGAGTAGCCTAAATAAAGCCAGTTTTCTCTATCATATGCCTTGGAAATAAAATATCACTAAAATTTCTTGTAATTTTTTTGTTTCATGTTATAAATTCCTTATTTGGAAACTCCTATTCCGTAATGGATTTGTTTCCCAGGAAGGATGCAAAATTGTTCTAATGACATGGAATCAGTTTAGTGGATTTTGACCCTACATAACCAAGGAACTCAGGAGCCTTAGGCACATCAACAGTAGCATCCTCCAATGAAAATAGTACAATATCCAACCTAGAAACATAAAAATTATATATAGTTATAATTCATAATCACAAATTACCATAGACTGTAGCAGTCCTTAAAGAAATTCAAACTTGAATAGGAACAAACATAAAATTTCACACTACCCTTCAGTAAGTTGACCTTGATTTAGAAAGAAAGGCTTAGAATTGCATAGATGTGTAAATATATTTCCTAGAAGATAAATTTGAACATCTTTCTTGAAAAAAGAAAGTAATATCCAAAGAGAAACCATAGTTGAATGGAAAAATTATGCTTTAAGGTCATCTACACAAAAATTTTCCTCCTTTAAATATCTCACACTGGATGGTATATCATCCAAAAATAAGAAAAAATTAGGGAAAATTTTCAAATAATCTAAAAGAAATAATAAAAATTCATGGAATATGTGTAAAGGAATGCACCTGTAATATTATTTGATTTCCATTTTAGGCTTTTTCCTAAGTTGAACCATAATGAGTTGTGAACTCAAATTTCTTTTAGAAGAATGTTCTTATAGTTGAAATTCATTTTTTGCAGTCTTCACCTTTATCACCTGATTAGTATGAATTATTAAATTATCTTATGTCATTATCAAAAAAATATCTTTCTTGGACACATGATTTTTCAAATAAAGTCTTTTCTACAGCATAACTCCTTGTCAAAATTTCATCTCTCATACAAACTAGCATCTGGTCAGAACTGCAACTTGAAATCAGACCTGCATCTGTTCATCTATTACTCAGAGATGTGAATGGTGTAATATATTCTAGAGCACTCTTAGCATATGGTAGAGGTTGAGCCCTCCTAGTGCCTTGCCAAGACCTCCCTTAGGACCAAGAGTCAAGTGGCCATCATCAAAATCTCTGTGTGTTGAAGGGCTTGGGATAGATTGATTTTCAAATTGAGCCTTATTTACAATCCAAGCATATTGGCAGGTGAATCCATGGTCAAATGGTCCCATATGGGGTTGTGGCCCTTTAATCCCACCCATATATGGAAGTGAACCCGTTTTTGCACCTGCCCTATAAGGTGGCACCGTAGGTTCTCTCAGACCATGATCAAGTGGTGTCACAAGTCTTCGACCTGAATGTCCCATATTGGTACCTCGAGAGTGGCCTCCCTATCCATGTAGTTCTTTCACAACATTCCGATGAACTTCCTTTATTTTATTGGGGCCATAAACTTTCATCCTTTGTTTCCATCAATTCCTCCTCGGATCAATCAGATCCTTGAACATGAACCTCAGCCTAAAGGGAACCCCTTTGTTATTGGATATTTTTGTCATCCTATCATAGTAAGCATCAATATGTTCCTTGGCCTTTGAATGGTCAATCATATGACAACTAGTGCTCATTAGTTTGCAAAAAGTTTGAACATTTTCCTCCTCTAGATGCTGAAATTCACCAATTAATTTCTTGATGCATGCATTCATAATTATTTCGATCAACATACTTTATTTATAAATATCACCAATAACCTTATATTTCCTAGCATTCACCCCCGTGCTGCAACCTTATTCTCCCGTCTTTCTTCTGCTAAAAGTATTTTTTTCACCATGTTGTTCTACTTTCTCAGCCTCTGCCTCTTCTATTTCATATTTTTCAAATTCTTCTTGACATTTGTTAAAAATAACTTGCTTGAAAACAACCTTCTCATTCAAGGCTTTGTCAAATATTTAAGATATTATACCATGAATACATGATGCAGATTCAACGTTCACTTCTTTGACGTGTTCAAAAAGTTTCTCAAATTTTTGGGGCATTAATTTATTAAGGATTGATTTAATTTGTCTTTGTTTCAACTAATCCTAATCAGAAACCTTTCCCACTTCATATTGGTTCTCTGATATATGAATTGTGGGTAAATAAGGCTGTGGAGGAGAAATCAAACCCTTCTATGAACCAGAAATAGACTTCCACCTATCAGCATCAAAATTATTTCTCACAAGTCCAACTTGTGGAAGTGGTGCTTGCACATAAGGCCCTCTAGGAAGTATGATATTCATTCTAATTTGCGTTGCAAAAGTATTTCTTGCAAAGATATTATTATAACCTTGGCCAGGTCGAAACATAGAAGATGAACCACTAAGATCTACATCCATCCAGATATCACAACCATCATCAAAAGCATCCGCCGGCTTGGCCCATCTATCATCATCCAAACTAGCCATATTGCTCCCGTGACGTTCAAGTCTATAATCCCCACTCAGCTTCCTGTCAAGTCCTATTGCAGTGCTTGCTAATGCATCAGCCTATCCTACATGACTTGCAAGTGCTTGGGAATTTCCAAATAATTCAATAATGTCTGGAAAAATTTCTAAATTATTTGGTAGATCTTTGCACTGATCCTTGATTGTCAAAAAAAATTCTATGGAATACTTTATGTCTCCTAAACATTCAGTAACTAAAATAGCTACTTGATTCATTGGAGTTGAAATCTCGGTTGCATCTTCTCATTCATCCACTTCTTTCAGGACTTTCTTCTCAAGCTCTTTTGAATAAGTCTTACTCTTGACAACATCAGTTACTATTTTGGATGGTTCTGGAAGGTTCACTTCTTCCTCATTCTCCTCTTGAACCTTATAAGCATTATATAAATCCCCATGGGAGATGCAACATTTTCCTTACTGGAAAAATACTTTTTTTTTCTTCATGTTGACAACTACTACCTTGGCAGCATCACCAATATTTGCAACAATATTCTTCGCAGAAACATTGGAAGAATTTTTATTCTCATTTTCTATCAATCTAGCTACTAAATCATGCTTTCCTTCACTTTCAAGAAGAAAATATGACACCTAAAGTTGAGCATACATTTCACAAATATCACTATTAGTGGTGGATACTTGACCCTTATCTTGTGTGTCAATTGTCTTCACATTGGCAGTTGAACCTTCCCCAAATACTTTGGCATTATCATGGTTAACCCTACCTTTGTTTTTATATCCAGAATATTGTTTGCAGTCAACAACTTTGTTACTAGATAGAAAACCTGGTTTTTCCTCCCAAATAGCCATATCATCTTTAATGAGTAGTGTTGTAGCTTCTGATTGTAATTCCCATTCACACACCTTGCATGTATTTATTTTTTACTATTTAGAAACAACTAACACTTCACTCTTTTTATCTTTGAGTAGATTTTGACCAAAAACCACTGTGCCATTGTCATGTGTGGGTATTTGATATGCCAACCTACTCTCATGCATTCCATTGGATTTTCTCTCCCCAACATGCAAACTAGATCTTTCTTTTCCAATGACAAGATTGGAAAAATAATTCAGCTCTTTGTTTATGTCAGCATCAGGTGAACTTGAAAACTCATATGGAGAATCAGAAACCACGACAGTCCCATGCTCAGGATGGAGAAAATTTCCAAGATCTTGCTTCTCTCTAATAACAAAATTAACAAAATTATTGCTACACCTTTGTATAGCATTATCGCTTATTGATTCAGATTATTTATTTTTCACATTTCTAAGTTTTGAATCTGATTTAATGCAATCCTCACTGCATGTTGGTATCTTCAATTTTAATATTCCAAAATGGGAAAAGGAGGAATATAGTGAAAAATATTGTAACAATAGTGTAAATCATTATATAAAATCAAGAGGCAAATATGGATACCTTTCATATGTTATAACATCAGTAAAACATGTATAAATAATTTGCCATAAGGTGTACAATAAGAAATAACAAGCCTCCAATGGAAAAAATCCCTCAAAAAGAGGCGCTACTACGATGTATAAATACTGGAAGACTGTTAGAGCATTGTTTTAAATGCATTGTGACAGAAAATTATTACACAGTAGATATAGGGCTGATATGTGCCTCAAAAGATAGATCTACTACCTATATGAGAACTATAAAATCTCCTTTGAATAACCCCTTAAGGGTTTTTAGCAAAACACCATATACAAGATGGGGATCTAAGCCCTAGGGATGAAGATCCACTGAAAAATATAGATCTGGAAAGTGTGGCTGATTTGATATGAAAATAATGAAACCCCATCCAAAAGATAGTCTAAATTAAAGGTGAATTCTTTTCACTAGAAAACCAACTCTCCAAATGGTGTGCCAAACCACCCTGCAACTCCTCCTATAGAAATAACACAGATCTAGAAGAAAATTGCGTTGTAGGGATAAATAAATAGTTGGCCTGATGCAAGAGATGAAAATATGCACAAGGGCCTTCCTTACTATCCTCCCAATCGAAAGAAACCCTCCTCCACTGAAAATAAGCAATGAAATGACCTAGAGCTAGTCTCCACTGCTGCAACCTGCAAAAATTTCAACCCTCAACAAGATCTGCGTTGTAAATGAAAGATGAAGCTTAAAATTAAGCCTGATAGTGTACAATGTAGTACAAGACTCCTCCAAGAGCTTCTCAATGGAAGAGGTGGGATTCTCGATCAGGAACACCTAGTGCTAAACAACACTCAATCTCAGCAAAACAACAAGAGAAATATATATGTCTAAACAGACAATATATTCAGAAATATCATATACCCATACATAATGAAATATGGCTGCCATCCTCTTCCTTAAATAAGATATTAGATTGTAAAACCTAACCCCCATCCAATAATAGCACTACTTCCATGAAAATAATCTCCATCTAAAACTGCGTTGTCTGTCATTGATGACCACTCCTCCATGACAATGTTGTTGATTTGGTCAAAGTTAAGCCAATCAAGGTGTTCTAGCCCCTTTTCACACCAAAGGGTGCTCAATTAAGTTTCCAAGATCTATTATTTTCATATTTGCATTGATTTATTCATTATTAAAGAGATTTATGGATCTCCATTGTCCTCTTATTCATAAAACAAAGAAAAAAAACAAAATTTAATATTCCAACTAGCTCATGGCTAATTGGGAATGTTACAGTCCTCCCTTCCCAAATGTTTATTTTCCTCAAGAAATTGACAAGGTGAGTGTTGCAACTCTTCTCCTCCTCCATTGGTGACACCAACATGTAATAATCTTCCCTCATAAGCTAAGTGTCTACCAATCCATCCCTCCATGATTTTCTCCTCAAAAGTTCTTATGAGATGCAAATAATCCATCAAACAAGGAGATAATAGTCCCAATGAAACAAACATGGTTTTCCCACTGTTCTCCCTGAATCATGTAGCATAATGAACATGGAGAATATCTCTCCCATAGGGCACATAATTTTTTCCCATCCTCCCTCCAAACATTCCCATAAAAAGTATAAGTACTTCATAAATGCATGGGATCAAAACTAAGTACATGCAAACAGAAATTTGTACAAATGGAGGTGGGTCATAGTCCCACATGTGGAACCAGCACAGTAAATATTATGACTGCATCAGATAATGATGTGTTAAGTGATTTCCCCACCACTTATTTTCTTCCCAAGATTTCTCACCATGGTTGAAAGTGTGAGATGTGTTTGGTGCTTTTGGAGTGCACCCACAATGATACAAAATCTCCCTATGTCCTCCAAGGGAGTGGCCATGTTCAAAAATGTTTATGGCCCAAAGTTGGCCATGAAGTTTGTATGGAATAATGCTCCTTTTTGGAGCCATGACCTACATATACATGGTAAAGGAATGCAATTAATCATCAAACGAAACATTATGTACATGAGCATGTTCCTTACCAAAATTTATGTTCATACAAATGGAGTGGTTCATAGATGGATCCCCTCTCATTCCAAAAGAGGAAAAAGGTGGCTGTAATAATTTCTTCATTGAGTCATTTCTCTCTTCCAACTCCACATGGTTCGTGCATCTTTGAAAATGCTGATATAGTTCCTCTTCAAATCCTTCCCAAGTGTAGCTCTCCATGCTAGTGTTGTAGGCCCTCATGGAATAAGTATGGCTGAAAAAGAACTCTTCATAAGCCCTTTGTAGCAACTTCTCCTTGATCTTGGAGGCTCTAGATAAGAAGATCATACCATGATAATAGATGACTTCTTATTGGACTGAATATCCCTCTTCATGTAGCTGGTCATCAAGTATAATGCATGTGAAAAAATCCTTGGAATAATCCACCAACAGTTGGGATTTCCAATATCGATCAATCTTCCATAGTGACAACATTGATGATTTATCACAAATAATATATTTCATATGGCTTCTCTCCTCCTTGAAATGTCCCATGCCAAAGGTACATGTTGGAAGGTTTCCATTCCTCCCATGCTTCTCCTCCCACAACACAGAATCTGAAATGAGAGTGGGTAATGATGATGTTGGGAGAATGTCTCCCTCCTCCTAGAGTCTACCCAAGACTCTCAGCATTGTATCATGGCCTTCTAGTGCTCCCATAACTCCCATATATATGCATGGAACATCATGTTGTGAGACATCTCTCACCAAATCTGGATTAGGTGGCCTCCCAGGTGGTTTGCCACAAAATAACAATGTCCCATGAACCAATCTCATAGGCATAATAGATGGGATTGTTATGTCCTTGCTTCCACTATGAAAATCCATATTTTATTTCTGTGTGGAATTTGTATGTGAGGGATATGTATGCATTCCTTTAATCATTTGATTCTTGCCACTCTTTCTATCCACCAATTCCATTTGCAAAGTCTCCCAATATGTGGTGACTTTCCCCAAAGTAATCAACCATTGCACACCCAATATAACATTGGTGTTAGGTATGTCAACCACAAAGAAATGATCATTCAATGTATATGTCCCCATAGTGACTGATACATATGGAACATAATGCATCCATTGCATAGTTCTTTCTTCTGGGACCAAAACAGAAAATCCCTCAAAAGCATCAATGGGTATTTCCCTCCTTTGCACTAGTTGGGCATCAATAAAATTGTGGGTAGCCCCACTATCAACCAAAATAGAAACCCTCTGATCTAAGATGGAACCTTGAACCCTCAAGGTCACACTAGTACATTTGGTAAAAATTCTGACACTTTAGTTCTGACACTTTTGTCGAATTGTCGGAAATTTCCCCAATTTTTATCAATTTTTCAAATCCCGCCAACAACCGTCACTATACCGACGTTTAGGGATATCATCGCTTTTGTGACGTTTATGAATGTCGTCGGAAATGAGACGTTCTAAACTATGTGTCGGTATTACGACGTTTTTGGGACAAAACGTCGAAAATGTGACATTTCTAAAATATGCGTCGGTATTGTGATGGCTTGGAGCAAATGTCCTTAATGCATTAATAGTTCATTCAAACATTTTTGTATATAGTTTTAAATTATTTCTATGTAAACATATATATAAAAAATTATGTATCTAAAAACACTCCATATTGTTTAAACTATAATTCAAACACATACATATAATTAGCTCAAATTTTAATTTAAAATGCAAATTATATTAATATAATTCCACATTTAAATATATTTTTTCTCATTAATATATAAATATAAATTTATTTTTACATATAATGTTATAATATAGTTTCAAAATAAACATCACATTAATAATTTCACTGTCAAATATATTTTTTAAATAGAGTTTTAACTTACTTTTATATATAAATATAAAATAGAATAAAAATTTTGAAAAATAAATATCTAAAATTATTATAGAATTCACACTGCATTTCAAATATATTAAAAATTATATTTTAAATATAGTTTTGTATATAGTTTTGAAATAAGTTATTAGATTGGTGAATAAAATTAATTACATTTGAATTTTGTCTAATTTCTTTTTTAGTAAATTAATTTCATGAGGTTCACAAATCTCAAGTCAAATTTAAATCATCTAAACAAAAACTCTAATAATTTCATGAAAATCATCTAAAAAATTATTGAAATATAAAACCTGAAAGTAGACCAATATGGCTTAAGTTAGTTTTATGAGGATCATGTTGGAAGTTATGTTGTTAATTTACATAGAAAACCACTTTTTTTTTAATAATATTTTTAGTTTCTATTTTTATATGTTTATCTTCACGATTCTAATATGTTAAGTTTTTTTTTTATACGACATACATTTAAATTATATAAATTTATACATTTATAAAGAGTTATAATAGAAGCATAATAGTTCAATAAAATATAAAGTTAAATAGTTGGGGTGGCGGGAGGGGGAGGGGGAGAGATTCTCCTAAATCTCGATGGAATATGAAAAATAATGTACTTAAGGGGGCTAGTCCAAAGAATGAACAACCTCACATAAATATGTGGGCTTCTTCCAGGTCTCCAATTGGCTAATGATCGAGATGTCTCTAAGTTAGTGATCTTGGGGGATTCCCTTATCACTATTCAACACCTTCAAAAAGGTTTTCTCCTGAAGAACAACAATTTATCCCTGATCCTTAGAAAAATCAATAGTACCCAAAAATAATTCTCTCAAAAGGCTTATTACCACATTTTAAGAAGCCAAAAAAAAGAGGCGGATACACAAATGAATCAAGCCTTCCTTCTTGAAGGAAGCAGGTTAGTATGAGATCCATGACATGTTAGGTTGGAAAGATATTCCATGAATAATTCCACTCAATATAATTGTCCCTTTCTCTTGTTTCGCTAGTTGGATATATGCACCATGAGAATTATTTTTTGAATATTTCCAAAGCCCTCCTTTCTATGCCCCCCTGTCTCCTCCTATATATGCAGATATTCACATCACGCATAACATTTTGCATCACGATCTTGTCATTAAGGTTGAGGTGGTGGTTGTTAGGTCCCTATATCACTAATATATTCCCTTATTATTTTTAGTGTAACCCCCTTATTGTTATTATTGAACCCTTGTAACCCCCATTTTTTTATTATTGTGCCCTTAAATTATTATTGTTAGGTCGGCTAGGATTACATTGTGGCCCACAAGGATTACATTATGGCTCCATGGACTCCTATATATAGAAAGGAGGTTTTGTAAATTATAGCATCCAAGAATTGTTCATTTATGTAATGTATTGGATGTTTCCCCCTCGAAGTGGCTTATTTATAAGGCGTTCATATCTCTTTTCTTCTATTTTTGGAGCTGGTTACACAACATTTGGTATCAGAGCTTTGGATTCTAGGGTTTCGCTGCTCCAAACAGGTCATCGTGGAATTTGCACTATAAATTATTTTCTTCGAAGTTTCAGAAGCTGAAATTTTTAGGGTGCGAAGCTGCAATCCTGAGGAATATTGTCAAAAAATTTCAGAGCCTGGTTCGTAATATTTTCTGAGATATGATCTGTGTAATTTAGGTCTTTTTTCAGGCTCCTAAACAGGTCATCGTGGAATTTTCGCTATAAATTTGTTTATACGAAGGTTCAGAATCTGAAATTCGTATGGTGTGAAGCTGAAAGCCTGAGGAAATTCGTGAAAAAATTTCAGAGCTTGGTTCGAAATATTTTTGGAGATATGATCCATGGAAGGTAGTGCTTTTTCAGGCTCCTAAATTGCATCTCAAAGAGGTGATCGTGGAAAAAGTTCAATAATGCTCTCTCTGGGCATCGGATTGGAGTGCCGTAAAAATTGGTTGAAAGTACACAGAATTTAGTTTCTTGGCTATCAATTTCAAAGACAAAGGATGAAACAGTGAGACGTGTCAAGTCGTACAAGTTCACTCTACTAAACCAGTCCATAATTAGGTCATTGTGGGAGATTGGACACAACTTTGTCTTGGAGAATCCAAATCAGGTCAGACCTGTGGCATTCAAAAGAGAATTCAGAGGGATACTTTACTGCTGAATTTCAGATATTGAAGATTCGCAATCACAGAGATAATACAATTTCAATATCGAGCTCTTCAAAGGAAGTAAAAGGTGTGTATTTTTTTTCTGAATTGCATAAGTCGTGTTTGAAGAATCAAGTTGAATTGATTGCAAGGGCCTATTGTAGAATAGATATCAATATTGGAGTCTAAAATGGCCCCTAAAAATAATTAAACACCCATTAAGCCTTTATAAGGCTCTACTAAGACTCATGAAGACGAAGAATGGCAACATGACATATCAAAATTACAAGAGCAAGTGCAACAAATTTCGCTCTCGCAAAGAACAACAAAAAATGAATTGGAATTTTTGAAGAAGGGTGTGGAAACTAAGATGGATGGCATGGAAGCTAAGATGAGTGGTTTGGAAGCTAATATGGATGGCATGGAAGTGGGCATGGAAGCTAAGATGGATGACATGGAAGCTAAGATCGATGAAAAAATGAAAGACAACATGGAAAACATGAAGAAAGATCTAAAAGTAGACATTGAAGGTTTGGGAAAGTTGATACAAGAAATGTTTCCTAATGGTGAAAAGATAGTAGAGGAAACTCATGATGAGAACAAAATAAATGTTAATCGTGATTTCATAAACTCTAATGTTGGCGGGAAGAACCACCATATTCCAAAAATGGATACGAGGAAGTTTGATGGAAAGGATCCTGTAACATGGATACTACAGATGGAGCAATATTTTGATCTCCATAATGTGCAAAACACATAAACGGTACGCATTGCAACTTTACATTTAGAACAAAATACATTTGTATGGTATCGATGGCTTTGCTCCCGTAAAAAAATTGTCACTTGGTCAATTTTTACGGAAGAAATGATAGCACATTATGAGGATACAAAGAGCAACACCTTCTTTAGCCAATTGATAAATCTCAAACAAAAGGGTTTAGCGGGGCAGCACATTGAGGACTTCCAAAAATTGAATATAAGGGTAACTGATATTCCAGAGGAACACAGGATTGATCTCTTCATAGGCACTTTAAAGGATAACATCCAACAAGAAGTTCGCGTTTTGGAACCTGATTCATTGGAGAAGGCATTCAGGTTGGCAAGAAAAGTTGAATGTAAAATTATGGCAACAAGGAAGCCTACCACTCAATTCTATAAAGAAGGAAGTGTTGCTACGCCTAGATTTCCACAACCTACAAGGTTGACACCACAAAAATTTGAAGAAAAAAGAGCAAAAGGGCTTTGCTACAGTTGTGATAGAAAATACACTAAAGGTCATAAGTGTGTTGAGAAGAAATTATTTTACATAGATTGTGAAGAGGAAGAAGAAAATGAACAAGAATAGGATATACACTAGGAACCAACCCTAGAAGAGGAAGAAATGAATCTGACCATATCGTGTAATGCACTGGCAGGAATTACCACTCCTCAAACTCTCAAGATACAAGGAAAAATCAAGAAGAAAAAGGTAATAGTGTTGATTGATTCAGGTAGCACCCATAATTTTATTCATTGTAAGGTAGCCAAGGAATTAAATTGTTTCCTATACCCAGCACCAGAATGTCAAGTGATGGTTGCTAATGGAGGAACTATAAATTGCTCTGGAAAATGCCATAATATCAAGCTAACCATGGGGGAATATGTATTGACTAGTCCAATGCTTGCCATTCCTATGGGAGGTGCTGATGTTGTACTAGGAGTACAATGGTTACAACCTTTGGGGACGGTAGCTTTTAATTTTCAAGAACTTTTCTTGAAATTTTTTTCAGAAGGAAAGGAAGTCGAATTACGGGGTATTGAAGGGAATCCAGGAAGGATAATAAGCTCTAATGTCATGACAAAGCTTCTAAAGAAAGAACAACGAGGCGTAATTTCACAATTATGCTCACTAGAAGTTCCGACATCAAAATCATCTATTTCTGCAGATCTCCAACAAGTCTTGGACAATCATTCCAAGGTGTTTGAAACTCCCAAAGGACTCCACCTATTCGTGATCATGATCATGCTATTCATTTGATTCCAGGAAGTGTTCCTCCAAACATCAGGCCTTATAGATATCCTTACTTCCAAAAGAGCGAATTGAACGTATGATTGCAGAAATGTTAGAGGCGGGTATAATTCAACCTAGTCAAAGTTCTTTCTCTGCTCCTGTAGTATTGGTACACAAGAAGGATGGATCATGGCGAATGTGTCCTGATTATAGGGAGCTCAATAAGCTCACCATTAAAGACAAATTTCCCATTCCTGTGATTGATGAATTATTGGATGAATTACATGGAGCAATTTATTTTACCAAGTTGGATCTTCGTTCAGGATATCATCAAATTAGAATGAAGACCGAAGATATTCCAAAAACAGCATTTCGAACTCATGAGGGTCATTATGAATTTTTGGTCATGCCTTTTGGCCTTACCAATGCACCTTCTACATTTCAAGGGTCGATGAATTCCATTTTCAAACCCTTCCTTAGAAAATTTGTGCTAGTATTTTTTGATGATATACTAATCTACAGCAGGTCTTGGAAGGATCACGTTGAACATGTTGACAGGGTGCTCAAACTATTGCAGGAGAAACAATTATATGCAAAAACATCCAAATGTTTCTTTGGAGTACAAGAGGTGGAATATCTGGGTCATATTGTATCTCATGAGGGTTTTAAAGTAGACCCTAACAAAATTAAAGCCATTAAGGAATGGAAAGTCCCCACAACCATAAAGAAGTTGCGAGGATTTCTCGGGTTAACAGGGTATTATCGCAAGTTTGTTAAGAATTATGGAAGAATAGCAGCACCTATAACAACATTATTGAAGAAAGATGCATTTTCGTGGACTCCTGAAGCAACTAAGGCCTTTAAACGTCTTAAGGAGGCAATGTGCCTAGCACCGGTCTTAGCTATGCCAAACTTCACGAAAACCTTTATTGTGGAATGTGATGCCTCAGGAAATGGAATTGGTGCAGTTTTAATGCAGGAAGGAAGACCCATTGCTTTTGAAAATCATCCAATCAAAGGAAAGTATTTACAGAAACCTATTTATGAGAAGGAAATGTTAGCAATACTGCATGCAATAAAGAAATGGCGAACTTACCTAATGGGAAGACACTTGAAGGTAAAAACTGATCATGATAGTCTTAAACACTTTTTGGAACAAAGACTATCGTCAGAAGAGCAGCAAAAATGGGTCACAAAGATGTTGGTTTATGACTTTGAAATAATCTACAAAAAAGGAAAGCTTAATGTTGTTGCAGATGCACTTTCAAGAAAGAATGAAGAGGTGGAAGCATTGCTTTGTGCCATTTCTATTATCCAACCAGATTGGATAACTGAAGCAAGAGATGAATGGAAGAAGGACAAAGATGTATGGACACTCATTCAAAAGTTGCAGCAAGATCCTAGTACATCTGATACATTTAGTTGGAAAAATGATTCCTTATGGTACAAAGATCGCTTATATCTTTGTAAGAATTCCCAACTAAAACAAAAGATTCTTCTCGAATTGCACACTTCTCCTTTAGGAGGACACTCAGGATTTTTAAAAACTTACCACAGGGTGAAGAAAGAATTTTTTTGGGATGGCCTTAAATCCGATATTCAAAAGTTTGTGGCGGAATGTTTGGTTTGCCAGCAGAATAAAGTGGAAACAATTAAGACCCCAGGACTTCTACAACCTTTATCCATTCCAAGTCAACGTTTGGAGGAGATTTCAATGGATTTTATCACAGGTTTACCTAAGTCCAAAGGAAAGAGTGTCATCATGGTGGTAGTTGATAGACTTACCAAGTATGCACACTTTTGTGCATTATCTCATCCATTTAAAGCAAGTACAGTTGCTACTACATTTATGGATAGAGTTCAAAAGCTACATGGAAGCCCAAGGGTTATTGTGAGCGACAGAGATCCCATTTTTACTGGAAATTTTTGGACGGAGTTATTTTCTTGTTTGGGTACTCAATTAGCTCATAGCTCATCTTATCATCCTCAATCTGATGGTCAAACTGAGATAGTAAATAAATGTTTGCAAGGATATCTTCGTTGTTTTGTATCCGATAAACAAACACAATGGGTCAAGTGGTTACCTCTCGCTGAATGGTGGTATAACACTTCCTTCCATACTGCAGCAAAAATGACCCCATTTATGGCACTTTATGGATATCATCCACCATCCATCACATCATCTTTAAGAGAAAATTTGAAGGTTCAAGCAATGGAAGATCACATCGAGCATCAGCAAGAAGTTCTCCAACTCTTAAAGGATAACCTGAATTTGGCACAAAATCGAATGAAACAACAAGCAGATCAACATCGTAGCGAGAGAAGTTTTGATGTAGGAGATTGGGTATTTTTACGGCTACAACCATACAAACAAATGTCCCTCAAGCAAGCAAAGAAGGATAATAAATTATCGCCAAAGTACTATGGTCCTTACAAGGTGTTGCAAGAGATTGGTACTATGGCATACAAATTGGAGCTTCCTGCTTCTTCGCGAGTACATCCAGTTTTCCATGTTTCATGCTTAAAGAAGGTTATAGGTAAAAATCTTCCAGTTCAAACAGTATTGCCAGAACTTGATGGGGAAGGAAAAATCATATTGGAACCTGAAGCAGTCATGGAAAAAAGAACTCGACAACTACGGAATCGATCAATTTCAGAGTATCTCATCAAGTGGAAGAACTTACCCACCGAAGATTCTACATGGGAGGATGAGAATTTTATACAGAAGCACCCAGAGCTACTCAAGTGTTGAGGACAACACTTTTTTGAAGGAGAGGGGCATGTTAGGTCCCTATATTACTAGTATAGTCCCTTATTGTTGTTAGTGTAACCCCCTATTGTTATTATTGTACCCTTGTAACCCCCATTTTATTATTATTGTGCCCTTAAATTATTATTGTTAGGTCGGCTAGGATTACATTGTGGCCCACTAGGATTACATTATGGCCCCATGGACTCCTATATATAGAAAGGAGGTTTTGTAAATTATATCATCCAAGAATTGTTCATTTATGTAATGTATTGGAGGTTGCCCCCTCGAAGTGGCTTATTTCTAAGGCATTCATATGTCTTTTCTTCTATTTTTGGAGCTGGTTACACAACAGTGGTTTGTGGGGGTGTTGGCCACGCACCCATTTACCCCTCACATGTGGAGTCTTATGAAGTTGGAAAACCCTTAATTCCCTCCTTTGCCTTCATACCAAGTTCACTGATGGATACTGGGTGGGGAGATTTAATGAATTTCATGGTTGATTCGATCCCCCGGGCATGGGAGTTCACTAGTATAAAGGTGGAATTCATGGTTGATGTTAATATGATAAGGCAGAAAGTATCATTTCAAGGGTGTGACCTTGAGAGTCAAGAAAACCCTTTTGCTAGTTGGTGGGCTCTCCACACCTTTGTAAACTCCATCGATGCTAAGAATTCTTTCAATATTATGTTTCTCTTGCTTGTTGTTGTGAACATTGTCTCACTCATCTCATTCGAAGCAAAAACATGGGGAATTCTCTTCTCTTTTCTTCGCTCAATTTACTCCTATGCAGTAAGAAGTTGGGAAATTTCCCCTCCAGGTTGTCAATGGATTTTCATAAATCTCAAGAAGTCAAGTTGGAATTTTTTCCAGTGGGTGTTGAATTTCTCATCTTCAAATTTCAAGCTTCTTCACCACCCTGTGTGCATCTTGCAACCTTTTCCATGGAAATAGGTGTTACTGTGTTGAGGGCACCATCACTGGTGTAGCTTCATGAATCCCAAGTCTTGCACAATTTTCATACGCACAATTTCCCCTGCATAAATACTAACTTCTTTGGTACCCTTAGTTCTATTCTACTTTTTTTTCTTAGTTGGACAACTCCCTCACTTTCTTCTAGCTTGTCTCTTTCCATATTCCGATAAATTTTGGGTCTCCTCCTTGTGTAGGCAGCTCCCCTAGCTCAAACCTCTCCCCCTCTATTTCCAAGCTCTTTTGGCTCCCTATTTGTGGTATCAAAGCACACTTTGTATCTAATTTTGTGTTCTAACACTTGATTTCTATTGCTTATGGGGAACAAAGACTATTATTCTTCTGCCTCAAGTTGCACAAGACAGTACAATTTTATGTCCACATCCCCATTATTTCCATTTAGACCAATATTAATGCATAAATTTTCAATCATAATCTAATATTAAATTTCGTTATTACTTTTCAAACACTCCTTAAGTACCTCTTGTCCACATCAAAATGGCATAGGTAAGAAAAAGGTCTAAAATAAATTAGGCTCGACATAATAAAAACAATATGCAAAAACTATAGTTATGGCTTACATACCCTTTCCCGGGCCAATGTCATATAACTTTACTTCACTAGGATGAACATTATAAACTAAGGCTTCACGTATGCATCCATAAAATCTGTCACATCAATGTAGTCAATAATACATATTGTACCTTCAAGAGTATTGTGACTGCACGTGTGCCTTGTGCACATTTGTGCAGCCCGTTTTCCAGTTTCTCCCTTGTGCCTTCATTCGGTCGTGCATGCCATGTCGCACTGTGTGAGGGCACCCGCCCAAACATGTTTGGGTCGGGTCGTTTCGTTTGAGGGTAGTCGTATAAAATTTACTAATTTGTGACCACAGGGGTGCCTTGTGCACATTCGTGACACTTTTTTTCCATTTTCTGCCTTGTGCCTTCGTTCGGTTGGGCACGTCGTGTGAGAGCGCCTGCCCAAACGCATTGGGGTCAGGTCAGGTCGTTTCATTTGAGGGAAACCATATCAAAGTTGTGAAGTTGTGACCACACGGGTGCCTTTTGCACGTTCATGTGGCCCGTTTTCTGTTTTCTCCCTTATGCCTTCATTCGGTCATGTACGCCATGTCGTGCCCGCGTGTGAGGGCACCTGCCCAAATGTGTTCGAGTCCCGTCATTTCGTTTGAGGGCAACCGTATCAAATTTTCTAAGTTGTGACCACACGGATGTCTTGTGCATGTTCATGCGGCCCATCTTCCATTTGCTCCCTTATGCCTTCGTTCGGTCGGCCGCGCTATGTTAGTTCGTTTCAGGTCACCCATCCAAATCCGTTTGGGTTGGGTCATTTCGGTTGAGGGCGCCCACCCAAATTTGTTTGGCTTGAGTTTTTTCGGTTTAGGGCACCCGCCCAAATGCGTTTGGGTCGGGTCGTTGTGGTTGAGGGCACCCATATCAAATTTTCTAAGTTGTGACTGCACGGGTGCCCTGTGCACATTCGTGCGGCTTGTTTTCTGGTTGCTCCCTTATGCCTTCGTTCGGTCATGCGCGTTGTGTCATGCTGTGTGAGGGCACCCACCCAAACACCTTCGGGTTGGGTTGTTTCATTTGAGGACGACCATATCAAATTTTCTAAGTTGTGACCATAGGGGTGCCTTGTGCACGTTCGTGTGGCTCATTTGTCGTTTTCCCCCTTGTGCCTTCGTTTGGTCGAGCGCGTCGTGTGAGGGCACTTGCCCAAACGTGTTTGGGTCGGGTCAAGTTGTTTCTTTTGAGGGCGGTCGTATCAAATTTGTTAAGTTGTGACCACACAGGTGCCTTTTTCACATTCGTGTGGCCTGTTTTCCATTTTCTCCTTTGTGCCTTAGTTTGGTCATGCACACCGTGTGAGGGCACCCGCCCAAATGTGTTCGAGTCGGGACGTTTCATTTAAGGGTGGCCGTATGTAATTTTTTGCTAAGTTATGACCGCATGGGTGCCTTGTGCATGTTCGTGTAGCCTTTTTTATTTTTTCTCCCTTGTGCTTTGGTTCGGTCGGGTGCGCCATGTGAGGGCACCCACCCAAACACATTTGGGTCGGGTCACGTCGTTTCGTTTGATGGTGGCCATATCAATTTTTCTAAGTTGTGATCACATAGGTGCCTTTTGCACATTCGTGCAACCTGTTTTCTCCCTTATGCCTTTGTTCGGTCATGTGCACCGTGTCGCCCCATGTGAGGGCCCCTGCCCAAATGTGTTCGGGTTGGGTCGTTTCATTTGAGGGCAACCGTATTAAATTTTCTAATTTGTGACCGCATGGGTGCCTTGTGAAAATTCATGTGGCCCGTTTGTCATTTTCTCCCTTGTGCCTTCGTTCGATTGGGTGTGCTGTGTCATTTCGTTTGAGGGCGCCCGCCCAAACCCGTTTGGGCCGGGTCGTTTCGGTTGAGTGCGGCTGCCAAAACGTGTTCAGGTCTAGCCCCCTAAGCCCCCAATCCCTAACCCCTTAACTACTAACTCATTATTTGACCCCTAACCCCTAAATGCACCTAAATCGTTCATTTCCTTGCTACTTATCAGGTTCTTACTTCTATATAATTCACTATATACTCATATCATGAATGTGAGAAGGTCGCTTGTGGATTATATTATTATTGTATCAATAATGTAATTATTTCTGAGTTGTTATGTCTTTCTATTCAAAAACCTCATATTCAGAAATATTTTCTTGTCATTTTCAAAATTGACTACTTCATTGAGCACAACATGCAGCTTATCTAATACTTTATTGAAGCTAAGAGCTCCATCTCTGGGGCAAGTTTCTTTTCGACTAACTCCACTACTTTTGATCTCAAATTTTCCAACTGCTTCCTTCTCACATATGATACCTGAGCCTTTGCCTTTCTCTTCCCTTCTAATTCTGTAATAGTGTCATAGTGATTCCAGCCAACTTCTTTGGAAAGCCTTCCTAGCAGACAATACTTGTGACCTGGCTGAAGCCTCAACACTTTCAGAGCTTCTAGAATGAACATTATCTTCTTCTGGTCATATGGTGGGGGAACCCCTTCAAAATCCCTTAACCTAGAAAGTGCTGTAGCACCACGTTTGGTTTTGTGTGGAAACATTCCTCTAATTTTCTAGTAGTCAAATCCTTCTCTTACTTTATTGTCATTTTCCCATACCTAACCAATGAGAGCACAAGAACTCCTATTTCTATAAAAGAACCTATAAATTCTCTTACTTTATTGTCATTTTCCCATAACTAACCAATGAGAACACAAGAACACCTATTTATATAAAAGCACCTATAATGCTTTTGCAGGTTTCACTAATATCAATTTAGTTAGTGTGTGCACAGTAGCCTAGATCCTAAAGTGATTCCCGTACAATGATAATTCACTAGGTTTATTTGTACTTAAAAAAAAATGCATGGATAGATGTCCCATTTATGGCCAAGTTCCACCAAAATGGTTTCCCCTACCTACCTAGTAACTACATTACATCTATTTCATGACAAGACTACCCTACCACCCACCAAATTTCTATCATATCCTTGACGTCAACAACAATTTGTTGTTCAAGATATATCTAAGTTGGAACAAAATTAGCTCTAGAGCTTAGGATATTTTTCCACCTCTAATTTTTATAAACCAATAGATATAAAATTTCTAAAGCATATGGGAACCCTTTAAGTATCACCTTTCCTATATTGACTCCATCTTAAAAATCATGGAAAATATCCATAGACTAAACCAAAAATTTCATTGTAAATAATCATTCATACCATAACATTACTACTTCCCTTTTAAGCACATAAAAATTATTTTTAAGTTACCATAATTAATCTTTAATATCACATAATTAGATTAAAAAATCAACCAAAATCCCTAATTTATGAAATAAAAATTCAACAATTTTATATAATTACTAATTTAAATAAATGTCTTAGATCTAACCTCATTAATAATGATTTATAATCAACAATACCACTTATTTACCCAAATCCCTTAGTAACCCCAAGAAAAGTCTCACACATTTTATTTAATAGAATTTGAGTGGTCTTAAAAAAACACACATATTTCATTTCAAAATGTCAAAAATTTTCAAATACCAAAAGTTCTAATTTCCCTCGTTCATTTCCCTCCAATTGCATGGTTTTTCTAGGGAAGGAGGGAGGATGCGGCCATACTGTCGCTAGTTTTGAGGCAGGATGCAGCCATACTATTGCAGGATTGGCGGAAGGATGCGGCCATACCATCGCAGGTTTGGAGGAAGGATGTGGTAAGTAAAGAAATTGATCCCAAGTGCCTATTGTAGGTCTGCTCTGATACATTTGGTTGAAGTCTGATGATTTATTTCCTTATACAAAAAGAATCTGCTCTGATACATCGGATCCCGATTGCCTTTGGTCCGATGATCAACAACAATTATCATAATAGTCTTGTGCCTTTTATACAGACATCAATACCTCCCCCGCGGATTGAAATGCCCTTCATTCAGCCCGAGAGCAGTGGGATTTGGAGAAGTAAAAGTCAAGGAAAAATGGTGAACTCTAAAGTACATGCCGTCAAATTCCCTAGACAATGTAATCCATATATTCATTCAATAGTCCCACTGAAATATTTATTGTTGTAATGGATTTCCCTAAATATGCAGTGCTTTTCATTAAGTTTCTGTGTTTATCCAATGATAATGCAATGCCCTTTAGGTTTCTTTGGTTATTTTTTTTCCCATTTGGTTATGGTGCATTTTAATAGCTATGAGAATTTTTGGTTGGCTTCTGCGGCAATGGCTATTTGGTTTCTATATGTTTTGGTTTGCTAATATGCCCATTTGGTTATTTTGACTATGTTATTCTAAGAAGTTCTTGTTTTCATCCGCGGAAGTGGTTGTTTGGTTTCTCTTTGTTTTAGTTTTCTGATATGCCGACTTGGTTAATCTTTCACATGTAACTGATAATTTATTATTTGCATCATGAAGTAACGCATATCTGGTTTGAAGGTGTTTACGTTAGATGATATGCTCATTTGGTTACTTTGCCCTTATATTTGCGAGAATTTTTAGTTTGCATCTGTAGCAATGGATATTTGGTTTCTATGTGTTTTAGTTTACCCATAGGGTTTTGATGTTTTTTATTTTCGGCATTTTCTCCAATGGAATTTTGGGTTTTGATGTCTTTTTAGCTTCGGAGTGTCTGGTTTCCCTGTTAGAGAACATGGAGTTGGTCCCAAGACCCGATACTTCTTCCTTGACTGATTTTATGGTTATTCCTGTCCTCCCAAAACGTGTACCAAGTGAAGAAGTAGACAATGATTTTTCCAGAAATCTTGTGCCTCTTGTGGCTGTAGGGAGGCCTGCTTCTTGCTAATCATTTCCTTGTTCAATTCGAGCCTTCACGACAGATCTTCCACTATGATGTGGATATTTCTCCAGAGCCATCCAAGGAGGTGGCTAGGCGTCTGAAATGAAAATTAGTTCAAGAGAATTATGTTCTTCTATCCAATGCTCTCCCTGCTTTTGATGGTCGAAAGAGCTTATACAATGCTGCTGAATTTCAAAAGGAAAAAATGGAATTTACTGTTTCTTTTCCTATAAAATATGCCAAAAGCATTTTTACGTTTAATGTTGGAGGGCATCAATTACTTAGTTCTGATTTTCAAGGAGGAGCCAGTAGAATAGATGAGAAATTGTTCAAGGTAAGCCTTAAGATTGCTCCAAATATTGATGGGAAGGACTTAGAAGAGTTTCTGAAGAACAAAAACTCTTATCTCATGGATCATTAGTCTATTGTGGTTCTTTTTCATCCTTTCATCTCAAATGAGCAATGATTGATAATTAATATAAACAAATTATCATTATGTTGTGTATGACGCAGTCAGCCTAGAGAAGGGATTTGTTTAGGCCAATTTACTTTTACATCACAATCATAATTAATAAGCATTATTGAAGGACATTTCATTTAAATACATTCACTAAGAAGTGATATCTTTGGAATTCATAAGGTAACACAAAGAGATCCTAAATTCATCAACCCTTTCTGTCAAGCTGATAAACCTACATAAAAAATAATGTTCAAACTATTTGTGGAAAATAATCTCAATCAACGAAGTCATGCCCGACCAAAATTTATTTCAGAAGAAAACTTTCTTTTCTTGTACTACTAAAGGGATTTGAATTTACCATCCCTTATTTCTAGCCATTTCTAGTTAAAACTGACTATGATTTGGGGGAATTACTTGACCTTTCATGAAATACTCTAAAATTGAGCTTAAGAACATGTATTTTGTCCTAGGATGCATCAACAATGGAGAGAAACCACAATCAGAATTTATATTCATTGATTTCATGATTGGTATCAGCGTACAATATTTCAATTGAGGTCTTTCATATGATTTGGGATGTATGAATGTATTTGGTATTTGGTCCTATTCGGTAAGGAGTTATTAGCTTATATTTCATATATATATTGAAGTTTTGATCGACGCTCACGTTGATGTACATGGTGTGTACTTCTGGTTTTTTCTCTTTGGATCATAACAGCAGGTGCAAGGGGGATCACCCTTGATCCTGAGGGGAAATAGGAATTGAATTATGAACAGGGTGTCAGAACAACCTTAAACAAATAAGCATAGGATTATGCTTTTCTTTAAAGGCTTACATCTATAAACGAATCTAGCATGAATATTATAATAACCATTGGGGACTCATCCATAATTAATAATCTAATGAACAATTTGAAAATCCCATCAAATAGAAATTTGGTTTGTCCCATAGCTAAAATCAAAAAAGCGGTTCTACAATCTGAGGATATCAAATATTTTCATGTTATGAGGGACCTAAATCAACAAGTGGAAAACCTCACCAACATGGCCTTGAGACTAAGCAAAGAAAAATAAGGGAAATTTTCTTCCGAGTGATGCCGTGGGATCATGATTTACATCAATATTTGCATGATTTCATGTTCCAAGAAATTTACTATTTAGGACACATGTGACATTTCACCAAAGCATATATATATAGACATATATTGGAAGTAATGTGCCTCATCCTCACAGCATTCGCACACATGCTACCCTTAATTCATTGCTGACATTTTGAAACATTGGAATCTTAATGCAAGAGGAAATTGGATTATAGATTATGTGGAAAGGGTTGAATCCAAGGCCAACAATGAACTTCACTAGTTGTCATCTCTGATTCAATTGGATTTTTCTGTAAGCATTTTCAACGGAGCATTGTTGATTTATTTAGTTGTTGGTCAAATTATTAAGAGGTAGAAATGGTGGTTCCAAACTCAGTTTGGTACTTTGTGTAGGATCTAGTCTGGAGCTCTATGCCATCTAGCTTTGGGGTATTTTTTCTGTTTCATAGCACTAGCAGCAAGGGTATTGGGTATCTTACACTTTTGATTTCAAATAGTCTTCTTATATGGCCTACATTAAATTTTCAATTTGGTTATGAATGAGTATGTTAGGCAATACTAGCCATCTTCGGAGTGGATCTTCAACTGACTGTAAGAGAATAGCCTAGACTTGTATCTTCCTCGAAACTAGAAAGGATTGGTTTTCCTCTATATTTTTTACAACTTCAGGGTTTCCTTTTGGCCATTCTATTATTTCTCCCTCCTGAATATTGTTGTGTGTATTCTCTTTAGGCATTTCTAGGAGCTGTAGGTTATGGATTACACCAGGAGAAATGATAAATGTCATTGCATAATTTAGGAAATGCTTCAAGTTTTAAATGTGAATGTCACCTTCATTACTTCATCATCTTCATCACTTCATCCCACCTTCCAGCCATAGCATATATGTTTGACAAGGGTACATAGTTTGCAACATTATCAGGCTCTAATTTAATAAGATGTTTTGCAACATATTTTCCTATCTTAATATTGTGGTGAATTATGCAGGCACCATGCAATGCCCTCCACACAGCAGCATCAGGTTCTATTGGCATTTTCCTGATAAAGGTGAGCGCCTCTTTCATGTGCCCAGCTTGACCAAGAAGATCAACTGTGAAAGAATAGTGCTCCAGGGTAGGCTCAATGCCATAATCTTGACTCATGCATTCGAAGTATCGAAGGCCCTCATACACCAAGGCTGCATGAATGCATGTAGATAAGATACTAATTAAGGTGACATGGTCTGGATTTATTCCTACCTGTTGCATATGGGTGAAAATTTCAGTTCAAAACCGCTCCTAATAATATAATCATGGATCCACTTACCTTGTTGTAGATCTGCTAAATGGGCACATGCTGATAACAAACTAACCATGGTAATTACATTGGGTTTGATGTCTGCCAGCTGCATTTGCTGAAAGATACTTAAAACTTCATTGGAAAATCCATTCTGGGCTAACCCATAAATCATTGCACTCCATGAAACCACATCCCTTTTAGACGTTTTGTCAAAGACTTGGCATGCTACTTCTACATAGCCGCACTTGGAGTACATGTCAACCAAGGCAGTGGACACATAAACATCAAAATCAAAGACATTTCTGATGATATGATGATGAAACTCTTTTCCCTCTTACAGAGCTGATAGCACAACACATGCCTTGAGCACAATAGGAAAGGTGAAATTGTCTGGCTTTATCCCTTCTTGTTGCATTTGATAATACAACCTTAGGACCTCCTCATATAACCATTTCCTGGCATATTCTATGATGATTTCATTCCATATAATCACACCTCATTCGTGTATTTTGTCAAACACAAGTTTGAATCCTAAAAACAAATTTTCCTCAAATCCATTTATCAGGATGTGGGCATGAACTAGTTTTCTATATGATAATGCACGGATACCTACATGGGCTTGAAAAAGAGTAGCGTAAGTATCAAGATCAATTAGTAGACCTCGATGGATTATTTCATGTAAAATGCCCAATGTTTCCTTCGATGAACAATCCTTGCATTTGCTGCAGAGGCTATTGGTAGTGTTTAGTGTTGGTTTAGGAACAGAGGATGAGAATGTTAACAATGGTAGGAGTGAGAATGTTGGCATACACGGTATAGATGTAAGTCTTGGAGTACTCTGTAAGAAACTCGTATAACATTTTACTCCAAAATCATGATAACTTAGAAAATATCATGCGATTGCTGCTTGAGAAATCTTGAGTGAAACTGCAACTCAAGAAGGCGGGATTTATCTAAATAATTTTTTTGAAAATATTTTTTAGTTTCCATCGGAAGAGTGACGTTTAGGTATCGTTGAAAGAGAGATGTTTTGATTTCATAGGAATAGCGATGGTATAAACATAGGAAGAGAGCTTCTATATCCATTGGAAGAGTGACGCTAAAACTGTCGGAAGAACAATGCTTTAAATATCAGAAGAGCTAACGTCGGAATTGCGACATTATTTTGAAAACCTCATAAACATTGGAATATTGATAGTTATGGCTCGTCGGAAGACTGACGGTTATGTATCATTATGGAAAATTGGAAGACCAACAGTTATGGATCTTTGAAAGACCGACGGTTTAACTCACGTCGAATTAGCGACGATTTTGATAATTTCGGTAGACCGACGGTTTGGCTAATGTCGAAATAGCAATTCCTTTTATGATGTCAGAATAGCGATGATCGGGATAATGTCAGAAGATCAACAGATGTCTGGAAAATTCAGAAAATGTCTGACACTTTATTGAAGTGTCGGAATTGGGATGTAATGGCTAACCACGTTTTTCCCCGTGTCAAACTGTCACTCTTGTGACACCTATGTGTCAGAATAGCGATGAATTGGCCATCATAAATTGGGCCAGATGTGCTAGTGTCAAGTACTTAGGTACTCCTCTCAATGATGCAAGAGCCCCTCAAATTGGATCAAATGCCCCATTCCCATATCCTGATGGTCATGGTTCATCTCCTGTTGTGTCATCGTTGTGACCTCTTCTTCCTCCTCATCATCTGAGAAGACATCTATGTAGTGTGCCTTTCCTGCTGCACATATATGTCTAGGTGCCCAAGATTCTTGGCATGTGAAGCAAAGCTTCCTCCTTCTCAAATCTCTTCGGACATCATCATGAAGAGGTTTTTTTATTTTGGCTCTCCTTTGAAAGAGGAGCCTTCTCATATTTTCCCTTTGATTGAAAAGAGGGCTTATCTTGAAATGGTGCCTTCACTTTTGGCAAGGCATCTTGAAGATCTATAGACCTTTCAATGGAATCTTGAACGATAGTGGGCTGGGTAGACTTAACCAACCTATGAAGAGGTTCATCTAACCCATCAATGAACATATAGACCCTTCTTGCTGCAGATAATTTAGGAACCATAATAGAAAGTCTTAAAAATTTAGAAATGTAAGTTTTTGGATTATTTGATTGTTTTAGCTTTGCAAGCCCCATAAATGGTGCTTCAGGATCTATTCTATCAAACCTCTCCACCAACCTCCTTGTGAAATCTGAATATGTAGTCACATTGGCATGGCCCAATGTAGAAAAGCCATGGAACTACCAATCATGTGCTTCACCCTCAAGGTGTAGCACAGTTATCTTAATGGCCTCCATTTCTGGAAATTTTTTCAAATGGAAGTAGATGTCAAGCTTCTCTACCCATGATTTGGCAATACATTTGGATGAGTCATCAGAGTTGGGTAAAATGAATCTTCCCATACTGCACTGTAGATATGAATCCACCACTTCTATTTTGGTGCCTGGGTCTCCTATTGTCCTTGATTTGAAAAAATTCTTGAAAAATCAATTGGTCCTTGAATCTCTGAGTTTGAGACTCATACTCCATAAAATAGTCTTCAATGTATTCTTTCCCTTGAAACCCTTCATTCCCCACAGCTAATAATGTAGGCATTATAGAACATTGGGAAACTTGTTGTTGCTGCACTGGTTGATCATTCAAGTGATGATAAATGACAAAGCCTTGACCATGATGAAATGATTTAGGGGATTCCTTTTATCAGTCAATCCTCATCTCCTTGATTTCTCTAGAAATGTCTTGCATGGCTTTAAGAAGGATATTGGGGAACTCCTTCTCTTCATCTTCTCCTCTAGATAAAGGAGTTTCACCCTTGTCTCCTTTTTCATTTATATAATCAAAATTTAGTTTATTCTTCTTTGATACCGCTTCTCTCTATTAGTAAGAGGTTATCCTTCTTCAAATGACATATTGGATTTTCAAGATGCACAGGTTGTGCCCAGGTTATGCTCTGATACCACTGTAATATTCCCAAATGAGAAAAGCGGGAATATAGTGCAAAATGCTAGAGCAATAGTGTAAATCATTATATAAAAGCAAGAGGCCAATATGGAGACCTTTCATGTGCTATAATAGTAGAAAAACATCCATACATAATGGGCCATAAGATGTACAATAAGAAAGAACAAGCCTCCAATGGACAAAATCCCTAAAAAAGAGGTGTCGCTAATATATATAAAGACTAGAAGACTGTTACAACATTTTTTTAAATGCACTTCTACAAAAAATTATTACACAACAAATCTATGGCTGATATGTGCCTCAAAAGATAGATCTAATGCATATTTGAGCACTATACAACCTCTTTTGAATAACCTGTTAAGGGTTTTCAGCAAAACACCATATACAAGATGGGGATCTAAGCCATAGGGCTAAAGATCCACTCCGAAATATAGATTTGGAAAGTGTGGCTTATCTGATATGATAAATAATGCATTCCCGTCCAATATATCCTCTAAATGAAAGGCATATCTCTTTCAATATAAAACCAACTCTCCAAATAGTGTTCCAAACCACCCTGCAACTCCTCCTACAGAAATAACATAGATCTGGAAGAAACCTGTGTCATAGGGATAAATAAATAGTTGGTCTGATGCCAAGATATGAAAATATGCATGAGGGCCTTCCTTGTTGTCCTCCCAATTGAAAGGAAGCCTCCTCCACTAAAAATAATCAATGAAATGACCCAGATATAGTCTCCACTACTGCAACCTCCAAACAAATCAACCCTCGATAGGGTCTACGTTGTAAATGAAAGATGAAGCGTGGCCTTAAGCCTGATAGTGGAAAATGTAGTACAAGAATCCCGCAAGATATTGTCAATGGAAGAGGTGGGATTCCCGATCAGGAACACCCAATGCTAAACAACACTCAATCTCAGCTAAACAACACAAGAAATATATATGTTTAAGTAGACCATATATTAAAAAATATCATATACCCATACATAATGAAATATGGTTGTCATCCTCTTCCTTAAATAAGGTATGACATTGCAAAACCTAAGCCCCATACAATAATAGCACTACTTCCATGCAAAGCGTCTCCATCTAAAACTAGGTTGTCTCTCATTGATGACCACTCCTCCATGAAAACGCTGTTGATTTGGTCAAATTTGACCCAATCAAGGTGTTCCAACCCCTTTTCACACCAAAGGGTGCTCAATTAAGCTGCCAAGATCTATTCTTTTCACATTGGCATTGATTTATTCATTATTAAGGAGAATTATGGGCCTTCATTATCCTCTTATTAATAAAACAAAGCAACAAAGAAAAATTTAATATTCCAACTAGCTCATGGCTAATTGGGAATATTACATCAATGCTCCTACAAGAAAATTATTATTATCAAACTTTATATATTCTGCTGCTTTCTTTACTACTCCAGCATCCTTTGTAGAAAACTCTATAACTAGCACAGAAGTTTCAGTTTTTCCTTCATATCCCTCACCAGAGCTTCCCAATGATGAAGACATACCAACAATGATCAATTCACTCATATAATCTCAATCTTGTAAAGATTCCAAGGTTCTCCTAGAAATATCCCTTTCGGTGATCTCATCTACCGATGATGAAACTCTTGATATCCTTAATGAGTGAGTGTCCACAACATTAACCATGCTTCCTGATGAATTATTTGGCAACAGTATCTTTTCACATTTTGTGGGATTACTAAATGAACCACAAGGATGGGCTGCAAAATCAGGCTCTGAAAATGAAGAATGCAGAACTGTTTCTATAGCTAGGTTAGAATTAACCCTCCATCAACAACTTTAATTGTCTTCTTTAGGGTTGTCATTAAAGGATTTTTTGAGGTATATGATGAAGTCTGAAAAAAATTAACTCCTCCACCTTCCAGTTAGAACCACTAAGTTTAGACTCCTCTGCAACCATCTCTCCTTTTGACTCCATTTCTATATTTTAAGAGCTTCCTACCAATGACACATGTTGTTGCATCTACTTCTTTTTATGCTTGTGATCATATTTTATCATCTTATTTGAATATTCATTTGTTTAAAGACCTAATTTTTTTTAGATATGTTTTTATTCTTTTCACTAGTATGATGATCTAATCTAGACTCAAGTGTAGAAACTACAGAACAATTTGAAACTATACTATCAGAGAGATCACATGTTATCGTAGTAGGAATGTTCACTGGTGACAGTTTAACTCCATCTACTTTATCTATAGTCAATTCTTCAGATGGAGGACTAATGGAAAACTATAAACTAGAATTATCTTCATTTTTGACAAATTCAACTGCAAGAGAACTTAATTGATTTCCAAGAGATTTCGGCAAGGAGTTTTTCTTGCCATCCATAACTTGAACTAGAGCTAGAGTGGTTTCTGAAGCCTGTGGGAATGGTTTCAATATATCCATCATCTTACGAGAATGGATGGTTGCTAGAATTTTTTGTCTTTTTAATGGGTGTGAATCATTTGATATGTCTATTTTTTTCTTTAAAGGTTAATGAAAACTAGATGAAATGTTACCATATGACCCAGCTAGCATCGATGAGTATAAATTCATTGGGCGTGAACCCCTTAAAGAAATAGATCCTGAAAGTGGAGGTCTTCATGTAGGAAGTCTTACTGATGGAGGGATGGAATCTTTAATTGATGACACAACATCAAAGTTCAAAGCAATGAAATAAAATCATTGTGGAAAGAAATATTCAAAAATTGCTCATTTTTTGCATATCAAATATGCTCCAAGTATGGGCACAAATATGAGAGTCAATTTTTCAACTCTCTAGACTCTTATCAATGTGGTCAACCAAAAATATGTCCACAAACTAAATATTTTGGGGTATTCAAAACTTGTTGTGGATTGAGTCTGTGACAAAGTCAGCATAGTGGCCCCTCATTTGGCTCATATTTTGCAAGGTATCAAACAAGCCTACAACAAGTTGGATTGGTTCTCTTGTTGCCATATATACCATGAACTCAATACCCTAGCAGACACGATCTCCAAGGAGGCTCTCCAACATATTCCAAAGGTGCTATAATACCAAGAGTATAGAAATAATAATTTTGTGGGGATTGTTTCCTTCCATATCTAGTTTTTTTGTCTCACTTATTTCTATAATTTGTGATTATATATGTAAATAATCCAATTATATTATCCAAAAAGTGATAGAGATTTTTTTTGGCTTTTAAAATCTCGCACAATATATAATTGGAACAAACTTTTATTACTACAAATCAATAAATTAATTCTACATACCACTAAAAGTAGAAAAATATCTATAACCTTTGATCCTCTTGAACATCAATAAGGACCTCGAAAATTGGGTTCTAATAACATCACCAAAGATGAAAAATTGATAGAGCACAATTTAATGAGTATTGATTAGTCAAAATTACAATGTGGATAAACTACTCATGTCAAAATGATGGTATACTGGATTAGGTGTGGATTTCACTTGCATTTAAAAGAGTGAACACAACGTGGATAAAGAACATTGAATATACTAGGAACCTTGAAAATGGGGTTTTAATATCATGGCCAAAAATCTAAAATTTACAAAGTATAATTTAATGAGCATTGATTAGTCAAAAGTACAATGTGGATTAACGAATAGTGTCGAAATGATGGTATATTGGACTAGGTGAGGGTTGCAATGGCATTGGAAAGAGTGAACAAAACATGAATAAAGAATCAATTGGAGAATTAATATAAGGAATTGTGGTCTTGGTTGCACGTATAGGGATGTTCAAACAAGCAAGTAGAAGCATTTGGGACACCACAAAAAATGGCAACTCATTGTTTCTAAGAGACATCCAAGAGAGTCATATAAAAGCACATTTTTTATACAGAAAGTATTTAAATCCTCCTTTTGGAAAATGCATCATTCACATTAGGGAAAATCTTCCATATATTTTTCCTATAGAGATATGTAGAGAAATGTTTCTTCAATCATCCCAATAAAGGGAAAAATAAAAAACCCTTTTGAGAAAATGCATTTTCCTCTATGTTTCATCACTTTTCCCAAAATAGATATGTGGAAAAATGTTTCTTAGAGCATCCTACAATAAAAATACACCTTGGGAACATGGGAAACATGGAAGTTCCCCCTCCCACCCTAAGGGACACATTCTCATAGAACAATTGTTTTTTCATTCATTTAGTGGAATTTGTGAGTCATCAATGCTTATTTTTTTATGAATACAAAGTTCATGATATACCGCTATGTCGAACGGTAAGCATGTGTCAAAGCCCTATAATAAGAGGAGTTTCTTTGGATAGAATCAAGGCTAAGGCCCGATAATTGGGAATATAATTTCATAGTTGCAATACAAGCATGTGGACAACATCACAATGGAAATTCATTATAATAGAGAGACCTTACAAGACCATATTTTCTTGATGATCAGAGAGGCTTTGGTATTTCACTTGAACTAATAATAGCATATATTATCATCTATCGGTAAGGTACATCTATAAGACCTCATTTACAGATACTTCCAAAAGCTTGCCTTGGAAATATTACTTTTATTTTAACAATCAAAGAACTTCTATAACAATTATTGTTGACTAGCGTAAAAGCATAACTCTGAAATGATGGAAAGGTGTCATGGGCTATATCTAAGATGCAGAAATCAAGAACTGAATAAGTAGGAAGTGAAGTTAGCCAAAATAATGGTGTAAGCTGACCAATATTAAACTTTTTCCACTTCATATCATCACACTAGTGCGTTTGTAGCAAAAAGATGGTACTGCTGAAGGTATAACTATGACAATGTAAAAGAAAATATCCATGGTGAAATTTTTTTAGTTTGAATCATAGTTATGAAATTAAAACACATTTTGGATAAGAAAGTACATACTTGTTCAAATGCTAAGAAAAAATCCAGAAACTGCAATGTTGATCCAACATCATTTGACAAAAATTCTATGCCTACAATCAACTACATTGGCTTTCCTTGAGTAAAAATTATTTTATCCATCTCTTTTTTGTCTTTGCATTTATTCTTCTTCAAATTTAATTTTTCTTGAAGAACCTCTAACTGAAAATCAGATTCATAAATAGACTAATCATTGATCCCCTTGATAACATCTTTCTTTCCATAATTGTCTATATGTCTGATTTTATTTTCTTTGTTTGCTTCACATCAACCTTTAGAACATGTTCACTTTATGTTGGCATAAGATTTCTAGCTTTACAATTAATTTCATAGGAATGAATTTTGTTTTATTTTGGATTTATTTTAGCCCCCCCTTTCCCCTCGAGAGGCTCTATGCTTTCATGAATAGCCATAAATTTTTTATCGTCATGAGTCTTTTTTTGGAAGAGATTCTTGGGGAGGAGAGTTTTTCTGTTGTTGGCATATGTTTGATTAATTCGTAATCCTTGTCACTTTGAGATGAGATACAACTTCCTTTTTAAGGGATTTCTTTGGACTTGTCACAATTTCACCCTCACTGCGTTTTGTGCCATGAGTTGCCTTAAATGGGCTCCTTTTGTCCTCCGCCTTTACTTCATTGCAGAAGGTTACAACGCTTCTAATATCCTTTCCATTCTTCAAAGTGTTCTTGTCTTGAACTCTTTTATTATTGGGAATATCATTTCTAAGAAAGGAAAGCTTATTCTTTGTGAGGAGAGTTGAAGGAAGGTTGTGAAGTTGTTTTTAGTTTGCTTCACCAACAGAGTTTGATGACCCAATATTTCTACAACTACTAATGCCTTACCAAGGACTCCTCCTTATTTTCTGAGTTGGATAAAGTACCATTTTTCCTCTTGAACTTTTATGTCATAAATATATAAACCCAAGGATTCGATCTCCCACTTTGACATAAACTAGAAAGCATGCATAGAACATGAAGCAAAATCAATTCCACTATAGAAATGAGACATCTTACAAGCAAATCAAAATTGATGAATATGATAGTTAGTCCACCTTGTAACGAAACATCTATGAGTATTATCATACATATCAATTCCCAGAAAACATGTGAGCCAAGGTGAAATATAAGACAATGGAATCTGTTACAAATAGTTACTTGGTTTGTTTTCTTGGGGTGATTTCGAAGAAGAACCATTTTTTAAAACAAAGATACATAGCACTGATAATATAAATGGACATATAAAGAGCTTCACTTCAATTTGGAAACCAAAAAATTGGGCACGGACAGTTAGATCCAAAACAAGTAACATCTTACCTACTAAAGTAAAGATCAGCGTGTGAAAGAGGCTTTCACTGCCACTCCCTATCTCTCTATTTCAATCTGAGAGCTGCTTTGAATTCCAACACATGATTCATAGATTATGATATATGAGAACAAACCTCAACATCCAGAGATTCGTAACTCTTAGACTATAAATAAAAATTAAAACTTATTTCTCAAGAATAGGATACTTTAGTGTATTGGATTTTACTTGAGAGATGACCCCATGGTCAGTCCTGTTATCTTTGTCTATGGGGCGACCGTGTGAATCCTTTCCATTAACTGCCAGCTCTTTACCCTCATTACTCAACTTTTTTTATTTATCAAATGAGAGTAACTAGCGGCAAGAGCTTCCACGATAATTACACATAGGGCCATGAACGTGGCTACAAGACTAGGGAATGGGAAATTATGCCAAGATGAGATTTCAGTAGGAGGAGATTTATAGGCACCTGAAAGAAATTGCAGTAAGGGAATTGAAAGAACAAGACCCACAACAAAAGCCCTAATCACTAAGCCAGTGGGAGATGACCCAAATAATGTGATGTGTTTTGGGAGGGATAAATGTTATTTTAACTCGAGGTATAAAATTTAAACAAAAAATGAATACTCCCTCCCTCCTTTTTTCCAAGCATCATTTTTAAAATTATTCCACCCAAATATCATTTTTAATATCATACCCATTGTTGTTTTGATGGATGTTGAGCACACTCTGTGATTCCTTGTAATGTCAACAATTGTTTTAAATGTAATTTTCAAAAATCAATTCAATTTCATTCTAATAAATTTATTTTAAAAACATTGATGATGAACCACACAATGAGCTTTTCGAAAGGAGTTTACCTTAAAAAAATTATGTGATTTATCAAGAATATTTTTTAAATAAATAAATTAATTAATTATTAAATTGAAATTGAGATAAAATAGTAAATTTAGGAGAGGTTTTTGGGGTCCAGCTTTTTTAAACCCGTGGTTTTTCTCATGGTATTCCACCTTGCCAACAAGGGGGAATTAACCCAGTCGTAGGTCCCTACAAGACCTGCTCTAATTTGGAATGGATAATCCCAACAGGCTTTAAGGATTGTTATAAGGGTTAGGAGATTAATGATTAGGGGTTTAGGGTTTAGGGACATAGGGGCTTAGGGGTTAGAGGTTTAGGGTTTAGGTGTTAAGGATATAATGAGTTAATGGTTAAGGGGTCAAGGATTCTCGACTTAGGTGTTAAGGGGTTATAGATTGGGGGCTTAGGGGTTAGGGGATTTAGGTGCATTTAGGGTTAGTGGTTAAGGGATTAGGAAATAATAAGTTAGTGGTTAAGGGGTTAAGAATTGGGGGGTTAGTGGTTAGGGGTTAGTGGATTTATGCACATTTAGGGGTTAGGGTTTAGGGGTTAGTGGAATAATGAGTTAGTGGTCAAGGTATTAGGGATTGGGGTCTTAGGGGTTATGGGATTTAGGCACAATTAGAGGTTAGGTGAATAATGACTTAATGGTTAGGGGACTAGGGCTTAGGGGGTTAGGGGTTAAGGGATTTAGAAGTTAAGGATTTTAGGGGTTAAGGGTGAGGGATTAAGGGTGAGGAGTTAAGGGTGAGGGGCTAATGGGTTATGGTTTAAGCATTAAAATTTTATGGGTTTAGGGGTTTAAGGGCTTACAAGTTCAGGGTTTAGTGGGTTATATGGATTAGGGTTTTAGGGGTTTAGGGGGTTAAATGGGTTAGGGGTTTAGAATTAGGATTTAATGGGTTAGGGGTTAAGGGTTTAGAGGTTTAGGGTTTAGGGGGTTAAATGGGTTAAGGGTTTAGGGGTGTAGGGGGTTAAATCAGTTAGGGGTTGGGAACTAGTGGTTAAGGGGTTAGGGGTAAGGGGTTATACATTTAGGATTTAGGGGGTTAAATGGATTAGGGGTTTGGAGGTTTAGGGGGTTAGGGGATTTAGGAGTTAAGGATTTTAGGGTTAGGGGTTGTTAGGGGTTAATGGGGTTAATGTTTAGGGGATTAATTTTTTTAGGGATTTTAGGGGTTTAGGGTTAAATGGGTTAGGTGTTCGGAATTAGTGTTTAAGGGGTTAGAGGTTTAGGGTTTAGGGGGTTAAATGGGTTAGGGGTTTAGTGGTTTAGGGGGTTAGGGGATTTAGCAGTTAAGTATTCTAGGGGTTAGGGGTTAGGGGTTAAGGGGTTAAGGGGTTAGAGGTTTATGGTTTAGGGGGTTAAATGGGTTAGGGATTTAGAAGTTAAGGATTTTAGGGGTTTGGGGCTAGAGGTTAATGGGTTTAGGGGTTAATGGGGTTAGCGTATGGGGTTAAATGGGTTAGGGTTTGGGAGGTTAAATGGGTTAGGGGTTAGGAATTAGGGTTTAAGGGGTTAGGGGTTAAGGGTTTAGAGGTTTAGGGTTTATGGGGTTAAATGGGTTAGGGGTTTATGGGGTTAAATGGGTTAGGGCTTAGGGGTTCAGGGTTTAGGGTTTAGGGGTTAAGGGTTTAATGTTTTAGGGCTTAAGGGTTAAATGGGATAGGCGTTCAAAGGTTTACAATTTAGGGGGTTAAATGGGTTAGGGGTTTAGGGGCATATGGGGTTAAATGGGTTAGGCATTGCGAATTAAGGTTTAAGGGGTTAGGGGTTAAGGGGTTAGAGGTTTAGGTATTAGGGGGTTAAATGGGTTAGGGGTTTAGAGGTTTAGGGGGTTAGGGGACTTAGCAGTTAAGGATTTTAGGGGTTAGGGGTTAGGGGTTAATAGGGTTAGGGTTTAGGGGGTTAAATGGGTTAGGGTTTTAGGGGTTTATGGGGTTAAATGGGTTAACTTTCGGTAAGTAGGGTTTAAGGGGTTAGGGGTTAAGGCTTTAGAGATATAGGGTTTATTTGGTTAAATGGGTTAGGGGTTTAGGGGTTTAGAGGGTTAAATGGGTTAGGGGTAAAGGGTTTAGGGGTTAGGGGTTAAGGGTTTAGAGGTTTAGGGGTTATGGTTTAAATGGTTTAAGGATTTAGAGGTTTATAGGTTAAATGGGTTATGGGTTTAGAATTAGTGTTTAAGGGGTTAGGGGTTAAGATGATAGTTTCATTGGTATTTATTTGTGCACAATATTTGCTCATTATTTGTGTCTCAATGTAACAATTTTGTAGGTATTATCTCTTGTTGTGATGTCTTCTCTGTTTATTAATTTCTAGTATCTATTAGCCATTGCTTTAAATTTATTTATGAAAATGTATATTGCAATTAAACCAAAATGTACATTCAATCTTTATTTTCAAACTCAGCCACAGTGCTGTCACACAATTTAAGTCCGGAGAATGGACATCTGATGAAGTTTCAATAACCACACTACACCTCATGACTGCTACAGAAAATATTAAGTTTGAGTGTCCTACATTCATTAGAAAGTTGTCTCTTATATTCTTGATCCACCTAACTGTGTCCTCGAAATACCCTTGTTTATTTCAAAAACATCCTAATGTTGTCGACCTTTTCCATTAACAAACCAAGGAAACAGATGAGGCTGAGAGGAATGGAAAGCGCTACAAAGTTGGAGAGATTAGAAAAGACTAGGATGATTTAAAGGATAAGCTTGAAGAATGTAACAGTGCTGAAACACCTAAAATTTGTCCCCAAAAAATAGTTGATAATGTGAAACCTTCTTCTGTACCAGTTAAGAAAGACTACATTCATGTGAGAACAAGAAGAGGCCAAGCGACTGGTAGGCATAGCCTTGCAAATAGGGTATGGTCCCCTATTTTTAATGAAATATTTTATCTGAATTTTGTAAATCAAATATTAACCATTTTAACCTTGCCAAAAAGGGGGAATTAACCCGGCCGTAGGTCCCAAATAGACCTACTCTTATTTGGAATGGCTAATCGCAATGGGTTTTAAGGACTATTATAAGTGTTAGGGGAATAATGAGTTAGTGGTTAAGGGATTATGGATTAGGGGCTTAGGTTTTATGGGAATAGGGGCATAGGGATTAGGGGAATAATGAGTTAGTGGTTAAAGGGTTGGGGGCTTAGGGGTTAGGGGATTTAGTCGAATTTAGTGATTAGGGGAATAATGAGTTAGTGGTTAAGGGATTAGGGATTGGGGTTACGGGGATAATGAGTTAGTGGTTAAGGGGTTAGGGGTTAGGGGATTTAAGTGCGTTTAGGGGTTAGGGGAATAATGAGTTAGTGGTTAATGGATTAGATATTGGGGGCTTAGGGGTTAGGGGATTTAGGCACAGTTAGGGGTTAATTGAATAATGATTTAGTGGTTAAGGGATTAGAATATATTTATAAATCCTATATATTTAAAATAAATTGTTGATATTGTGATGCCAGTTGACCAAGTCAACTATGACTTTGTCAAAGGGAAAGTGATTGTTCCACAATGGTCTTTTCATAAGCATCGGTATACCGATGCATATAAGATGGACGTCGTTATAATGACATTGTCTTCTATTACTGTCCCTATTGCAAGCCCTAGCCGAGTGGGTCCCAATAGTGACATATTTTCGTACTGTGGCAAGAGCGACAATGTCACCATCAAGGTCACAAGAGTGACAACGCGTGGTGGCATTAAAAAAATTCAGAAAAATTGGGAATATTTCCGATAATAAGTCAAAACTGTTGGAACTAAAGTGTCAGAAGATTGACCATATGTATTGGTGGAAAAAGGTTCTCTAGATCAAAATTTCCCCTCGCCATTGAAAAAACCTTGATGCCTCATCTCTTTCAGGTTTTCTACTTAAAAGAAATTATTTAATCTCTGTAATTTCAAAAAATACAACAACAAAACCTCATGGCATCGAACGTTCTCCTTTTGAAATCATAATGAATAAATGAATTATACGTAAAATATTAGGGGTTTGAAGTAAGGACGACTTAAAATAGAAGTTTAGATACATAAACGTACCAAAATAATATTATATGTATATGGAGTAACGTAATAAAATTTTGATTATGTTGAGCTCATGAGGGAGAAAAATTGTCCTCATGTGAAAACCTTTTAGCGGACTTCAAAGTTGCCAGCGTCCACTCGGTCTGGAAGAAATAATTTCATTTTCCATAGAACAATGAAGAAGCTTAGTAATAGTGTCAAGAGGTTCTAGTGTTTTGATATCTTAGTAGAGTTTTAGGAGGGAAATTGAGAAAACATTATTTATCAAATTTTTAAATAATAAAAAATAAGGATTTTAAAATTAGAAGTACATTCATAAAATTTGTAAGGGTTTTCATTAAAGATTTCACTAAATAAGCATGATTATGAGTTTCTAGCCTAATATGGGTAGAGAGTTACGAACACTCAAATAAGAGGTATGGTAAATAAATAAAAACGTAAAAAAACCAGAGGTATGGTAAATAAATAAAATCTATTTTAATACTTACTCCAAAAGTATTGAAAATAAATAAAAATATAAATAAACTAAAGGTATGGTAAATAAACAAAACCTCTTTTTATATTTACTCCATAAACATCTTTATATTTAAGGAAACTCAAACAAGAAGTTCTATTTAGGTAAAGGCAATGGGAAAAATACCATTTTAATACCATGGGATAAATACCATGGGCCAAATACCATATTTATAAAAGATGTATGCTAAATAAATAAATATAAAACATGTATAAATAAGTATGGTAAATAAATAAAAATATATCAAATAGGATTAGAAATCAACATCTAATTATATACCAAACCTATGGGCCAAATACCATGGTAAATAATAGAGGTATGGGAAATAAATAAAATATAAATAAACGAGAAGTATGGTGAATCAATTTTTTTTTTTTTAATATTTACTCCAGAATCCTCTTTATATTTATGAACATTCAAAAAAGAGGTTTTATTTAAGTGAATCCTATGAACCAAATACCATGGGCCAAATTATTATTAATACCATGCAAGAAAAAATTATTAACCCTAATATTAATATTAAAATATTATATTATTATTATTAATTCTAATATTCATACTAATATATTATAATATTAATATTACTAAATTTAATAAATTTGGATTAATACAATATTAATTTTTTTATATTATACTATATATTAATATATCATGGTATATATCAACTCTAGATATATATGAGAAGGAATAATAAAGACATATATTGATAGAGGTGGAGAGATAAGGGGAGTCACAAGGGAGAGATGGTGATAAATTGAAGGAGACGGAAGAGAAGGAATGGAGAGAGAGAGGGGGGGAGAGGAGTGAGAGAGGTAGTGAAGGGTAAGAGAGGGATACATTGACAAAAATATGGAAGGGGGACAGAAAGAAGGAGAGAGGGAGGGATATATTTAGAGGATTGGAGGATAGATAGAGGGAGAGAGAGAGGCCTGTCAAAAAATTATTGGAAGAGATGGGCTTCGATGCTCCAAAGGATGGTTGTGTTGCAGGGGGAGTTACCCTTCGCCATTGATGTCAAAGGGGGAGAGAATGTTGTAGGAAGAGGTTTCATGATCGGAGGGGGAGTACTTGTGTTGCCATCAATGCCAAAGGGGAATATTTTTTATCAGTGGTTGTCAATGATGTCAACCCAAGCAGCACCAAGGGTTACCCCGATATTGCATGGAAATTTTGACTTGCCAAATTACTATATTCTTAGTCAAGGATATTTTTAATGGCTTATAATTATCAATATGTTTCCCTTTATATATGGCTCGCCACATAATTCTTCACGGTTTGAGAGATATTCATGTTTGAAGTTAGTAACCCCAATTAGTGGGCTAAAACCCCATGGGGTTGTGGCATGATGCTAATCATTGGTTGTGGTCATTGAAAAATCAATAATTAATCATTTTTAAGCTCCTAAAATCCTTCCCACTTTCACATGTTGAAGACCCTCTCAACCTAATAATTTATATAAATTGTGATCCTCATATCCTCTTCATGTAGGGATTTCACTACTTGAAACAGGTCATTGTGGAATTTTCGCTACAATTTTTTTTTCTACAAAGGTTCAAAAGTTGAAATTTTTATCAGGTGAAGCCTAAATCCTAAGGAAGCTAGTGTAGAAATTTTAGATAATGGTTCACAATATTTTCGGAGATATGATCTAGGGAAGTTAGGGTTTTTGCGGGCTCCCGAACTTCATCTCAAAGAGGTGACCTTGGTAAAATCACCATAACTCTCTCTCTGAGCATCAGATTGGAATTATATAAAAAGTGGAGGAAATTTCACAGACTATAGTATTCGTTTTATAAATTCCAGAGCCGAAGAAGGAATTAGTGACACGATGCATGCTGTAAAAGTTCGCGCTACTGAACTAGTCCATAATTAGCTCATTGTGAGAGATTTGGAATAACCATGTCTTGAAGAATGCAAATTGGGTCAGAGATATGGAATTGGAAATAAGACTCAGAGGGCTACTACAAGACCAAAAATCACATATTAGGGATATGAAATAACATAGGTACATCAGATTCAATATCGAGCTCCTAGAAGGAAAGAAAAAGCTAGATAATGTGTTCTAAAGGGATGCAAAGGACCAGAATTTACAGGGTAGCAAAGCAAAGCAAGGTGCAGAAAAATGATGCAATAAAGGTAAGGTTTAGGTAAGTATACTCTCTATATGCATTTTCATCTCTTAACTGCATTAGGTTCTTTGTATTCTAATTTGTTTTTTTTTTTTTTTTAACACTAACATATGCTCTACAGGATGAGTTATGTTTTTCTATTATCATGTCATAGGTATTTCCTTGAAGAATTTTTGCAGTTATTATATATTCATAAATATAAGAGTCAATGTATGATCTAATGTTCTGCAGAGTGAGAAAGGGTGGCATGGCAAGAGCAGCAATCAATGTGCATAACAACAACAATAAGTTCACCACATGAAGTCTTCAAGTGGGAAGCACTGCATATAGTCATTGTAAAGGTATCATTGTACTAAGTCATTGTAAAAGAATCATTGTAAAATTTGTACAAGTTTACATCTACCAAGAATTGAAGAGGCAGTGTCGGGAGGTCTAGGATCACCATTATGTGGTTTTGTCATAGTTGGGGTTATGGTCTAGTGTGTCTTCTTCTTCTACATCATTATATATCATTGTAAAGTGGACTCGTTTCCCTGCTATGGGAGTCCATTCTTATTTTATTCTTCTATAGGGTGGTAGGGTGGTGTTAGGCTAGTGCATGAATTCACCAATAGGTTCAAGCCTATGAAAACTTCAGGATGGTATGGTGGTGCTAGGGTGAGTTGTATCTCATTGGGTGTTGGGGCATCTATTCAGTTGAGTATTGTAGAATCTCTTGATTTGGAGCATCCATCCAGTGGGAGCTGGAGAAGAATGTGTTATCACAAAAAAAAAACAAAAAAAAAATTCAAAACATCATTGTGTCAAGTTTGTTTTGGGTCATGGTTCAAAATTAGGTTTAGAAGTCAATTTAGGATTTGATCAAGGGTAGGTTTTAGATTTTTATATTTTAAATCTCATCCTTAGGTTATGGTAAAGTCTTCTTTTAAGTCCCTTCATGTCAAATATCCATATTTTCATTTTTGGGCCATTTCCTAAAAGTTTCATGTCAAAACTGTTCAATTAGCCAAGAAGCCTCGTTTTCATAGCGCCACTAGTTCAAAAAATTTGATTTGCGCTACAAAATCACGAATAGTTTTGTAGTGCAAACAGGAAAAAATACACTACAGGCTCTACGAAAGCGATATTTCTAAAATGTCTTGTCATTTGAGTTGGGAAAGGTCAGAAACTGTTGGGAAATGGTAAGTTAGTGGTATGATGAGTCAGTTAATGATCAAATTAAATGTACTTACCCACATTGCAATCATCATTGTCATGATAGGGTATGAATGATGCATCATTCAGCTATGAAATGAAATTTTAAATTCAAAATCTTGCCTAATTTTCCATTCTCGTTTCCTTTGACTCCATTCAAGATGTCTGAGCTCTAAAGTGTTAAATCCAAACCTGTGGATATTTTATACAAAGGTTTTCTTCATCCCTATCAATCAAGGCTGATATAAATTAATCAAGTGAGGGTGTTGTTTCACATATTCAAGCAAGGTTGATTCAATTTATCAAGTGAGGTTGACAGGACTTATGAGAAGCATGGAAGAGGAAAATAATTCAGAGAGGGGGACAATGCTTAAGGCATAAGCCTAAAAATATGAAGGCAATAATTGAAGGCCCAGTACTGATGGAGGCATTCAGAAGAGTAGGTTGTCTTAGGTTTTGTGAAAATTTGCAGGGTTGCCACATGCCTGTATCCAAATAATTTTCCTTGAACTTCAATCGAACAACTACCAAGGCTGGGATGCTAAGTGTATCAATTACACCAAATATTATTGTTTTTGTTACAGAGATACCAAGAGGTCAAGAAACTTGGTTCAAAGGTTTCAAATTTGATATGGAGCAATGTAAAGAGTTCATGAAGCCTGAGTATGTAGATATGGACCTTAATAATGCTATCCCTAGAAGTTGCATCAAAGACACTTAAGCAAAGATGTTGTTCAACATTTCGAGGTATTTTACATGTGAAGGAAGATATCATAAGGTTTACACATATCATTCCAAGTTGCTTCTACATTTCACTGGTAATATTTCACTCGATTTACCTTTTTATCTGCATAAGAGTCTTGCAACAATGGTTGATAAAGTACAAGCCAAATCTCAAGGTAGTGAAACATCCTTGTTTCATCATGATTTAATGAAGTTATTGATTTTAGATGAACTTCAGAAGATAAGAAGGGATTGGTCGTATTTTTTGTTTATAAATGGTTTTGATTTGGAAACCCTAACTCCTGCTAGAAACCCTGAAACTAAAGGAGTTCCATCATCACCAGCAGCAGAGGCTTCAACCTATAGTTGCGAAACCAAAGGAATTTGCAAAATTAAAGCCAAGGAAATAGATTGAGAAAAGGGCAGAGTAGACACAAATGCTTGACACACCAACTCCATCACCTAAAAAACAAAGGTCAAAGATTGTCAAAGAGGAGAAATAGAAACAAGTTGTCAGCAAGCAGGAAATCAAAAGAGTAACAAGAAGCCAAGCAGTGGCATTAAAAGGAAAGATAGTTTCTATAGCTCTAGAGGATAGCTCGGTAATAATGTGAAATTTAGATGACATCCTTCATGCTATTGACATAGAGGAGACACCCATTGTTCAATTCGAGTTCATTGGAGAATATGAACATAAACAAAAAAAGGCTAAGTCTGCAAAGAAGCTTGAGTTTGAGGGGTAAAATGCAGCTTTCATCTTTCAAGCAAGGAAGCCTATAACTAGGCATGCTAAGAAACTCAAGGAAGGCAGCAAGGAAGTTCAAGAACCTATTGAGACAACTAAATTCCCTGAAGAATTTTTTGATCTATCATCACCTACAGTAAAACATACAATTAGTAGAACAAAGAAGGGAAAAGAAGAAGTGACAAAGAAAACAGATCTTCAACATCTTGAGGAAAAATTGAGGCTGGAAAAAAAATAAATTGATGTGATGAGAAAGAGGGCTAGAAAGCACAGTGTTGAGAAAGAAGAGTTTAAAAGGGTGAAGGCACTGTGGGAAGGACAAACTGATTCCATTTTTGAAACTCCAAGTAGTGTAGACCAAATTTTCAAGTGGACAGCTACAGCCATAAAGGAAGCCAAGTTTGTCAGAATCATAAATACTCACTTCAGAGCTACTAATAGAGTACTAAAAAATCAAGTAGAGGACTTAGAGAAAAAATTGAATCTGATTCATGGTGGGTTAAAAAGAAGAGATATTAAAATAACAGTCGTAGAGGAGCATATAGCTAAATCAAATGAAAATGAGCAAGGGACCTCATGAAGGCTGGAATGACTGTGTTTTTCACTTAATATGTTTTTTAAATGATGAAATCAGATTGATTTTGAGTTTTGGCACATTTAAAATTTTCACTTTGGAAATTTTTTGACAAAACTGTTTACTCAGCAATTTCGTAGCACATACAGTGTAAAAAGGGAGAAAAGCGCTACGAAACTGTTGTAGTAGCTTTTATTTCCCTTTTTCGTCAAATTTTGAGGGGTAAAATAATGGATCAAGAAATGAAATTACTAGGGGGGGATTTATTTAAAGTAAATTAAGATAATTTTGGAGGAAAGAGGTCAAAAACTTGAAGAAAAAATGGTTAAAGTGCATTGCTACGAAAGGTGCTACGAAAATTCTTTGTTTTTGTAGCGCAGTGTATTATAGCTTATTTGAACAGTTTGAAGATGGTTTTGGACAACTGGAGCTTAAAAAGGAGTTTTGGAATTTGTTAATTCAATTTCCAACAACCAAAGACCTCGAAATAATGAGTTCATGATGGTCATAATGTTCCAAGAGTGCAAAGGACCCTGTGCCTAAAAAACAGGGGTCTGTTTCCTATTTTGGTGGAGGATAGAAATATGGTCATGAAGAGTTGAAGCCTATAATCTAGAGTCAACCATGTGTTGATACACTTGGAAAATTATGTAATTTAATTTAGATAAGGTTGTTATGGATAGAGATAAGGAGTTTGAATCCTATTTGTAATAAGATTGTTTAGTAGATTGGTTATCTTTTTGTAATAAATCCCATGTATGATGGTTATTTAAGGTGTCAAGTGTTAGGAATTTGATGGATCTAGCCTAAGATGAGATCATATGATGTTGTAAATTGTCTATTGAACACTAAGAAGTCAAATTAGTCAGGGGTTGGAAATTTTTGGCAAAAGACTGTGCTTATTGTAATTGACTGGTTTTCAGCTAATACATAGAGTTTCTACTTAACCAACTTGGGATTCAGAAGGATTTTTGGTGTGTTCCTATTCTATTTGCATCTCTTTATTATCCTATTGCAGTGGTTTTTATCTATATTACTTATAATTAATCTTTAGATGCTATTACTTCCTATATAAATGAACTGACTATGTTCTTACAGTTTCATGTGTTTTATCTCTAGACTAAAACTTTGATATGCCTCAACTTCCATGTTAAGTATATTCACTAGTTTACTAAAACTATTTTGACTCCATAAGCCCAATGTGTACTTTTTGATGTGATTCTCAACCTATATATGTCATTTATCTATTTATTACCCCACATAGAGTTATCTATCTATATTTTTATCCAAATCATTAACCTTTGAGAGAGCCCTCTTAGGCTGAGGAGGCTAAGCCTCAGTCAAAAGATTAGGTTTGAAATAGTTACATGAAATTGACTGAGTAAGAAGCCTATAAGATCCAATTTTGTGATTAAATTTTGGTGCATCTGCCAGGAGCATGAAAACTATACTTTCCCAAGATTTTGAAGCTGAACTTCTGAAGGTAGTAGGAGCTCAGGAAGATTTTCGAGGCTGCATCTACCTTGGTGACTCCATTCAATGTTTATATGATCAAAGGTGGATTTGAGAATGAGATACACGATGAGTAATCCTGACCCAGATCCACCTACCATTGTGGACAATCCAAACACCATTTCTAGAGGTAGTCAAGGCATTTATGAAATATCAGGTACTCCATGACATTCGAAATCCTTGTCCTCTGGAATTTTAAGAAGTCCTGAAGATAAAAGAGTTGATGATAAAATCCAGGAAATCTTGTTTAGGTATGAAATTGAAAAATAATTGACTAAAATCATATTAGAATTGCATAATATAGGCATTGATACCTCAGCCCTAGTAACACAGGAAGACAAAGAGGAATTTTGGGAAGCTGTTAATTTTGAGTTATTGTTGGAAAGACAGTCTTTAAATAAGTTGAAAGAGCTTGACCATTTTGAAGTGTTGTTGAAAATTAAAGCTAGATTACCTCGTCCTGATTGGATTTTAATTGTTAGTGGACCATAAATACCAAACAGTCCTCCTCATAACATTTCTTCATGCTCTACTATTGCTATCCAAAAAGCTGCCACAGTCCCTTTTACCATGGCTTCTAATGTACCTCCTCCACCTGTTGCACCTACAAGATACACCCCTCTTGTTCTTCCAATTGTTTTACATGACCTCCCTAGAAAATATGTTGCTATAATCAAAACTTGGGGAAGTGATGAAGACATTATAACAGAAGAACATGTGGATCAATTTAATGAATTTATAGATAGGGAGGAGGTTGATCATGAAGATGTTAGGTTGAGATTTTTTGATCAGAGTTTTACTGGTGAAGTTAGGAAGTGGTTCAAAGCCCTAACTCCTGGAATTATTCATAATTGGAATGAGTTTGAAGATACCTTTTTGAGAAAATGGGGAAATAGAACTAATCCAGTACAAGCCCTCACTGAGTATAACAGTTTAAGAAGAGTTGTTGATGAAAATGTTCAAAACTTGTCAAAGAGGTTCAATAAGGTTTATGACTCTATTCCTTCCCATTTAAAACCTCCACAGGCCTTAGCTCAGATGAGATATGTTGAATCCTTTGATTATGAATTTTCCATACTGTTGAGAGAGAGAGAGAATCCCCTACACTTGCTGAAATGAAAATTGATGCAGTGAAGGTGGAGGTTAACATGATAGCAGCCAAAAAGTCAAAAATGGGTAAGACTAAGTTAAAAGAAGAAGAGAAACCTTATACCTCTACTTCTGATGATAAGTTTGATTCAATGATGAAAAAATGGAAAAGTTGATGGATAGGTTGGCCCTTGGTAATACCTCTACCCCTCCTACACAACATGAACCTCAGAATCAGCAGAGGCCTAGAGAAAACAGAAATTAGCAGCCTAATCCTCTAGTGAGACCTTCTTTCAAGTAGAACTTAGTTGATGAAGAAGATGAACATGAAATTCCTGAAGAGTCTATTCACTGTTTTCATGAGGAAATGTCTGAAATTTTCTTGACTAAAGAGGAACATGATGAATCAGATTGAGGAAATCATGGAGAGGAACCATCAAATTATCTCAAAGGGTATCAATATGCTATCTGTGAAATGCAATAGTAATACAATCTCAGAAATAGAAATGTGCCTATCATTGCAAAAAAAACACAACCTAAGAAAGATACGAATAAGGTTGCTGATGGAAAGAAAGATGCTCCTAAGTTAAGTGAAGGTAAGAAAGATATTCAATCTCTTCCTTCTATCAAAGAAGCTGAAAAATCCGTTTATGTTTTCAGTTTGGAAAATGAAATTTCTAAGATTAAAATTCCAGTACCTTTTGGTGAGATTCTCAAAGTCATTGAGTATAGAAGCAAGATTTTAAAATGTTAAATTCACAACCAGGAGTTGCTGATATCTTAAATGTGCAAGAGGATCACCCAATCATATACTTGGGTCCAAGATTAGAATATGAATAGAATGAGGAGGTGCCTTCTTTTTATGTGAGTCTTAGCATACATGACATGACATTGCATAATGCTATGTTGGATTCAGGGGCCTCTCATAATCTTATGCCCAAAGTAATCATGGAAAGAATGGGGTTAGTAATAACTAGACCATATAAGGACTTATTTCCTTTCGATTCGAAAATAGTTCAATGCATTGGTTTAATTAAGGATGTTGTTGTTGTTATAACACAAGTTCCTGCTAAGACTGTGGCCATGGACATCGTGGTAGAAGACATTCCACCAAATTTTGGTATGCTATTATCAAGGTCATGGGCAGTGAAAATAAAAGGTATAATGCAGATGGACCTAACCTATGCTACCATTCCTGTTTTTGGTGAGGAAAGAAGAGTGTATCGAGAGATAAGAATGGCCTACATGGTGAGTAGTAAAGAAAAGCCCCAAAATTTTCCAATTTATGCTCTTGATACTAAACTTGGATCTGCTATTCTTTTCAATGAGTTGACTAATGAAACAGAAGATGAGAAGAAATCAGAAATTAGAATTCTAAAATTCAGTAGTCTGAAAATCAGAAAATAGAAGATCAACAAATCAATGATAAGGAGGTGGAAGGTTGGTGGTCAATGCATTTTGATGGATCAGTAGGAAGAGAAGGAGCAGGAGCAGGGATTTGGATCACAAGTCCAAATGATGAGAGTAAGTTATTTTCCCACAAATTTAACTTTGATTGCACGAATAACATGGCTGAGTATGAATCCTTGATTTTGGGCTTAGAGGTTTTGAAAAGAATTGAGGCTCAAAACATTTCTATTTTCGGAGATTTAGAATTAGTCATTAAACAAGTTGAAGGTGTTTATCAAACAAAGGATAGAAGGATGAGGGCATACAGGAACTTAGTTTTGGACATGTTGGAAAACTTTCAAGCTTATTCATTCATGGTCAAAACCAGAGAACAAAACTCCATTGTTGATTCTCTTGTTGTCTCTGCAAGTCTTTTCATCATTCCTATGCATTCCACATAAAAATATGAGGTTGAGATTCATCATAGACCAGCTATCCCTAATAATGTTACTCATCGGAAAGTTTTTGAGGATCACCAATAAGTGAAGAACTTTATTGAGCGAAAAGAAGAGTTTGAAAATATACAAGTAGATCAGCAAAATATGCTTGCTGAATCTAAAGGGAATTCGGATGTTTTGAAACTAAAGAACAATTCCATACCAAAGGGACTCATACCTCTTGAAATTTTTTTTGATCAAAATGATGTTTTTAAATCCCCTAGGATATAAGCTGATGATGAAGAAGTTGAGAGTTGTAACCATGGTATGGTATCTATGCCCAAAATGATTAAACTTTCAAAGTTTCTTTCAGCTGATATGAAATTTATGTATATTGAAATGATGAAGAGATTCAAAGATGTTTTTTCTTGGAATTATGCTGATTTGAAGGAATATGACCCCACCATTATTCAAAATACTATTCCCATTAAAGAAAATGAAAGGCCTTTCAAGTATAAATTGAGGAGGATTAACCCACTTCTTATGCCATTGATTGAGAAGGAGGTCAAAAAATTCTTTGATGCCAAAATCATTGTGCCAATCAGATTTTCAAATTGGCTTGCAAACTCGGTTCCAATTAGGAAGAAGAGTGGAGAAATTAGAATATGTATTGACTTCAGAAATTTGAATAAAGCCTCTCTAAAGGACAATTATCCTCTCCCAAAGATGGACCAAATTTTTCAAAATATTGTTGGTTCTCAAAGGATGTCCATGCTTGATGGTTTTTTAGGTTATAATCAGATCCTTGTACATCTGGTTGATCAAGAAAAAACAACCTTTACTACACCATGGGGCAATTTTATGTATGCCAAGATGCCATTTGGTATCATGAATGCAGGAGCTACCTAACAGAGGGAAATGGACATTGCTTTTTATAAAGATAAGGACAAGATCATGGTTGTTTATCTCGATGATATAACAATTTTCTAAAAGAAGGAATAAGATCACTTAAAACACCTAGAAAGAATTCTACTGAAGTGTAGAAGGTTTGACATCTCTCCAAATCCCATGAAAAGTATTTTTTCTTTAACTTTAGGTAAATTAGTTGGACACATCATTTCTAAATATGGGATCAGGATTGATCCAAACAGAGTCAATGAAACTCAAAAGGTGGATTTTCCAAGAAGCAGAAAGGAGATTCAATCTTTCCTTAGAAAGGTAAATGTTGTAAGGCGATGTATTCCTAATTTTGATGAGATTGTGAAGGACATAACAAGGATGCTGAAGAAGGGAATTTACATTAAGTGGATAGCCAAAGCAAAGAACTCATTTGAGGAGATCAAGAAGGTACTCACACAAGCACCGGTATTGATCAGTCCAGATTTCTCAAAATAATTTATGGTTTTTACTTTCGCATCAGATAATACTATTGTTGGAGTTTTGCTACAAAAGGGACAAAGAGGTATTTAGAAGCCTATTTATTTCTTTAGTAGGACATTATCTAACTCTGATATGAAGTATAATATCTTAAAGAAGCAATCCTATGCCTTGGTGAAGGCTATCAAAGATTTCGGAATTTATATTCTGCATTCTCATATTGTGGCTTTTGTTCCTAATACTATCATGAAAGACATTCTCACTCAAGCCGATCCTGATGGTAAGAGAGGAAAATGAATTGCTAAATTGCTAGAGTATGATATAGAGATTAAGCCAAAAAAATTGGTCAAAGGGAAATTGATGCAGGGGCATTAGGCCCAAGACACTTTTTGTACATAAGTAAACCTAAGGGGGGTCTCATGTTTTGTCTCCCCATGTAAATATTCATAGTTGAGTTATTTTAGTTAATTTGGAAGGAAAACATTGTAACTGCTCGAATGATTTATGGGCACCTGAAGAGATAGTCAATTTCAGAAGTTAGGCTAGCTTTAGGAGTCCAAGAGTCATCAAGGAAGTGAATCGATTGGTTTCCAATTGTATAAAAATAAACCTCTGTGATAGAGTCAAGAGCTCTGAACAGACCTACACAGACTTGCACATAGACCTGCTTGTACCTGCAGAGAGCTGCATAGGGGAAGAAGGCCATCAGATTGAAGATCTGGCCAGCCAGTGGTTGTAATTCAATCCATTGTGTAAATAAGAAATGTTTCAGTATATTTGTGCCTTGTGGATTTAATTTATGTGTGAATGTATATCTTCTTTGCTTGAATAAGTTCTGTGTGAACATATGAATGCATCTTTATGGAGGATAATTGAAATCTGTGATAATTAAGAACCCGGTGATGGGATTAATGGTGCTCTGTATACAGTTAGCGGAATCGATGTAAATATTGTCGACACTGTTGACAGGGGAGTGATAGAGTCGTGAGTGTATGCCACAACAGAGGCATAGCTTTAATCCATGCATAACGATAGTGGTGTTCATCAGACAAGCACTATATAACAAGGAGCGAAGGCGCATTTGAACTACGTTAATTTGAATAGGCAAAACCTGGTGTGAAGAAGGAGCGGAACCTTGCGGATGAACAGTGAACGCGGTTTAAGGCTGGAAGCGATTTTTATCACACCACCTTTGCAACGAAAGTGGTATTTGAGAATCACGAGCGATTCCATAGAACAATCGACACATGGCATCGGGCGAAGTTCCAAAACCACTATCACTGCGCGCCATCGCACGTTAACCATCGACTAAAGACTCGGTGCGATATTGACACAAGTCGTTGATTTGGAGGAAAGCCATCGGATGGTGATCATAAAATGAAGATGCGCGAGATTTAACCAAGGTACGTGGCTGGCGGGACACGGAAGGTTGCGCTATTGTCCATGTAAGTTGCCCGAGTGATATCCATCAGATCGTAAGGAGCGAGGTGATGCGATAACAATCGTTGGATGGTGTGTGGATTTAACGAAAGTACGAATCGGGCTGTGTTGACTCCACGTTGGCAAATGCGTTGTATGTGTGGGCCCAAATCAAATATGTATTAAGGTTGCAAATTAATAAAAGTATGCCGATTATTGTAGGACTTCGTTGTAACGTTTCCAATAATTGAAGAACGCTGTAACATATGTATTGATATAGAGCACACACACACACACATATATATATATATATATATATATATATATATGGGGGCGTATATTTATACATAATGGACTATCGGGTTAATACTATAGAGGAGTGTTGAATTAAAATCTCAATTCTCTGAACTGAGATATTAAAATAAACTAGACTTGTTTGTTTAAAATTGCTAGTGTAGAATAAGGGAATGTTGTGAGAAAACCAGACTTGAGGACTCTGGAAAAGAAACTTCGATGCATTTACACATAGATTCAAGTTGGAACCAAGGGAAATCGGGGCCATGGGTGTCCTCGCTGTCAAGTGGTATCAAAGCTATAATTTAGTTAGCTCGTTAAAAAGTTTATTTTGGAAATGCACATGTACTGAACAGGAAAAGAAAAGTTGAAGTTTAAATTTTTTTAACAAAAAATTGCAGATTTGAATTGACATGTAGTGAAAGTTGATAACTCAGATTTACAGAATCTGGAGTTGAAGAGAGAATGTCTTGAAGATTGCAGTAGGTAGATGCAGTGCAGGTGGGAAAGGAGAAGCAAGATCAGTCAGGGATCTTGAGAGGTAAGATGATGAGCCTTATTTGAACTCTGGTTGGAAGGATTTGTTTGCAGAATATAGGGTGCAAGAAATTGAGGAAATAATCTCAACAGAAGCAGATCACAAGCTTTGAGAGAAATGATAGAAGAGTCCAGCAAGAGATTCTGAGTGAAGAAGGAAGAGTGTGGCAGAACCTGGAAGATTCCCAAATAAGGTTGGATGAAAGAAAAAAATGGGTGTTCTTGAGAAATTTGCAGAGTGAAGCCTAGAGAGCAGAAGAGAGTGCTCAGAAGGTTCCAAAGAGAGGGGACCAGTACTTACCAAAAGCTGGAGCTTAGGAGAGAAGCTTGGTGAGGTAAGTTGCAGCAAGAGAGCTTGCTGTTGCAGAGGCTTGGTGCAGCTTGTGAGTGAAGAAATCCTAGAGAAGAGAATGGCTACTAAGAGCCATAGCAGAGACTGCAGAGGTTCTGATAAAAGCCACAGCAGAAGAGTGAGTGAAGATGCCAAAGAAAATGGTATGAGGAAGAGACTCACAGATGAAGAATATTGGAAAGAATTTGTTGAGATCAAGGAAAAGTTCAACAAAATGAAGAGAAGGATAGAAGAAAGCCAAAGAGTTGGTTGGCTCATGAAGAAGAAGATAAAGTGGCAGAGGCTACAAAGGAAGAAGGAACAGATGATGAATGCTCGGAAGAAGAAAGAAATACTCAGAGTGATTGAGTATTTGGAGAAGGACTTGGAGACTGAAGCTTCAAGTGGGACCCAGGGGTCCAAGAGCCTTACATCTGACATATTTTGTATGTTTTCAGGAAAAATAGGTGAAAGAAAACAAACTGCTGATGTTGTCACTGAGGAAGAAATTGGGACAGCTACATGTTTTGAGGATGTCCATGCACAGTTGGAGAAAGATTCTGCTTTCCAACATATTGGAAGCAAAAGAGCTTTAGTTTGTGATATTGGCCAGAAGCTGGAGGTTGAATAGCTTGAGGACTCTAAAGAAGAGACCATTGAAGAATCTCTAGAAAATATAGAAGGCTTGGAATAGCAGAAAGATTTGGTGACCAAATCACCAATTGAGACCATGAGGTATTATGTTTTTCCAACTAACAAGTTGTGTGTGAATCTAGGTGTTAATGAAGGCAGTTCACATGATGAAAATGTGATAGATGAAGTTGAATGTTGCCAAGTAAAGTATGATGAGTATTTTTCAGATGAAGAACAGATTGAACTACTGCAGCAGAAGGAATTCATTAATTCCTTATTTGGTAGAAGAGATTGTTTCAATGGGGTTGATGATGAGTTTTTCATTAATGTTGATAATGACTGGTTTATTTTGTTAAATGGCCATGTGGCGAATGATGGACATATAGATGGAATCTTTGTAGAGATGGGAAATCAAGATTTTATTCTGATGAAGACTAAGGATATAGTGACAGCAGAAGATAGAGAAGATTGTGGTGAGATGCCAAGATTGTGGCATGAGCAGAGAACATAACCACAGAGAGAAGGTGTTCATATTGTAAGGGTAGAGATGGATGAGAAAGTTCCTTCTTATGAACTAGAGAAAAAAGACATCCTTGAAGAGGATGGTGCAGAAGAGAGACTAGTTGGTAGTCTCAAGAAATGTTTGAAGAATTGGAATCAGCATTCTGATGTGATGATTGAGAAGGAAAGAAAGTTGGGACAACATACTGAGATGCTGACAGAAGAAGGAAAGGCTATGAGGCCTTGTAGACTTTGTTTTAACAAATTTTTGATGAATACAGATCCTGTTGATGATGGAGATAAGTTGACAGCATGGGGCAGTCAATTGAAAGAGAAGGAGAATTCTGTGGAAGACTTTAAACCATGGAATGCAGAGATTGAGCAGCTAGAGAGTACGCTGAATCAACAAGATTCCACACAAGAGAGAAGACCTAAATTTAAAAATTGGGGGTTGCAGAATGTGAAGACACAATGGGATGAAGATAGAAAAGAATTGTTTATTGAATCATTAGTAGGGACCATTGGGTCTTGGGGTTTTGGAATTGATGAAGTGGCTGTGTTGACAGGCAAAGCAAAAGACAATCCATCACTTGGAGTTGTCTTAGAATAAGAAGAGCTATTGCAGAATGAGGATGAGCAGCTGAATGACGATGAGACAGCCATGTCTCATATGCAGGAAATTTTTGTTATTGATGGAAAGGAATAATTGGCTTGTTCGAATAGCCCAGAGAAGATTGAAGAAGATGTATGGAAGACTATTGGGGCTGCGACAACAGTGGAGAACCAGAGTTTCACTCTGACAGAAGATGAAGATACAGTGGCTAGAGAACTTGATTTGATTGCTAGAGTCAATCAAGAAGAAGAAAGGAAATTGCAGAAGATTTCCAAGGCAGAAGAAGAAGATGCTGAACCTGAGTTGTAGCATGGAGAAGATTTGTTTGGCCAAAGGAGATGGAAAGAATGTTTTCTGAAGATATTCAGAAAAGAAGGTGAAATGCCAGAGCAGTAGCTTGGAGTGTTGCTGGAGAGAGTGTTGAAGCAACAAACTGAAGTGTTGGCAGCGGGGAAGCAAAAGTTTTACTGTTGTAGAGAGGGTATGGATGATTGGGTGGAAAATAGGGCAGCAGTAAGAACTGAAGAAATAAGAATGCAGCAAAAAAAATTAAGTGTCCGGAAGTCAGAGGAAAGATTATACATGGAAATTGAATTGATAAGGAAACTGATGCAGAATATGCCTCAGAAAAGGACAGCAGTAAGAAAGCTGAGAATCAGTAGCAACAAGAGCAAGATAGTCACAGACTGTAAGCGCATAGCAAGTGCGAAGATGTAGACCAAAATATGGAATCCAGGAGGAATGCGAAAGAAGAAAGCTGCAAAAAATAACCAGTTGCAGAACAAAGTATGGGATCCAGGAAGATAAAAATAAAGCACATGATCAGGAGATCATGAATCATTTGAACCTGGGGAGTCTGATGCAGGGGAATTAGGCCCAAGACACTTTTTGTACATAAATAAACCTAAGGGGGGTCTCATGTTTTGTCTCCCCATGTAAATATTCATAGTTGAGTTATTTTAGTTAATTTGGAAGGCAAACATTGTAACTTCCCGAATGATTTATGGGCACCTAAAGAGATAGTCAGTTTCAGAAGTTAGGCTAGCTTTAGGAGTCCAAGAGTCATCAAGGAAGTGAATCGATTGGTTTCCAATTGTATAAAAATAAACCTCTGTGATAGAGTCGGGAGCTCTGCACAGACCTGCACAGACCTGCACATAGACCTGCTTGTACCTGCAGAGAGCTGCATAGGGGAAGAAGGCCATCAGATTGAATATCTGGCCAGCCAGTGGTGGTAATTCAATCCATTGTGTAAATAAGAAATGTTTCAGTATATTTGTGCCTTGTGGATTTAATTTATGTGTGAATGTATATCTGATTTTCTTGAATAAGTTCTATGTGAACATATGCATGCATCTTGATGGAGGATAATCGAAATCCATGATAATTAAGAACCCAGTGATGGGATTAATGGTGCTCTGTATATAGTTAGCAGAATCGATGTAAATACTGTTGACACTATTAACAGTGGAGTGATAGAGCCGTGAGTGTATGCCACAACAGAGGCATAACTTTAATCCACGCATAACGATAGTGGTGTTCATCGGACGAGCACTGTATAACGAGGAGCGAAGGTGCATTTGAACTATGTTAATTTGAATAGGCGTAACCTAGTGTGAAGAAGGAGTGGAACCTTGTGGATGAACAGTGAACGCGGTTTAAGGCTGGAAGAGATTTTTATCACACCACCTTTGTAGCAAAAGTGGTATTTGAGAATCGCGAGTGATTCCATAGAAAAATCGACACGTGGCATTGGGCGAAGTTCCAAAACCGCCATCACTGCACGCCATCGCGCATTAGCCATCGACCAAAGACTCGGTGCGATATTGACACAAGTCGTCGATCTGGAGGGAATCCATCGGATGGTGATCATAAAATGAAGATGCACGAGATTTAACCAAGGTGCGAGGCTGGCGGGACTCGGAAGGTTGCGCTATTGTCCGTGCAAGTTGCCCGAGTGATATCCGTTGGATCGTAAGGAGTGGGGCGATGCGATAACAACCGTTGGATGGCGTGTGGATTTAACAAAGGTACGAATCGAGCTGTGTTGACTCCACATTGGCAAATGTGTTGTATGTGTGGGCCCAAATCAAAGATGTATTAAGGTTGTGAATTAATAAAATTATGCCGATTATTGTTGGACTTCGTTGTAACGTTTCCAATAATTGAAGAACTCCGTAACATATGTATTTATATAGAGCACAAATATATATATATATATATATATATATGGGGGCACATATGTATACATAATGGATTGTTGGGTTAATACTATAAAGGAGTGTTGAATTAAAATCTCAATTCTCTGAATTGAGATATTAAAATAAACCAGACTTGTTTGTTTAAAATTGCTAGCGTAGAATAAGGGAATGCTGTGAGAAAGACAGACTTGAGGACTCTGGAAAATAAACTTGGATGCATTTACACACAGATTCAAGTTGGGACCAAGGGAAACCAGGGCCATGGGTGGCCTCGCTGTCAGAAATTCTTAGCAAAGATGGTGGCACAGTCAAACTTTGACTATCTTGACATAAATTTAATTGCAGAAATATCAAAATTTTTAGATGAGGAAGAAGAACTAGTCCCTATTGAAGAAAAGTACAACACTTAAAATTGGTACAAGGAGATTGTTTTTGTTTTACAACATTGTAGAGCACCTACTGAGGTAAAAAATTCAAATGGAAGGTTTTTAAAGTTCAAATCCTTGAGATATTTCATTTTTGACAGAAATCTATTTTGGAAGGATACTAGTGGTATTTTGCTCAATTGTTTGTTCGAAGAGGATGTTGATAAAGTGATTGAGGAGTTCCACAAAGGAGATTGTGGAGGTCATCATTATTGGAAGGCCATAGTGAAAAAAATTCTTAGAGTAGGGTATTATTGGAATATAATGTTTAATGATGTATATAGAAAGATTGTTGCATGCCATGAATTCTAGATTTTCGATGGTAAGAAGAAGCTTGTACCTTTACCTTTAATACTTATCTATGTGGAAGTGCCATTTTAGCAGTGGGCACTAGATTTTATTGGAGAGATTCATCCATCATCATTAGGTCAGCATCGCTGGATTCTCACAGCGACTGATTACTTCACCAGATGGATTGAAGCAATCCTAACTAGGCAAGCAAATGATTCTGTGATTATTTCTTTTTTGGAAAATAATATCTTGTCTAGGATTGGTTGCCCCATGAAGATCATAACTGATAATGCACATGAATTTAAATCTAAGAAGCTGATAAATTTCTTTTATCAATATTATATTACTCTTGGGAATTCTACTGCATATTATCCACAAGGGGATGGTCTTGTTGAATCTTCTAACAAAAGCATTGTGAGGATCATTAAAAAGGTATTGCAGTAGAATAAGGAGGCTTGGCATTTGAATTTGAAGTATGCCTTATGGGATGATAGGATATGTACAGAAAGGTCAATTGGAGCTTCACCATATGAATTTGTATATGGGGATGAGGCCATTTTTCCTACATCTCTAGGGGTACCTATTATGAAGCTGATTCAAGGATTAGAAGAGGAATGTAATGTTCTTTTTTTAGGAATATTGCCCAGCTGCTTAATAGGAACGTTGTTTAAGGAAAAATATGCAAACAAAATTCAGAAAATGCTTGGTTACTTTTGTGTATGCTGTGTGGGACTGATATGTGGGATTTCAGCAGAAACAAATGGGTTTAGATGTACTAAATAGATCTCCCACAAAATGGTATCACTGAGATATTTCCTCTTCAGAAATTAACAATAAACAATCTGATTTAAACCAGAGATTGACTGAAGGGGAATTTACTTGATATGTCACATCTAAAGAGAGGGTGAGATCCAAAGACTATCTGGCCCTTTTCAGACTCTGTTTGTAGACTCTTGTCGAGAGGTAATATCCCAAAAGGGTTTACCCAGCAAATCATGCTTGAAAAAAGAATTTTTTAGGTATGATGACTTAAGCTACCAAAAAATGTCTTTTAGAACGCTCAGAAACCAATAGGAAGTACAACAGCACTCTTTTCTCAACTTTTAACATCATAAATATGGGGAAAGGAAGATTTTTATGCACTAAAATAGTGTATATAGAAATATGTGTAAAATTAAGGGTCAAGGTTCTGGAATATGTTAGATTAGGTAAAGAGGAATTCACATGCAGAATTTCAGAAAAAAAAAATGCGTCATGATAAGTTGAACAATTCCTCCTTCCCGACTAGTCAAGAAAAGCACTGATTTCCCATGACCTAAATTATGTAGAAAGTTGCTGAAGCATGGATAGCGTGATTTCTGAAGGGTATGGATGATTTTACGCAATAATTTAAATATTAAATCTTATAATGAGACTCATATGGATTATGAAAATGATAACATACATTTTCATAAGGAAAAACCCTACAGATGAGTTGTTGCAACACATAGAAAAATACTGCAGACTATGACAACGTTATCTTTTAGGAGATTCAGCTGCTGTAAGTGAAAACTTAGATTTATGAAATATCTATGGCTGAAACATCAGGTCCATACCAGATCTGGAAACTACTTAGCCTTCTCTACAAGATCCCCTTGGGGTTTCATCAAAATAATACATGTATAAGTGTAGATCTGACTTTAAAAGCTACAGAACTGCAGAATACTCAGAATTTCTGAAGATGAATTTTATTAGAACATGAATCAGATCTGAAATAGCTTATAACATCATCTAATATAAAGAATTACAAAGTGAGAGGAAAGCCTCAATCACTTGAGAGCAGATTTGCACAAAAATGAATTTACATGAAAGCCCTAGATGCAGAAAACGCAGTTCAATGAAGGGACTACGCAGTAGCTCAATGGGACTGAATTAAAAGCTACAAAATACATATATGAATACAAAATGAGAGAGATATAATCTTATGTGTGGTCACAAAACACCCTCCTTGAGAGAGAACTCCTCCAAAAACACTAGATCTTTGCAGATCTAGGATACCACTTGCTGCAACTCAAGCAGCTGCAAAACCCTCAACAAGATCAGCGCTGCTAATGTTGATGGAGCTTGGTCTTCAACCTATTAGTGGCTCATTTCAGTAAAATCTCCTCCAAGAGCTACTCAAGGAAGGAGGGAGGATTCCTAAACAGGAAATCCTCTTCCCTTAGGCTAAACAACCAAGAGAGCTAGAGTTTCTCAAGCAACCTCTATTTCAAAAATCCTTCAAAAACCCTTACATGAGCCCTCTCCTCCTTTTATAACTTGAAGATGTGCACAAACCCTAAACGACCTCAAATGAATTGCCCCTTTTCAAAATGATGTCCTCCTTCTAGAACCTCGCAGTTTGTCTAGGAGGTTCAATGAATCGGGACAGAACTGAGATTTGGTCCTGTTGACCCAATCAAATGTCTCAATCTTATTTCACACACAAGTGGATTTTATTACAAAGGTCCAGATTTATCCCTTTTTACATTGGGCATGTATTTATTCTCTGATTTAAGGAGTTTTTCATGTCCTCCTTTACATTTTATTCATTAAACAATAAGAAAGAAACAAAATGAAGTATTCCTATTAGCTTGGGCTAAATAGGAACATTACAGTCCTCCCCCTTCAAAATGTTTCTTGTCCTCAAGCAACTACAAGGAAGAACCAGACTTCTCCTGCCCCTTCTGTGGCCTCATCAATGGATCCCACCATGGCTGAAAATGTCAAGCAATGAATCTGCCCTCCAATGACCTTCTCCAAGTGCAAGATAGCAAGTGTACATCATGAGAAATGGGAGGTACAAGTGGTGGTATTCTTGTTTCTCCATGGCCTCATCAGGTAGGAGTGATGAAGAGCATGGGGAAAAAATTTCCAAATGAGTGTCTCCCACATCCATGCTATCATCCAAATAAAAGGAGCCATTCTTGATAGCTCATAGAAACAATTATTAATCCCCATGATGTGCATTGAGTAGGGGCTACAAGGCTGGAAATGAGGGATGAATATACCCAACTCACACTGTCCCTCTTCCCACTATTGATGGATGTGGAGTTATGGGTCTTGGGCTGCAAAAATGTGGTAACCATGAAGCCAAAAGGAATTTTAAACTTCATGATCTCCTTCATTGATTTCAGTGAGCCTCCTTGCCCACCCTCTTAGGCACATAGTGAAAAATTTACCTTCACCACATGTGCTCCAAAAGACATGTGGACTAAGTGCCATATGATGTGCTGGATGGTGACAATAGTCCCTCCCTTGAGACCAGCGTTGTCCATCATCTTGCTGCCTCAAGTCATTATACCATAAGTGGCCATGCCACCATTTTCTTGCTGAAATAAGCTTCTTCAAAGCTTGGAAATGATAGAGGAAAATAAGTGTTGGTTGAATGGAGATCAAGAAAAACATGTCTTGCTCTAATTCCTCCCATGTGAGAGGCTCCCCTTCATGACACAAACTCAATACATGACCCTTTGTAGAAGATGATACAATGTACCATGCAGCAGCTATAAAAATTTCCCTCCTCTCCTTGAAATTTAATTAAATATGGGAGAGTGCATTCCCAATGGATACATTCATCCAATGTATCATTTCTCCTCTCCCACATATGCTCCTCATAAAAATAGAAATATCAGAAACATAGGGAGAAAGAATAGAATTCATGTTGGCTGCCATATGCAAAAAATGTGAAGGGCAATGATCCCTCATATGCAACAAACATAGTTTGGTCCTCAATTGTAATAGAGACTACTGAAAAATGTGGTCTTCCAACAACTTGCATGTTGCCCCAATCTGTTAGGTCCCTATATTACTAGTATAGTCCCTTATTATTGTTAGTGTAACCCCCTTATTGTTATTATTGTACCCTTGTAACCCCCATTTTTTTATTATTGTGCCCTTAAATTATTATTGTTAGGTCGGCTAGGATTTCATTGTGGCCCACTAGGATTACATTATGGCCCCATGGACTCCTATATATAGAAAGGAGGTTTTGTAATTTGTATCATCCAAGAATTGTTCATTCATGTAATGTATTGGAGGTTGCCCCCTCGAAGTGGGTTATTTCTAAGGCGTTGATATCTCTTTTCTTCTATTTTTGGAGCTGGTTTCACAACATTTGGTATAAGAGCTTTGAGATTCTAGGGTTTCGCTGCTCCAAACAGGTCATTGTGGCATTTTCGCTATAAATTTTTTTATACAAAGTTTCAGAATCTGAAATTGTTAGGGTGCGAATCTGAAATCCTGAGGAATATTTTCTAAAAATTTCAGAGCTTGGTTCGCAATATGTTCGGAGATATCATCTGTGGAAGTTAGGTCTTTTTTCAAGTTCCTAAACAGGTCATCGTGGAATTTTCGCTATAATTTTTTTTCTACGAAGGTTTAGAATCTGAAATTTGTATGGTGCGAAGCTGAAATCTTGAGGAAATTTGTCAAAAAATTTTAGAGCTTGGTTCATAATATTTTTGGAGATATGATCTGTGGAAGGTAGTGCTTTTTCAGGCTCCTGAATTTCATCTCAAAGAGGTGATCGTTAGAAAAGTTCAATAACTCTCTCTCTGGGCTGGGTAGTGGATTTGAGAGCCGTAAAAAGTGGTCGCAAGTACACAAAATGTAGTTTCTTGGCTATCAATTTCAGAGACAAATGACGAAACAATGACACGTGGCAAGTCCTACAAGTTTGCTCTACTGAACCAGTCCAGAATTAGGTCATTGTGGGAGATTGGACACAACTTTGTCTTGGAGAATCCAAATCAGGTCAGACCTATGGCATTAGAAAGATAATTCAGAGGGATACTACAGGGCTGAATTTCAGATATTTAATATTTTTAATTACAGAGATAATCCAATTTCAATATCGAGCTCCTCAAAATCAAGAAAAAGGTGTGTATTTTTCCGAATTGCATAAGTTTTGTTTGAAGAATCAATTTGAATTGATTCCAAGGGCATATTTGGGAGAATAGGTATCAACATGGATTCTGCAATGGTGCTTAAAAAGAATTCAACACCCATTAAGTTTTCAAGGCTCTAGCATGACTCATGAAGATGAAGAATTGCAACATGATCTATCAAAATTACAAGAGAAAGGTGCAATTAAAATTTAAAGAGCAACAAAAAATGAAATGATGTTTGGGTAGAAAAGGTGTGAAGTGAAGATGGACGGTTTGAAGAAAGGCATGGAAGCTAAGATGGGGATGGGCTGGAAGAAGATGGACATGAAGAAAGGCGGGAAGCTTAAGATGGATGGCGTGGAAGCTAAGATGGATGGCATGGAAGCTGGCATGGAAGCTAAGATGGATGATCTAAAATCAAACATCGAATATTTGACAATTTTATACAAGAAATGTTTCCTAATGGTGAAAAGATAGTAGAATAACCTCATGATGAGAACAAAGTAAATGTTAATCGTGATTTCATAAACTCTAATGTTGGTGGGAAGAACCACCATATTCCAAAAATCGATATGATGAAGTTTGATGGAAAGGATCCTGTAACATGGATACTACAGATGGAGCAATATTTTGATCTCCATAATGTGAAAAACACACACAACATATGCATTGCAACTTTACATTTAGAACAAAATACATTTGTATGGTATCGATGGCTTTGCTCCCGTAAAAAAATTGTCACTTGGTCAATTTTTAAGGAGGAAATGATAGCACATTATGAGGATACAAAGAGCAACACATTCTTTATCCAATTGATAAATCTCAAACAAAAGGGTATAGTGGGGCAGCACATTGAGGACTTCCAAAAATTGAATATAAGGGTAACTGATATTCCAGAGGAACACAGGATTGATCTCTTCATAGGCACTTTAAGGATAACATTCAACATGAAGTTCGCGTTCTGGAACCTGATTCATTGGAGAAGGCATTCAGGTTGGCAAGAAAAGTTGAATGTAAAATTATGGCAACAAGGAAGCCTACCACTCAATTCTATAAAGAAGGAAGTGTGGCTATGCCTATATTTCCACAACCTACAAGGTTGACACCACAAAAATTGGAAGAAAAAAGAGCAAAAGGGCTTTGTTACAGTTGTGATAGAAAATACACTAAAGGTCATAAGTGTGCTGAGAAGAAATTATTTTACATAGATTGTGAAGAGGAAGAAGAAAATGAACAAGAAGAGGATATACACCAGGAACCAACCCTAGAAAAGGAAGAAATGAATCCGACCATATCGTGTAATGCACTGGCAGGAATTACCACTCCTCAAACTCTCAAGATAGAAGGACAAATCAAGAAGAAAAAGGTATTAGTGTTGATTGATTCAGGTAGCACCCATAATTTTATTCATTGTAAGGTAGCCAAGGAATTAAATTGTTTCCTATACCCAGCACCAGAATGTCAAGTGATGGTTGCAAATGGAGGAACTATAAATTGCTCTGGAAAATGCCATAATATTAAGCTAACCATGGGGGAATATGTATTGACTAGTCCAATGATTTCCATTCCTATGGGAGGTGCCGATGTTGTACTAGGAGTACAATGGTTACAATCTTTAGGGACGGTAGCTTTTAATTTTCAAGAACTTTTCTTGAAATTTTTTTCAGAAGGAAAGGAAGTCGAATTACGGGGTATTGAAGGGAAGCCAGGAAGGATAATAAGCTCTAATGTCATGACAAAGCTTCTAAATAAAGAACAACGAGGGGTAATTGCACAATTATTCTCACTAGAAGTTCCGACATCAAAATCATCTATTTCTGCAGATGTCCAACAAGTCTTGGACAATCATTCCAAGGTGTTTGAAACTCCCAAAGGACTCCCACCTATTCGTGATCATGATCATGCTATTCATTTGATTCCAGGAAGTGTTCCTCCAAACATCAGGCCTTATAGATATCCTTAATTCCAAAAGAGCGAAATTGAATTTATGATTGCAGAAATGTTAGAGGCGGGTATAATTCAACCTAGTCAAAGTTCTTTCTCTGCTCCTGTAGTATTGGTACACAAGAAGGATGGATCATGGCGAATGTGTCCGGATTATAGGGAGCTCAATAAGCTCACCATTGAAGATAAATTTCCCATTCCTGTGATTGATGAATTATTGGATGAATTACATGGAGCAATTTATTTTACCAAGTTGGATCTTCGTTCAGGATATCATCAAAATAGAATGAAGACTGAAGATATTCCAAAAACAACATTTCGAACTCATGAGGGTCATTATGAATTTTTGGTCATGCCTTTTGGCCTTACCAATGCACCTTCTACATTTCAAGGGTTGATGAATTCCATTTTCAAACCTTTCCTTAGAAAATTTGTGCTAGTATTTTTTGATGATATACTAATCTACAGCAGGTCTTGGAAGGATCATGTTGAACATGTTGACAGGGTGCTCAAATTATTGTAGGAGAAACAATTATATGCAAAAACATCCAAATGTTTCTTTGGAGTACAAGAGGTGGAATATCTGGGTCATATTGTATCTCACGAGGGTGTTAAAGTAGACCCTAAAAAATTAAAGCCATTAAGGAATGGAAAGTCCCCACAACCATAAAGCAGTTGCGAGGATTTCTCGGGTTAACAGGGTATTATCGCAAGTTTGTTAAGAATTATGGGAGAATAGCAGCACCTCTAACAACATTATTGAAGAAATATGCATTTTCATGGACTCCCGAAGCAACTAAGGCCTTTGAACATCTTAAAGAGGCAATGTGCCTAGCACCGGTCTTAGCTACGCCAGACTTCACAAAAACCTTTATTGTGGAATGTGATGCCTCAGGAAATGGAATTGGTGTTGTTTTAATGCAGGAAGGAAGACCCATTTCTTTTGAAAGTCGTCCAATCAAAGGAAAGTATTTACGTAAACCTATTTATGATAAGTAAATGTTAGCAATACTGCATGCACTAAGGAAATGGAGAACTTACCTAATGGGAAGACACTTCAAGGTAAAAACTGATCATGATAGTCTTAAACACTTTTTGGAACAAAGACTATCTTCAGAAGAGCAACAAAAATGGGTCACAAAGATGTTGGGTTATGACTTTGAAATAATCTAAAAAAAAGGAAAGCTTAATGTTGTTGCAGATGCACTCTCAAGAAAGAATGAAGAGGTGGAAGCATTGCTTTGTGCCATTTCTATTATCCAACCAGACTGGATAACCGAAGCAAGAGATGAATGGAAGAAGGACAAAGATGTATGGACACTCATTCAAAAGTTGCAGCAAGATCCTAGTACATCCGATACATTTAGTTGGAAAAATGATTCCTTATGGTACAAAGATCGCTTATATCTTTGTAAGAATTCCCAACTAAAACAAAAGATTCTTCTTGAATTGCACACTTCTCCTTTAGGAGGACACTCAGGATTTTTAAAAACTTACCACAGGGTGAAGAAAGATTTTTTTTGGGATGGCCTTAAATCTGATATTCAAAATTTTGTGGCGGAATTTTTGGTTTGCCAGCAGAATAAAGTGGAGACAATTAAGACCCCCGGGACTTCTACAACCTTTATCCATTCCAAGTCAACATTGGGGGGAGATTTCAATGGATTTTATCACAGGTTTACCGAAGTCTGAAGGCAAGAATGTCATCATGGTGGTAGTTGATAGAATTACCAAGTATGCACACTTTTGTGCATTATCTCATCCATTTAAAGCAAGTACAGTTGCTACTACATTTGTGGACGGAATTCAAAAGCTACATGGAAGCCCAAGGGTTATTGTGAGCGACAGAGATCCCATTTTTACGGGAAATTTTTGGACGGAGTTATTTTCTTTTTTGGGTACTCAATTAGCTCATAGCTCATCTTATCATCCTCAATCTGATGGTCAAACAGAGATAGTAAATAAATGTTTGGAAGGATATCTTCGTTGTTTTGTATCCGATAAACAAACACAATGGGTCAAGTGGTTACCTCTCGCTGAATGGTGGTATAACACTTCCTTCCATACCGCAGCAAAAATGACCCCATTTATGGCACTTTATGGATATCATCCACCATCCATCACATCATCTTTAAGAGAAAATTCAAAGGTTCAAGCAGTGGAAGATCACATCGAGCATCAACAAGAAGTTCTCCAACTCTTAAAGGATAACCCGAATTTGGCACAAAATCGAATGAAACAACAGGCAGATCAACATCGCAGCGAGAGAAGTTTTGATGTAGGAGATTGGGTATTTTTACGGCTACAACCATACAAGCAAATGTCCCTCAAGCAAGCTAAGAAGGATAATAAATTATCACCAAAGTACTATGGTCCTTACAAGGTGTTGCAAAAGATTGGTACTATGGCATACAAATTGGAGCTTCCTGCTTCTTCGCGAGTACATCCAGTTTTCCATGTTTCATGCTTAAAGAAGGTTATAGGAGAAAATCTTCCAGTTCAAACAATATTGCCAGAACTCGATGAGGAAGGAAAAATCATATTGGAACCAGAAGCGGTCATGGAAACAAGAACTCGACAACTACGGAATCGATCAATTTCAGAGTATCTCATCAAGTGGAAGAACTTACCCACTGAAGATTCTACATGGGAGGATGAGAATTTTATACAAAAGCACCTAGAGCTACTCAAGCGTTGAGGAAAACACTTTTTTTGAAGGAGAGGGGCATGTTAGGTCCCTATATTACTAGTATAGTCCCTTATTGTTGTTAGTGTAACCCCCTTATTGTTATTATTGTACCCTTGTAACTCCCATTTTGTTATTATTGTGCCCTTAAATTATTATTGTTAGGTCGGCTAGGATTACATTGTGGCCCACTAGGATTACATTATGGCCCCATGGACTCCTATATATATAGAAAGGAGGTTTTGTAAATTGTATCATCCAAGAATTGTTCATTTATGTAATGTATTGGAGGTTTCCCCCTCGAAGTGGCTTATTTCTAAGGCGTTGATATCTTTTTTCTTCTATTTTTGGAGCTGGTTACACAACATTCATCCAATGTATCGTTTCTCCATGTGAGAGGCTCCCCTTCATGACACAAACTCAATACATGACCCTTTGTAGAAGATGATACAATGTACCATGCAGCAGCCATAAAAATTTCCCTCCTCTCCTTGAAATTTAATTGAATATGGGAGAGTGCATTCCCAATGGATACATTCATCCAATGTATCATTTCTCCTCTCCCACATATGCTCCTCATAAAAATAGAAATATCAGCAACATAGGGAGCAAGAATAGAATTCATGTTGGCTGCCATATGCAAAAAATGTGAAGGGCAATGATCCCTCATATGCAAAAAACATAGTTTGGTCCTCAACTGCAATAGAGACTGCTGAAAAATGTGGTCTTCCAACAACTTGCATGCTGCCCCAATCTCTTCATAAGCTTGGAGGAAATAAATGATGGCTGAGGCAATGTGAGCATTTCCTCCAAAGAAAAATTCCTCCCCAAGTCCTCCTAGGGAGTGGATATCAACATTGCTCATGGCCTCAAGTAGACCATGCAGCCTCAAAGTAAGAATGCACCTCCTTGGAGCAACATCTTGCACATATGTGGTTAAGGGATGCATGTATACATGAGATAAATCAAAATTATCAACACCCTTACCACAATTTTTGCTCATGCAATGGGAGAAACTCATAGATGAGCCTCCTTCCATTCTCAAAGAGAAGAGAGAAGACTGTAATAACTCTTCCCAAGAGTCATGTGAATGCATAACTCCCATGCCAAATGTAGATGTGGGAAGGATGCTATCCTTCCCCTGCTTTTCCTGCCATAGCGTAGAAATTGAAATGAGAGTGGGTGTGGATGATGTTGAGAGACTTCTTCTCTCCTCCTTGAGCCTACCCTAAATTCTCATCGTTGCATCAAGACCCCCCAAGGTCTCCACTTCTCTTAAATCAATGGGCAATGCCTCACCATGTGAATCATTCACCTCTTCTTGCTGATCAAGTGGCCTTCTTAATGCCATGTCTCTAGGAAATGAGACATCATGTAGTGGTGACTGAATACATGAATGGAGAGAGCCCTCCATGCTTCCACTACGCAACCCAATCACCTCATTAGGTGCATCAACCTTCTGCAATAGATAGGAATGAGATTGGCCCTCTTCCCCATATTCTCTTGGTATCCTGATGCTTTTACACCTTCTCCACCTCAAGGGCCTTTCAAATGCAGCCCCTTTGATATATCCAAGGGAAGATCTTATTCTTCCCTTACTGCTCTTGCACAGTGCAATGCAACTCTGTTGTTCTAGATCAACATCACATAGAAATGTAGATCTCTCCATGCAATGGGTTGAAATGAAAACAAATGAATTCTTGACCATACCTTGGTGAAATGTAGAAGCAAGAACTTCTTCTACAACTCGGTAGTCTTCCTCCATTGAACATGAAGGCTAATCCTCCAAGGTTGTGCCAGCGCTGGTAAAATTATCTACCCCCTCAACCTCCTTGAGATTTTCTTGAATATCCTTCAAGGTCTGGAAAAAGAGTGGGGGAATCTATTGTGGAGATGTGGAGATGTGACAACATTGTAAATCAAATTGTGTGGTTGAATTCTCACACACATAATAAGAAGTACTGGGTACTCCTTCATCTTCCTAAAATTCTCTGGGAATTTCACTGTAGCTTCTTCTGCTTCGAAACCCTCTTTGAGTTTCACTGCACCCTTCTTCTTCCATTGTTTGAACCTCCTTGGAGAGGTCCTTTTCTGATCTAAAAAAGGATGAAAGTAGTCTCATCCTTTCCATCACTATTCTCTTTCTTTCTTGGGCTTTGAAAGCCACAGGCTGAGCCAAGAAAGGAGCTTTGATACCACTGTAATGTTCCAGGAATATTGCCTAGTTGCTTAATAGGAACGCTGTATAAGGAAAAATATGACAACACAATGCAGACCAATGCTTGGTTCCTCTTTTTTATGCTGTGTGGGAGTGATATGTGGGATTTTAGCAGAAAAAAATGTGTTTAGATTCACTAAACAGATCTCCCACAAACTGGTATCAGTGAGATATTACCTCTTCAAACATTAACAATCAACAATATGATGTAAAAAAGATATTTAATGAAGGGGAATTTAATATATATGTCACCTCTAAAGAGAGGGTGAGATCCAAAGGCTATCTATCCCTTTTCAGACTCTGTCTATAGACTCTTGTCGAGAGGTAATATCCCAAAAGGGTTTACTCAGCAAATCATGCCTGAAAAACACATTTTTTTAGGTATAATGATTTCAGCTACCATAAAATTTGTTTGAGAATTATTAGTAACCAATAGGAAGTATATTAGCACTCTTTACTCAGCTTTTAACATTAGAAAGATGGGGAAAAGCAGTTTTTTATGCACTAAAATAGGTGCATACAGAAATATGTATAAAATGAAGGGTCAAGGTTCTGTAATATGTTATATTAGGGAAAGTGGGATTCAAATGCAAAAATTTAAGCAAAATAATTTTTTTTTTCTAAGTTAAACAATTCCTCCTTCCCGACTAGTCAAGAAAAACCCTGATTTCCCATCACCTAAATTATGCAAAAAGTTGTTGAAGCATGAATAGCGTGATTTATGAAGGGTATGGCTGAGTATATGTAATAATTTCAATATGAAATCTCATAATGAGACTCATATTTATTATGCAAAGGAGAACATACATTTTCATAAGGAAAAACCCTGCAAATGAGTTTTTGCAACACATAGAAAAAGACTGCAGACTATGAAAACGTTATTTTTCAGGAGATTCAGCTGCTGTAAGTGAAAACTTAGATCTATGAAAGATCTATGGCTGAAACATCAGATCCATACCAGATCTAGAAACTACTCAACCTCCTCTACAAGATCCCCTTGGGGTTTCATCAAAATAATACATGTACAAGTGTAGATCTGACTTTAAAAGCTACAGAACTGCAGAATACTCAGAATTTCTGAAGATGAATTTTATTAGGAAATGAATTAGATTTGAAATAGCTTAGAGCATCAGCTACTATAAATAATTACAAAGTGAGAGGCAAGCTTCAATCACTTGAGAGCAGATTTGCACAAAACTAAATTTACATGAAAGCCCTAGATGTAGAAAATGTATTTCATGGAAGGTACTGCATGGTAGCTCAATGGGATTGAGGTAAAAGCTACAAAATACAGATATGAATACAAAATGGGAGAGAGATCTTCTTCCGGGTGGTCACAAGACACCCTCCTTGAGAGAGAACTCCTCCAAAAACACTAGATCTTTGGAGATCTAGGATACCACTTTCTACAACTCAAGCAGTTGCAAAACCCTCAACAGGATCAGCACTGCTAATTTTGATGGAGCTTGGTCTTCAACCTGATAGTGGCTCATTTCAATAAAATCTCCTCCAAGAGCTACTCAAGGAAGGAGGGAGGATTCCTAAATAGGAAATCCTCTTCCCTTAGGCTAAACAGCAAAGAGAGCTAGAGTTGCTCAAGCAACCTCTATTTCAAAAATCCTTCAACAACCCTTGCATGAACCCTCTCCTCCTTTTATAACTTGAATGTGTGCAAAAACCCTAAACCACCTCAAATGAATTTCCCCTTTTCACACTGACGTCCTCCTTCTAGAACTGCGCAGTTTGTCTAGGAGGTTCAATGAATCTGGACAGAACTGAGATTTGGTCTGGTTGACCCAATCAAATGTCTCAATCCTGTTTCACACACAAGTGGATTGTATTACAAAGGCCCAGATTTATCCCTTTTCACATTGGGCATGTATTTATTCTTTGATTTAAGGAGTTTTTCATGTCCTCCTTTACATTGTATTCATCAAACAATAAGAAAGAAACAAATGAAGTATTCCTATTAGCTTAGGCTAAATAGGAACATTACAAGGAACCAAATGCAGTCCAAAGGAGAATCAATCAACTAATAGATCTGCAGGATAAGATGAATGAATTTTATAACAAAAATCAACAATCTCAAAATAGAATCAAGAGGACATTTGATAAGAAGATCAAGGAAGAAATTTTTCAAATTCAAGATGAAGTGTTGAAATGGGAGGCCAGAATTGAAGAGAAAGGAAACATGCTAAGTTTGAGAACTTATGGAAAGGTCCTTTCAATGTAGCTGCTTTTCATGGAAATAATACTTACATACTACAGGAGATGGATGGAAAATAATTTGTTGGAGGACCTGTTAATGGCAGGTTTTTAAAGCATTACTCTCCCTAAAATTTTGATTGATCATTCATGTCATTGTACATATTCCATTTTATGAGTTTTTCTGCTAATAATGACAATCTAAATCAGCAAGCTTCAGCTGAGGTGAAGGCCATTAGAGCTTGAGGAGAAAGCTTGGAAATTTCAAAGTTTTTCTATTTTTGTCAAGAAAATGGATAGCAGCAATGGAACTACTGGTTCTTAGTGTACCATAGGGGCACACTATCCCAAGTGGAGCCACTGTTATCACCCAAAAAAAAAGAAAAATATTTCAAAACATCATTGTGTCAAGTTTGATTTTGGTCATGGTTCAAAATTGGGTTTAGAAGTCAATTTAGTATTTGATCAAGGGTAGGTTTAGATTTTTATATTTTAAAGCCCATTCTTAGGTTATGGTAAAGTCTTCTTTTAAGTCCCTTCATGTCAAATATCCATCATTTTCATTTGTGGGTCATTTCCTAAAAGTTTCATGTGAAAACTGCTCAATTAGCCAAGAAACCTTGTTTTAGTAGCACCACTAGTTCAAAAAAGTTGTTTTGCGCTACAAAAGCACTAAAATTTTCGTAGCACAATAGGAAAAAATACACTGCAGGCACTAAGAAAGAACGATTTTTAAACTGTCATGTCATCTGAGCTGGAAAAGGTCAGAAACCGTTGGGAAATGGTAAGTTAGTGGTATGATGAGTCAGTTAATGATGAAATTCAATTTACTTACCCATGTTGTATTCATCATTGTCATGATAGGGTATGAATGAGGAATCATTCAGTTATGAGATGTCATTTTAAATTCAAAATCTTTCCTAGTTGGTCATTCTTGTTTCCTTTTCCTCCATTCGAGATGTCTGAGCTCTGAAGTGTTAAAGCCAAACCTGTGGTTATTTTATACAAAGGTTTTCTTCATCCCTATCAAGCGAAGTTGATATAAATTAATCAAGCGAGGTTGATTAAATTTATCAAGTGAGGCTGACAGGACTTCTAAGGATCATGGGAGAGGAAAAGAAAGTTCACAAAGGGGGACATTACTTAAGGCGTGAGCCTGAAAATATGAAGGAAATAATGGAAGACCCAACAGTGATGGAGGCGTTCAGAAGAGTAGGTTGTCTTCGGTTTTGTGAAATTTTGTAGCATTGCCACACATAGGTATCTAAAGAATTTTCCTTGAACTTCAATGGAACAACTACCAAGGTTGGGATGCTAAGTGTATCAATTACACCAGAGATTGTTGCCGCTATTACAGAGATACCAAGAGGTCAAGAAACTTTGTTCAAAGGTTTCAAATTTGATATGGAGCAATATAAAGAGTTCATGAAGCCTGAGTATGTAGATATGGACCTCAATAATGCTATCCCTAGAAGCCTCATCAAAGACACTTATGAAAAGCTGCTGCTCAACATTCAGAGGTATTTTACATGTGAAGGTAGATATCATAAGTTTTACACATATCATTTCAAGTTGCTTCTACATTTCACTGGTAAGATTTCACTCAATTTACCTTTTATCTGCATAGGAGTCTTCCAAAAATGGCTGATAAAGTACAAGCCAAATTTGAAGGTAGTGAAACATACTTGTTTCATTATGGTTTAATGAAGTTATTGATTTTAGATGAAGTTTAGAAGATAGGTAGGGATTGGTCATATTTTTTTTTTATAAATGGTTTTGAGTTGGAAACCCTAAGTCCTGCTAAAAACCCTAAAACTAAAGGAGTTCCATCATCACCATCAATAGAGAATAGTCAACCTATAGTTGCAAAACCAAAGAAATTTTCAAAACTGAAGCCAAGGAAACATATTGAGAAAAGGGCAGAGTAGACACAAATGCTTGACACACCAACTCCATCACCTTCAAAATAGAGGTCAAATATTGTCAAAGAGGAAAAATAGAAACAATCTATCAACAAGCAAGAAATGAAAAGAGTAACAAGAAGCCAAGTAGTGGCATTAAAAGGAAATATAATTGCTACAGCTATAGAGGACAACCTAGTAATAAAGGGAAATTTAGATGACATCCTTCATGCTATTGAAATAGAGGAGACACCCATTGTTCAAGTTGAGTTCATTGGAAAAGATGAGCATAAACAGAAAAAGGCTAACTCTGCAAAGAATCTTAAGTTTGAGGGGGAAAATGCATCTTTCATCTTTCAAGCAAGGAAGCCTATAACTAGGCATGCTAAGAAACTCAAGGAAGGCAACAAGGAAGTTCAAGAACCTATTGAGACAACTAAAGCCCTTGACGAAGTTGTTGATCTATCATCACCTACAATAAACCATACAACAAGTAGAACAAAGAAGTGAAAAGAAGAAATGAAAAAGAAAACAAATCTTCAACATATTGAGGAAAGATTGAGGTTGGCAAACCAAGAAATTGTTGTGATGAGAAAGAGGGCTAGAAAGCACAGTGTGAGAAATAAAAGTTTAAAAGGGTGAAGGCACTGTGGGAAGGACAAACTGATTCCATTTTTGAAACTCCAAGTAGTGCAGAAAAATTTTTCAAGTGGACAATTACAGCCATAAAGGAAGCCAAGTTTGTCAAAATCATAAATAATGACTGGAGAGCTAATAAAAGAGTACTAAAAAATCAAGTAGAGGAATTAGAGCAGCAACTGAATTTGATTCATGATGAGTTAAAAAGTAGAGGTATTAAAATAACAGTCATAGAACAGAATATAGCTAAATCAAATGAAAATGAGCAAGGGACCTGATGAAGGCTAGAATGATTGTGTTTTTCACTTGATATGTTTTTTAAATGATGAAATCAGATCGATTTTGAGTTTTTGGCACATTTACAATTTTCACTTTGGAATTTTTTTGACAAAACTACCCACTCAGGAGTTTCGTAGTGCAGACAGTGTAAAAAGGGAGAAAAGCTCTATGAAACTGCTATAGCAGCTTTTCTTGCCCTTTTTCATCAAATTTTGAGGGGTAAAATAATGGACCAAGAACTGAAATTTCTAGGGAGGATGTATTTAAAGGAAATTAAGATAATTTTCGAGGAAATAAGTCAAAAACCTAAATAAAAAAGGGTTAAACGGTAGTGCTACGAAAGGCGCTACGAAACTTCTTTGTTTTCGTAGCAGAGTGTATTACAGCTCATTTGAACAGTTTGAAGATGGTTTTGGATAGTTGGAGCTTAAGGAGGAGTTTTGGCATGTGTTAATTCAATTTTCAACAGCTAAGGACCTCCAAATAATGAGTTCATTATGGTCAGAATGTTCCAACAGTGCAAAGGACCCTATGCCTAAGAAACAGGGGATTGTTTCCTATTTTGGTGGAGGACAGAAATATGATCATGAGAGTTGAAGCCTATAATCCATATTCAACCATGTGTTGATACACTTGGAAAATGATGTAATTTAATTTAGATAAGGTTTTTATGGATAGAGATAAGGAGTTTTAATCCTATTTGTAATAGGATTGTTTAGTAGATTAGTTGTCTTTTTGTAATAAATCCCATGTGTGATGGTTATGAAAGTGTTAAGAGTTAGGAACTCGATGTATCTAGCCTAAGATGAGATCAAATGATGTTGTAAATTGTCTATTAAATACTAATAAGTAGAATTAGTCAGGGGTTGGATAGTTTTCCCAAAATACCGTGCTTATTGTAATTGACTGATTTTCAGCTAATACATAGAGTTTCTACTTAACCAATTTGGGATTCAGAAGGATTTTTGGTGTGTTCATATTCTATTTGAATCTCTTTATTATCCTATTGCAGTGGTTTTTATCTATATTACTCAGAATTAATCTTTAGATGCTCTAACTTCCTATATAAATGAACTGACTGTGTTTTTACAGTTTCATGTGTTTTATCTCTTGACTAAAACTCTGATATGTGTCAACTTCAATGTTAAGTAGATTCATTGGTTTACTGAAACTATTTTTACTCCATAAATGCGATGTGTAATTGGTGATGTGATTCTCAACCTATATCTGTCATTTATCTATTTGTTACCCCACATAGAGTTATCCATCTATATTTTTATCCAAATCATTAACCTTTGAGAGAGCCCTCTCAGGCTGAGGAGGCTAAGCCTCAGTCAAAATATTAGGTTGGAAATAGTTACATGAAATTGACTAATTAAGCAGCCTAGCAGATCCAATTTTGTGATAACAGAATGATTTTCTAGATTCTATGAACTGAGAGCTTTTTTCTCAATTAGAGTTGAATATTAAAGAATTATTATAAAATAATTCATGTGGTTTTTGTCTCGGAGGGGGTTTCCACCTTAAAAACTGTGTTCATTTGTGTTCCTTTTTCTTACTACCATCATTGTAAAAACACTAATAATAATTGAGCATTAACTAATGCTCTGAAATATTAATAGTAATACTAATTGAAAGGAATACTAATTCACCCCCCGCTCAGTATTTCCAAAAGTCTCCCTAAACATTTTCATAGAACTAGAGTTTATGGTTCCAACAAGGTGGGGGTCAATGATTTTTTCAAGCTTGCACTTTTTCTACTAGTGTGTTTCCCGCTCTTCTATATTGAATTGTTCTATGGGAAAAAAAATATTAAGAGTTTTCCTTGCACACAAGAACTCTAGTAACACTACTCCAAAAGAATACACATCAGATTTCTATGTCATTTTATCCCTTCTGAAGTATTCAACATCAAGGTACCCAACGACCAAAAATACCTTTGGGTCCAGTCCTTGAATGTCCAAGCCAGCGAGCTTTTACCGTGAGCCTGTTATCATGGAGATATTTGACATTTAGATAAGATCAGAGGATTCATTACAAGGGAATTACATTGCATTGACCATATATTGTATCTTCATTGGTATCTCGCCATTCAAACAGTTTGCCAATAGGTAGAGGGAGTCTAAATTGGTGCAGTTGAAAATGAAAGGAAATATTGTTTTGTCGAGGCAAAATCCCATAATGCTAAGCTTGAAAACACTCTCATTGTTACAGGTCATGCATTCAAGCTCTGATATGGTGATGTTGCAGGGGTTTTGATCTGGTCTCCAATCCACGGTCACACCTTTGAGCTCTAATATGGTGAGATTGTATGGGTTTTCATATTGTCTATGGTCCACTATGTGAGCTTGGGTACATAAACCTGGAATCATGTCGGGTTAAGGGGAATTATGAGTATTCGAAGAATAAATCTCGATAGAGAAATGGAATTATGGAGACATTGGATTTTATACATATTTGGTTACCTTTGTCAATGTACCAAAGTCATCGGTCCTCCAAAAGGATCCTTCTTACCATAATTTCCTCCAAAACTAGGGTTCATTAGTGTCGCCATATATGCTAATAAACTCCCTTCACCATCTCCCCCATCAAGAAATGTGAGTTTTAAAACAAAAATGTGAAGGTCAATCTCTCCATCATCAAGGGTTATATGGCATGTCTTGTAACTGTGCAAACGATCTTCTTTTCAACACATTGCTTGATGGTGGTATGATGTAGATATCCGATTTAATGTTTCTCACTCACCATATTACCAAGCTATGGAAGACTCTATTATAGCTATAGGAAATGGATTCAAGATATCTACTATGCATGAATTGAGGGGAGCTCTTTTGCAAAAAGAGATTTACTACTTTAATTATTAATCAAATATAAAACCAATAATATTTATTTATTTAAAGCTTAATTTGATATCATCATGTAAAGTATGTATTAAATGAAAGAAATATATTCATTGGTACAATTCTCATAGAAATTGATAAAAATAGACACATCTATCCATTATTACACAATAAACCATACTTAAATATTTTCAATTACCTAAACAATTAAGAAAATTTCATAATACCATTAAAAAATAACCAAGGTTCATATCAAACAATTAATAAAAGTTCATACACCAAAAAAAAATTAATTAAGGTTCATAACTAAATTAACAAGGGTTCATAAAATACTCCCCGATGGGGGTGAGGTCTTAGAAACACATGGAAGGTGTCTCGCATGAGTAAATATAAGTGGAGCGAGGGTGAGGGATGATAATCCCGGTCCCTTCACCATAACGCATGTAGTGGGAGAGTTACTAGCTTCATGTTGGCAATTCATGTGAAAAATAACTGTGCATTGGAGTTTGAAGGTGGTGAAATGATAAGGTGAGGGAAGATGAGGGAGCCCAACATTAGACTCCTAAATATGGTTTGGTTTTTTTCCTAATGCTAGCCTCCGAAGAGGAAGCGTAAACATTGTAGGAAGGTTTATGGAGGGAGTGGCTTGTGTGTGCTTGTTGTCGGAATTTGCTAGTGCGGTGTGTTCAACCGGTCCCTACTGCTCAGTTTCTTAGACATTGACTCCATATGGGTTGAGGATAGGAAGTTGAAGGGAATTGATCTCACTTGTTTCCATTTTTCTTGGCTCTCAATGAGCCCGCTTTCTCATGATAAGAGAGGAATGTAGAATTTGTAGTCCAAGAAACCTCGAGGGTGGTGGCAGAAAACTAGTTTATTTTACAAATTGCGTGCCCTCTGGCATGGGTGTGACGTTTTTTGGTGCATTAGTATGTGTTTTATATGTGGAGAATTTGGAGGCTAGTCAGTACCCTGGGGTAAGTTACGCTCAGGCATCGACTGCTTTGTCATCATTTTTTGTTCAATTTCCTATGTTGGTTTGGTGGGTGATGGTATTTGGTTTTTCTGCTGGTGGAAGTATTTATCTGGAAGTGGGAGGTGTCTCTATGCTTCTCTGTGGTGGTGAGAGACGACATTTGGCTCCTTCATTGGTGGTGTTTTTTTTCTATAGTGGGGGTTCTGGCCTCTGGACTGTGCACACGGTGGGGTTCCTCGACCTTAGTGAATTATGAAGCTCCCAGTGTGGTGTGGATGATCTCCCTCCCCTATCATCCATGGCCCTGTGGGGGTGGTAGACTCAGAAATAATCATGGAGGCTCCACGATAAGGTGGAAAGACTACGGGTCATGTGCGACTCGCTATTATGGGTTCACATGGGGTTCGTGGAGGATGTAAGCGGGGGGATAGCAGAGGTGGGGGTTTGAGGGTTCAAAAGAATAGTCACCGGGGCGGAGGAGGTCATGGAGGAAAGGGGAATCATGGGTTTTATTAATTTGAGGTAAATGAGGGGCAGGTTATCCAAAAAAATTTCCTAGAGAATTTTCGTGCACTTATCAACATCCTGATGGGAAGAGTGGAAACAACTGAGAGATAATGTCATGAGGAGCATGTAGATCAGATGGTAACATTGGACCGAATGAACTATTTATAGTGCCAATTTCGGGAGAGACTGGTATTGGTTTGGCGAGGCCAAAATAAACTCACTAAGAAAGTAAAAAAGTTGGAGACTTGGTTGGCGCACTTTGAAGGGCATGGTCAGTGTGACTTCTATCCTCCACCACATCTAGGAACAACCCCGGAAAACCCTGCATCCACATGTTGGATGAATAGTATGCTATTTATTGTTATTTATGTTTTATATGTGTTTTGGTGCCTCTAGCCCAACAGTTTATGGATGATGTCCCTAGTCCCTCTTTTGTATTTTTTTACGTGTAGTGCAAAGTTTTGTCAACAAATCCAGGAGGTGAGATGAACTACTTTCTAACTAGCTATGTGTACTCCTTTTTTCCTACATTAATATAAAATTGACTTACAAAAAGACAAAGGTTTATATATCATTAAAAAATTAATTAAGTTTCATACTTAAATTAATAATTTTTCATACCTATTTACTAAATAGGTCTATAAATAGGTATTTTAGGTTTATCTATTTAGTATTTATCAAATGTAAATATGATGATTTAATACTAGATTTAAATTAAATCACATGTTCAACATAATAAATTTTATATTTATCTATTTATTAAATGTAAATGTGAATATTTAACCTTAGATTTAAAACAACTCACACTTTTAACATAAATAAATGAAGTTTAAAAATTAAACTTTATGGTGAAATATTAAATATAAATATAGTATTAATCTGGCTATCTAATTAATATTATAACCTTTACTAAAATTATAATGAAGGCATTAGTGTAAAGTTGATATATGATACATGCAATTATGTTAATTGTAGACGAATACATCTGCATTGTTAAACTCTAGAGACAAAAGGGTATTAATAATTCTAACAATGTAAATTCAGAGACCCCTTTGTCTCTAAATTTTAACACTGCAAATGGATTTAGAGACACCTATAGTAAAATGTAACTCTTCGGTACCAAAAGTGCAATTTTCCATATATGGAGTGACACAATTAAAAATTACTGACATAAATGACTAATTCATATACTTGTTGTACTTGTTATTTCGACATATTTTTATTATTGGACTATAATAGTCATTTACATTAATCATTATTAATTTTGTCACTTATTATCTAGTCATATATTTTAATCCTAGACTAAATTAGTCATTTAAGTTAGTTTCTTTTACTTTAGTCACTTATTATCTAGTCATATATTTTATCCCTAGACTAAATTAGTCATTTAAGTTAGTCGCTTTTAGTTTAGTCATTTATTATCTAGTCGTATATTTTATTCCAAGAATAAATTAGTCATTTAAGTTAGTCATTTTTAGTTTGGTCACATAAAATTTCTCAAATTTATTAGTAATTCAATTGAAATAATTGTGGTGACTAACATTTTTAGTCACCTAGTCATTAATTTCATATTTTTCTACTAGTGGGACGAACATCGATAACGGGTTGTAATGGAGCAAGAGGAGCACGGACTTTACAATCGTAGATATGGAATGCATGACACTTCTAGAGTGCAAGGATGCAATCAAAAAAAATTGTGGGCCAAAATTAACTGGTGCATAAGATATTTTGTGTGGTAGTGTAACTCGATAAATGTCTGCAACATGCCCCTAAATAGTAGTCATTAAGAACTTTCACGCCCCTCAAGAGTGAGGCACCTTCGTAGAATCGTATCTATACCATGACAGTAAAGGGTGTCGATGATAATTAAATAATTTCGGGACTGGTACCAGACATGTCGTTGATCAGAGCGAGAGGTTTTAGGTCGGAAAGTTTGGGTCTGGAGATAAATCAGAAAATATCCATATCACGAGTCAGATGATGAAATAAAAAAGAATGACTAATCTAGGATGGAATCTTCAGATGTAGATTCTATATCAAGGGACATAATATTACACATTAGTTCAAAGAAAAATATGGTTTTCTTTGACTTGGTGTTGATGAATTCTATTTGAAACTCTTGGAGAATAACGATCCACTTAGAGTTCTTTCGCCCCAGTAATTGCCGTGACAATTTGTATGTCATAGGCTTGTAATTTGAAATGACCATAGTTTTCTAAAGAAATATATAATGGAGAAATATCTAGATGGCTTAAATGACCACTAAAGACAAATTTTCTAAATGAGTATACCAAATCTTGGTATCGTTGACATTCTGACTCAAATAATAAATGAGATGTTTTGTCCTAATATCCAACACCATGGATATATTAGAGATTTCTAAAGAGAGATACAAGAAATATTCGCACTAATATTCAAGGAGATATAAGAGAGATGCCCAAACCAACTCATATTTGAAGAAATCGAACACTTTATGTACATCATTATCCCAATGGAAGTGAATCCCTTTTTTCAATAAGTGAGTAAATCCTTTGGATAGCTCAGCATAATTGGGGAAAACCTCCTTATGAAGTTATATTTCCCTTGGAGTCTTTGTAAGTAAATGATGGTAGAATTTTCACGCAAATTAATGATTTCCTAGACTTTTAGAGGATTAATAAGAATTCCTTGTTTCAAAATAACAAAAGTAAGGAGTGGACTAGAACCAATACAGAACACACATTTTTATGGTTTAAGTTAAATTTTGTAATATCTGCTATTAGTGTTAGTATTTTCATCTTACCATCAGTGATAAAATTCCCATTTTCATATCATTTAAGGGGTACCACTCAGAAATATTTATTCATTCCACTAATTCATGAAAAAAATTAGTCATTGATGGTAGCCCTAGTCCAAAAACATCACTCTTCCTCAAATTTGATTACTTGTTGGAATATTTTCATACCTTGTTGACTGTACACCATTCATAAAGTCAATATCAGTCATGTCATCTTAAAATTCAGTCCCTCAAGGTCTCATTAAGTATTCTATGGTTTTACAAGGTAGTCATTGGGTCATTAGGGTTTCCAAGGTCCAATAAAAGTTCATTTCCACTGCATAAGACTAGTAAGTAAAGGGTAATCCAATAAATATCTCCTCAATTTGTGAAGATAATTTTTAAAGGGAAATTATTATTATATTATGTAATTTTGAGTTCAAAAGTAATTTTTATATTTTCATTATTTAGTTTAATTTTTTTCAAAATGTAATAATTTCACCATCCAAAGCTGCTAACTTAGTGTTCCAAAGATTCCAGACCACCAAAAAATCAAATTCAAAGAGATCTCAAAGTCATTAGAAGATCAAATTGTCAAATGAAAGAGTCAAGTAAAAGGTAAATTTTCAAAATACTAAGTGAATAACAAAGGAAGAAAGTGGGTCACAAGGCCCAAATAATAAATTTCATGAAGTATAAATACCACTAAGACATCCCATTCAAACTCATTTTCACATCCAAAGCTCAAGTTTGCACTCCCTCAGCCTGAAGAAGTCAAATTATAGAGTTAGAGGAAAAAAACAAATGGCACTGATCTTAGGAAGTTTCTATTGCATGTAGGAAACATGCGATGTGCCTAGAGAATTTGGCACTACCTTTTTTACTGCAGGCACTTTGCTCCTAGGCAAGGCATTGCACTTTTTCCCAATGCACTATGCTTTTTCTGAGGAAGCTCTAGAACCCAATAAACACCCTCAAACTATCTCAAAATTTTAGTAAAGGCTCATTTTCTCCTTTATCAAGTAAGTAACACAAAATCATTATCTCCTTGCTTTCCTAAATGTCATTTTTATGGTGTTTTTCTTCATGATAAAAATGAACTAAGTGTCTAGTGGGAAACCCTAGTATCACTCCCTCACTCTTAATTTGCTGCCCAGAATCCCTATAACACCTTCCTACATCACTATTCAACCCATGCCTACCCTGAAACTACTCTTTCCTAATCCCTAAACCCCTTCCCTATAAAACCTTAAGTCCTAGGCCACTAAAATTCCTAGGCAATTGTTACAAAATATTTTTTCACTGTCCCTGCAATCCCCAGCCAGAACATTTGAGGACCATTTTAGTGACTTTTGTATATCATCATACCTTAATATACATGTCATTGCATCCCTTGTGATGTCAAGAAAATTTCCTTCGTTGATCATTCCTCAATTAGACACTCAAAAACATGTGATTTGGGGTGGGCGCTGGTAGGCAGTTATGGCCTTGTTCCCATAGATAAATTAACATTGGGTCTCACATCCATTGGCATTCTGTGTCAGTGTCTCACCCATGCTGAGATGTTTTTGGAATGTTTTTTGTAAATAGAAACAAAGTTTCCATGCCTAACCACTTCGTGAGCGGAGTCATCATGGTTTGTTTGACTGAATAATGTCAAATTTCTCCCTTTGGCTTCTTGTTTCCTATAATTATGAAACTCCACAAAGGGATAGGACCTCTCTTCCACCTTATGAGGTACCCCAAACCACCCCGTCCTCTCCTATAGATACTTCCTTCTCACATTGTTTTAGCGAGCTGAATAGTCCTTACTATATTTGGTGTGTAGAATAAGGCAGAGAAGAACCCCTTGCCAAGAGAGAGTTTAGGCTCGTTGCCTCATAAAGTTCGATCCCCATCGAATTCTTGAGACTCGCCCAAATAAACCCGTCGAAGGAGGTTGCAACATTAAGGCATTAAGGTTGTAAACTTCTTTTCTCTATCATTAATACATGACCTATTTTTTGGTTCCAATTTTATGTTTGATTATATGAAAAATGTTTGATTCTCCTTGACCAATGGAATAGATGTAAATGAATGTATGTTTTCGTATGTTATCACCATTCACTAAATATTCATGTATGTACACCGACATTATCATTGAAGCACTACGGCCTGTGAATACTAATATCATAGGATCACTACTACAAACTACGATGAGAGTGTTGTACGAAGGTAGGTCATCTATCCAAACTTGTTTTTAATTTATAATCTAGGAGTCTAAAATTCCAGCATGTTCCCTTGTTGTTACACCCATCTTAGGGCTAGAGGGATTTCCTCTGTCTGTAGAGGGGATTTACCTGCTCAACAACAACCACTACCCCAAAAATGTTATCCAATTAGCATTTTCAACTCCCTAAGTATATTGAACTCCTATCACCCTCCAAAGTTCCCTAACCCCTTCCCTCATCTCCCTAAATTTTCTTACCCTAATCCCTACTCCCTATACCTATCCCCATTCCCATTTCCTCCCCTAGGGTTTCTAGACCAAGACACCATGGAAGAAGACATAGAATATATGGAAGAGGAGGAAGATCAGAAAGAGGAGGAAGATATATTGGAGGAGGAGAAAACACAATAGTGAAGGCCACACAAAGGATGGAGAATCCTAAGGTTGGAGCTCACTAACACTAGAGAACTGATAGCCTCACCAGTGGCAGGTTCATGCTTTCATTATGTTCGTTGCCTTGATTTTTGTAACATGATTGAAAAGGGTAAAACATCACCCTGTTTTGAGCATAATATTTAGTGTAAACCTCAAAGAGATTCAAGTAACCCTAGCAGGTGTGACTTTCATAGTGTCTACATCCATCATTGCTGCTGCCATAGGGTTTCCAAACATGTGTGGGAGGTGGTTCAAATCAAAATATTTGGAGGATTAGTACTATGATCCATTCATCATACCAATGTAGAGAAATGAGAGGAAGAGGGTATTTCCTTTCAACTATCTTCTTAATAGGTATTCCCCCATAATGAAGATCGTCATGAAGTATTTCTCTTGTGAAGGGAGGTTCTCTAGACTTTAAATTTATCACATTATACTGCTCATGTGCTTCACAAGAGTTAAATTTCTCAATATCCCATAATTTTTATGTAGGAGCATAGAAAAAATGGCATACATTATGAAAAATTTAGAGTTTGACCAGCAGATGAATAGTATTTTGCACCACTCCTTGATCAAAATAATTTTCCTCCATGAGCTTAACCAAATGAACATTTCATGGGACACATTCATAGAAAATGAAATCTTCACTAATCGAAAAGTTCCACATGCTAAATATTTTCCTTCTTCATCTCATCCTACTACATCCGTGCCTCCATATCAACCCACCGTGCATACCATTTCATCACCTCATTCCACTTAACCTACTCCATCTCCATCACCACCACGATCACCATTTCATGAGCAAGATAAGTCACATAGAAAAGTTGAGGTCAACAAGCCTAAAGAGGTTGAAATGAGAACAATGGAAAAAACATATAAGAGAGGGAATAGGGAGGTGTTTACCCCATATATTATGGGAGGCGACCTACATTCTTCACCAAAAAAGTAGGTATATAAGGGAAAACAAAATATGGAAAAGGAAGATGTACATGAGGCAGCCATTCATGATGAGGATGACCTCCATGAAATAGATACTTATTTTAACCTTGTTGATTTATATGATGAGAATGATGATGAGGCATAAAAAATTATTATCAAGCATAAGGATGCCTAAATCAATGAACTTAAGACTAGCTTAGAGAGATCTAGGTTTGTCATTGCATACAATGAGAAGGAAAATGGACAACTCAAGACCAAGCAGACCAACATGGAGATTCATCTTCTCAAGGAGAAAAGAGAAGAAAACAAGGCAAAGACCTTGCTTGATTAGGCCTATGAAATTTATGGTGAAACCAATGAGGCAAAAGAACAAGTGGCAAGAATAATACCTAGGACTAGAGGGCTGAAAAGAGCTCTAGAACTAGAGAAGAAAAAGGAGGTTGACCTTGCTAATGAGCTTAAATTGAATTTATTTTTTTTCATGATTGTCAATGAGAACTACAAGAAATGGCTTGATAGGGCAAAAAAAAATCTTAAGAAGCCCCTATAGAAGGCAAAAAATGATAATTAAATATTGAGAAAGAGGACTAAGCATTACTTCAAGAAAAACCAAATTTCAAGCTCAAAGCTACAAAAGGACAAATCAAGACTTGAAACCCTAACCAATAAAAATGAAGGGGAAAAGCTTGATATTCTTGTCGAGGCCTCTCTAATTTCCTAGTACACCTCATAATCATCCCACAACAAAACATTTCAAGATATTTGGGCAAATTTTGAAAATTTTGGAGTTTTTTGAGTTTTTGGCAATTTGACATAGTCAAACTGGAAAAAGCGTTTTGCTAGGGACCTCAATGGAGAAAATAAAACCACCATTGGATTCATAATTCCAAGTAAAGTTAGGAAAACTACTTCAAAAAACGTTTTTGGGTCAAAGAGGTAGTTAAAAGGGAAAAAAACACCCAAAAAATGACCTTTCTGCCCTAGTTTGGAGGTTGGCGCTGTGATTTTGACCAGTCTTAGGAGAATGACATTTTGTAGGGTCAAACCTTCACCATTTTGGAAAATGGGGACATATTTGGAAACTAGATATGACATTATTTCTAGTGTGATATCCTCAGTGAAATTTTTTCACCTAGAACCCCCTCAAACGTGAAGTTGAAGATGGCATTGCACTTAGGATAGTGGTGCTGTGCTTTTGACACATTTTCTCAGTTTGCTGATATTTTTCAGTTTTCTCAAAATTTTCCAGCTTTACCATGGTCAGCAGGATTCTTACCAATGTAAATCATCAATGTATAATTAATTATGATGTGTTTTACTTAGCTAGGGGTAAATACATTAGGTGAAATTTTATGAGGACATGTAATGAATCTATTTGCAAAACGTGAGGGATGAGTGACTTTGACCTCCGTACATTCTAGGTATTCAACTCATTTTTTGGTGGAACACCTACTCAACTTAGGAATTCAACCCCTGAGGTAGAGATAGGTTGTTTTAGGTCTATATCATGTACTTTTTGACTCATTTCACAAGTTGTATGTTGTTTCATTGAGCAAAGAGTCTAGTGTAATCAGTATTTGGTAGGAAATTAATGAAAAGGTTGCAACTATTTCTTTGGGATACATGTGGTATGCGAGTTTAGTATTTTTATTATTACGTCTCATCATGTATGAACATTTTTTTTCATGATCCATTTCATTTCTAGGATATGATGTTTTTCAGGTTGATAATAATAATACATATCTCATGCTCGTTTTTGGGAAAATATTCATAGTCTATTCATCTTCTTGTGTTTAGAAAGAATACACGTTTTCCCTTGCTCTTTCTAACTCCTCATCAGTCTGATCCATCTCACACTAAAACCCGAAAGTGCTATCCTTCCTACCAATCTTTCCCCATTGAATCTTTTCAACCCTAATCTTATTTGCGATGACTTAGCCTACTTGACATAATCCTCATCCAACAACCCAAAATCAAAAAAAAAAAAAAATCATGTACTCATGCGTAGCATAAAACCCTAATTCACCCAAGCCTCTTGGGTGTGAATTTGTGGGGAGAGTTATCTACAGTTTGGTAGGGCTAGCTAACAAGCCAAAACATTGGTTTTTGGTTACCTCTTTTTGGACTCTTTCTTAGACTTACAGATCTGGTCGAGTGTTAACATCCATAATAGAGAAAAATGGCCCATAAATGTAGTGGGTGATTAAACTTATGCTTATAAAGAGCAGGGAGATCATCTAGATAATTTTTCACAATATGATAATGTCATGAAAATCATAACCCATCGCACGTTGAAACATTGACCCTGTGTCGTTAAGGTTGAATGAGAGCTTTCTATAAGCAAACGTACCTCAGGGAAAAATACATGTGGTCTTAGGTTAGTCCATCGGGAGAGTATTGATTTGACTGTAGCCCAAGAACCCATCCATAAATATTTATATCTCACAATGAACATAGTAATACAAAATATGGTCAATAAACGGGTTCAAATAGTTCTCTTTTGGAAAAGCTCAATTAACATCTCGATAATTGACACATACTTGAATCATGCCTTATTTCTTCATGAGAGGGACAACTCTTGACACATAATAGGCTAAAAGAATGGGGTATATGAAACCAACCCAAAGAAGCATTTCAATTTAAGCTTTTATCTCGATAGCCTTTTTAGGATGGACTGGTTGAAGGCATTTACGAACAGGTTTTGCATTAGGATACATCTGAATTCCATAAACCACTATGTTTGGGTCAATACTTAGCATCTCTTCATATGCCCAGGAAAAGACATCTCTAAACTCATGAAAAAGGGCTTGGTAGATCTCCATTTCATATCAATAAGAAGATTCTCCGATGTGAATATTTTTTACTATTCCTTCTTTAATAGAAATATTAGGAGGAATTATTTTTTCGATATTTGAGAGTTCCTTTTCAGATTAAATCTCATGAATGGACATGAAATTTGTAGAGGGTTTGAAAAAATTAGGAAGGTACAGACCACCATTATTATCTTTTATGGAATCGAGAAAGGAGGAACGATGATGATGCTCGTCCCACAGTGCATCGCTTGACATCATGATCTTCATGATGATTTTATCAGTTGATGATATACGCAAGAAAGGATAAGAGGGAATGCCATAATATAGTGATCGATATACCCCATTAATTGAAGAAACATTATGGGTCACACAAGCCGAGTAGATGACTTCGTAAACTTGTGTAATAGGGATAAGAAACTTCCAGTCACTGAAACTTTGGATGTCAATCTCACCTGGTACAATCCATGTATCAGTTAGTATCATAGAGGATGATATCATATTGATATAATCAACCGAAGGTGCGGAGTTGGAAGGGGGAGGAGGAGGGAGTGAAAATGTTCCCATAAGCGATGAATCCTTCTATAATACAACTCCAACATACTGATAGGAATCTAGGGCTTTCCCTACAAGAGGGACACTTCTAGTAACATTGGAATCAAAGGAAAAGAAGTTGATTTTGTCTATAGCTATGATCCTGCCTCTATGAGAAAATATGATCATTCAGAAGTAATTTGAAACGGAGAAAATCATAGCATAAACCCATGTACGTCCTAATAGAGTATTATAATCAAGAGGTCCATTAATAAATTCTACTTCAATAAATATAGTTTTTCCCTCTTGTTCTGCTTGGAGGGAATTCAAAATCCCAATGGGTTTATATTTCCTTCCATCAAAGGATTTTAATGTGGTGGTTGATTGATTCCATTGAAGTGGACCAATCACCTTCCAGAAAGACATGGACATGATATAGTTCAAGGCTTCCTTGTCCATAATAGAATGATAAATGTTGTTACCATGGAAAATGAATTTAATCATAAAATCTAATTGATCTATAAGTAGAGGGGTATAGTTTTCAAGAGAGAAAAATACTAGGTTTGAATTTGATGCATCCATACATCATCGTGATTTATATTTTTTTGTTTTAGCTAGATGTATACCCCAAGAATATTGTACACCCCTCCACGAGGGGGGGAATATTCCCCTATGTGGGGGTTCAGTGGGCCAGTGGTCCCTTGGAAAGGGTTTGGGGGAAGTGCCCCTAAAGCTAAAAATAGACATAAAATTTACTTGTAAAATATTATAATTTAATAGTCAATCTAGGTGGTTCATTAGGTAGACAATCTGACGATTGAATTTATTTTTAATTTATGTTTTTTTACCTAGAAGGAAACCCCTCGGTTCATATGAGGGAATTTTATTGCGGTTGTGGGTGGTGTGTATTCTGAGTGAGAAAGAGAAAGGGGGGATTTTGTGAGAGAGTAGAGGATATTACAGTAGATCTGTTGTAGGTTGTGTCTCTATATTTTGCTAGATAATATAAAGGAAGGACTGGATATTTCTCCATGGTTGTAGCATAAGTTACGAGAACCACATATATCTATGGCTTTCTTGTTTTATATGTTTTCTGTGTTTGTATTTCTGCCTATTTTAATGTGTTCCGTTCCTCTGTAATATATAATTTTCTAACAACCGGTATTAGATTCGAAGGTATATTTTCCTGATAAACTTGCAGGACATAAGGGTCCTTTGTTCGAGTAGGAACAATGGCGGAAGGTGGAAGTTGTAGGGTCAAGAAATTTAACGGCCAAAACTACCCATTTTTGAATATGTAGATGGTATATTATTTGTATTAGAAATATCTGTACTTACTATTGAGTGGAAAAATAAAGAATCTATTGTGTATGATAGATGTAGAATGGGAGATTCTCGACAAAAAGACACTTGGAACAATACAATTGTGCTTGATGGCGTCAATAGCCTCTAAAATTTCAAAGGAAAGGAAAAATAAAGGGTTTATTGACAACATTTTCCAGACTATATGAAAAATCATTGGCCTCAAATAAGGTATTTCTTATGAAGTGTTTATTTAGTATGAAAATGTCAGAAGGTGGATCTGTTTCTGACCATTTAAATGCATTTAATACGGTTACCATTTAGTTAATTTTTGTAGGGGTAAAATTTGATGATGAAACTCATAGAGGGTTTGAAAAAATTAGGAATGTACAGACCACCATTATTATCTTCTATGTAATCAAGAAAGGAGGAACGATGATTATGCTCATCCCATAGTGCATCGCCTGACATCATGATCTCCATGATGATTTTATCAATTGATGATATATCTGAGAAAGGATCAAAGGGAATTACATAATATAGTGATCGATATACCCCATTATTTAAAGAAACATTATGGGTCGCAGAAGACGATTAGATGATTTCGTAAACTTGTGCAACAGGGATAAGAAATATTCTGTCGCTGAAACTCTGGATGTTAATATCACTTGGTACAGTCCAAGGATTAGCTAGGATCATAGAGGATGATATCATATTGATATAATCAACTGAAGGTGGGGAGTTGGAAGGGGGAGGAGGGAGTGAAAATTTTCCCATAGGCGATGAATCCTTCAATAATACAACCCCAACATACTTTTAGGAATGTAGGGATTTCCCTACAAGAGCGACACTTCTGGTAACATTGGAATCAAAGACAAATTTTTTTATTTTATCTATAGCTATGATCCCGCCTCTATGAGCAAAGATGACCATTCAGAAGTAATTTGAAATGAAGGAAAGCATAGCATAAACCCATGTACGTCCCAATAGAGGATTATAATAAAGAGGTCCATTAATAAATTATCTTCAATAAAGACAATTTTTCCCTCTTGTTCCACTTGGAGGGAATTCCAAATCCCGCAGGGTTTATATTTCCTTCCATCAAAGGCTTTTAATGTGGTGGTTGATTGATTCCGTTGAGGTGAACCAATCACCTTCTAGCAATACATAGAAATGATGTAGTTTGAGGCTCCCTTGTCCATAATAGAATGATAAATGTTGTTACCATGGAAAATGAAATTAATCATAAAATCTAATTGATCTGGAAGAAGAGGGGCATAGTTTTCCAGAGAGAAAAATACAAGGTTTTAATTTGATGCATCCATACATCTGATAGATGACAATAAGGCCTTCTTCTTGTTGGGCGTGGAACTTGATTATCATCGTGATTTAGAATTTTTTGTTTCACCTAGATGTATACCCTAGGAATACTATACACCCCTCGACAAGGGGGTAATATTCTCCGCTGTGGGGATTCATTGGGCTAGTGGTCCCCCAGAAAGGGTTCGGGGGAAGTGCCCTAAAGCTAAAAATAGACATAAAATTTACTCGTAAAATATTATAATTTAATAGTCAATCTAGGTCGTTCATTAGGCAGATGATCTGACGATAGAATTTATTTTTAATTTATGGATTTTTTCCATAGAAGGAAACCCCTCGGTTCATATGAGGGAATTGTATTGTGGTTGTGGGTGGTGTGTATTCTAAGTGAGAAAGAGAAAGGGGGATTTTGTGAGAGATTAGAGGATATTACATTGGATCTGTTGTAGGTTGTGTCTCTATGTTTTGCTAGATAATATAAAGGAATGACTGGATATTTATTCGTGGACGTAGCCTAAGTTAGGTGAACCACATATATATGTGTATCTCTTGTTTAATATCTTTTCTATGTTTGTATTTATACCTATTTTAATGTGTTCCATTGCTCTGTAATATATAATTTTCTAACAACTAGTATCAAAGTCGAAGGTATATTTTCCTCATAAACTCGTAGGACATAAGGGTCCTTTATTCGAGTAGGAGCAATGGTGGAAGGTGGAAGTTTTAGGGTCGATAAATTTAATGGCCAAAACTACCCATTTTTGAATATGTAGATGGTATATTATCTGTACCTAACATTGAGTGGAAAACTAAAGAATCTGTTGTGTATGATAGATGTAGAATGGGAGATTCTCAACAAAAAGACACTTGGAATAATACAATTGTGCTTGATGGCGTTGATAGCCTTTAAAATTTCAAAGGAAATGGAAAATAGAGGGTTTAATGACAACATTTTCCAAACTATATGAAAAATCATTCGCCTCCAATAAGGTATTTATTATGAAGTATTTAATTAGTATGAAAATGTTAGAAGGTGGATCTGTTTCTGACCATTTAAATGCATTTAATACGGTTACCATTTAGTTAATTTTTGTAGGGGTAAAATTTGATGATGAATTTAGGGCTCTTTTATTTCTATGCTCATTTCCAGAAATTTGGAATGGTTTAGTTATGGAAATTAGTAACATTGTCTCTAGATCCAATACTTTAAAGTTTGATGATGTTGTTGGTGCCATCCTTAGTGAGGAAGTGTGACGAAAAATGTCCGATGAGACATTAGGTAATTCTTTGAGTGCAGTTACTAAGGGAAGAAAAATGGAAATAGAAAAGAGCCCAATATATCTTTGTAATTCAATGAAAGGCATATCCAAGTCCAGATTGGAGATAGTGTGCTAGAAATTCAAGAATAAAGGACACCTGAAGAGAGTTTGTAAGTCTCAGAATTGAAAGAAGGAGACACACAAAAATAATGAATAAAATGTGACATGTTATGTGTTTCAAGATGCTTTTATTATTTCTTTAGAGAATTTTATTAATGCATGGTGGTAGATTTAGGGGCCTCATTCCATGCCACGCCTGATAAGAAAAAAATCATGACTATGTTCAAGGAGATTTTGGACAGGTTCATTTAGGTGATGATAAACCCTGTAAAATCATTGGAATGTGTAAATTTCTTGTAAAATAAAAGAATGGAAACAAATGGTTATTAAAGGAGGTAAGGCATGTTCCATATCTAAAGAAATATATGATTTCAACAGGGAAGTTAGGCGGTTAAGGTTGTGTGACAAATTTTATAGATAAAACCTCGAAGGTCACTAAAGGAGCCCTGGTAATAGCAAAAGGAGAGAAGGTTGGCACATTGTATTTATGAAATGGTATTTCTAATTTTTTTTAGGCTTTAAATTCCACAAGAGCATATGCAACATTATGTCATCATATGCATGGACACAGGAGTGAGAAGGGGATGAATATTATTCCCTCAAGAAATTTGTAGCCAGCTTTGAAGAATATTGATATGGATTTATGTGAGAATTGTGTTTATGGAAAAAAGAGAGAGTTATATTTCTTAGATTTGGGAAAGAAAAGAAGAGTGGAAAATTCAATCTTATGCATACAAATGTAAGGGGACCTTCTAAGGTATAATCTCTAGGTGGCTCCTATTATTATGTTACTATTATTGATGATGCAACTAGAAAACCATGGATTTATTGTATTCAGAATAAATTTGATGTATATGATACTTTCAAGAAATGAAAATATTTGGTTGTGCTTGAGATAGGAAAGAAGTTTAAGTGTCTCGCATCAAACAATGGGGTTTAATATTTCAATAAAGAGTTTGACATGTAGTGTTCAGAGCATGGAGTTTGCAGAGAGAAGATCATTCTAGGAACACCATAGAGAATAAAATAGTGTGTCAGAAAGGATGAAGACAACAATCATGGAGCGTGCAAGGTCCGTGTTAATGCATGCATGATTTCCTTTACAATTTTGTGCAAATTTTGTAGATATTGTTGTTTATATAACAAATAGAGGGCCTTCAAGTTCATTGGGTGGTGGCATTCCAGAGGAGGCATGGAAAGGTAAAAAGGTAAACTAATTTTTTTTAAGTCCTTTTGGTTGTGAGGCCTTTTTCCATATTAATAAAGAAAACGGAACAAAGCTTGAGGAAAAATGAAAGAAATGTACCTTTATTAGATATGGTGTTAATGATTTTGGTTATCTCTTATATGATTATGAGAATCATGAAATAATCAGGAGCAAAGATGTCATATTCAATGAAAATTTCTTATATAAGAATCAGATGCAGAGAAAGAAACATGATAAAGAAAACATAAAATACACAGTGCTTGATGAGATCACAGAAAAAGTAAAGTTGTGTTAAAATAATAATAATCAACAACCATAAAAACAACAACCACCACAACAGTAACAATAAACTCAAACACCTAAAAGTGGTGTCAGAAGATCTGCCAAGATAAGTAGACCCTCTGAATGGTACTCTCCTTCATTATATTATGTATTGTTGACTAATTCTGGTGAACGATAATGTTATGAAGAAACAATGTAGGTAGAAACTAGGAATAAGTGGGATCTAGCCATGAAATAAGATATTGACTCGTTGGCACATAACTAGACATGGGACTTAGTTAGGTTTCTTGGAGGTCAAACAACATTGCAGAATAAATGGGTTTATAGGTTGAAGGAAGAAGATGGAAGAAAATAGAGGTACAAAGCTATAATTTTGGTGAATGGGTTTGCACAAAAGAAAGGTATTCACTTTGATATAATATTTTCTCCTGTTGTTAAAATGACTTCAATCAGAACTATTTCAAGTCTTGTAGCAGCAAAATATTTTCATCTTGAATAGCTAGATGTAAAGACAATATTTATCCATGGAGGTTTGGAGGAAGAGATATATATGCAACAATATCATGGACATGAGGTCAAAGGGAATGAAATATTAGTGTGTAGGTTTAAGAAGAGCATATATGGCTTAAAATAGGCTCTGAGGCAGTGGTATCTAAAATTTGACACGTTTATGTTTGAACAAGGTTATGTTAGATGCCACTTTGATCATTGTGTTTATTTGAAAAATAATATGGATGGAAGCTATATTATATTGTTATTGTGTGTATATGAAATGATATTTGCAGCGTCTAACATGCAGGAAATAAATTTACTCAAAGGAGAATTTAGAAATTCATTTGAAATGAAGAATTTGGGAGCTGCAAAACAAATCCTTGGTATGAGAATAACTAAAGATAGGAAAAATCATAAATTAGCATTGTCTCAGAATGAGTACATACAAAAGGTGTTGGAAACATTTAATATGTATAATGCAAAACCAGTTAGTACACATTTGGATGCCATTTGAAACTTAGTAAGGATATGTGCCCCAATACCTAAGAAGAAATGGATTATACGTCTAAAGTTCCATATGCATCAACACTTGGAAGATTAGTGTATGAAATGGTATAAAAAAGACCTGATCTTGCACACGAAGTGGGAATTGTAAGTAGGTACATCAACAATATAGGAAAATAACATTATATGGTAGTGAAATGGATTCTCAAGTATTTGAGGGGTACCTCAAATCAAGCATTATTCGTGTTGGTTCAAACATTGCTCTATAGGGATATGTTGATGCAGATATGGTAGGTGATCGAGATAACAGGAAGAGAGATATAGCATATGTATTTTTTGTATGTGGAAAAACTACTGATTGGGTTTAAAAAATGCAAAGTGTTATTTCACTTTCAACAACGGAAGTAGAATATGTTGCTACTACAAGGGCTAGTAAAGAAATGACTTGGTTACAAAGGTTTATGGATGAATTGGGTAAAAATAAAGAAATGGTCAGGTTATTCAGTGACTGCCAGAGTGCCCTTCATATTGAAAATAACTTATAATTTCATTCGAAGACTAAAAATACATAGATCAAGTATCATTTCATAGGTTTAGTATTGGAAGACAGATAATTGAAGCTGGAAGAGATACACACTAGCCAGAATCCTACAGATATATTAACAAAATTTGTAAGCAGGGAGAAACTAAGATTTTTCTCAGTTTCAATTGGTATTTGAGTATGATGATGAAGATAAAAAAAAACCATTTCCAAAATGGGGTCATTGTACATCAAATGAAACAGTGGTGGAGTTGCTACAATCAGTCTGCAAGTGGGATATTATTTGGTGTTGACCCTGATTATCATCTTGATTTAGAGTTATTTGTTTGAACTGGATGTATATCCTAGGAATAATATACACCCCTCCATGCGAGAGGGGGGGATCCTACCCATCTGGGGGGTATGGGGGTAGCACCCATGAAGCTAAAAATAGATATAAAATTGTGTTCTAAAATATTGTAATTTCGTAGTAAATATCGGTTATTCATTAAGCAGATGATATAGTGGTAGAAGTTATGTTTCATTTAGGGATTCTTTTTTCCCTAGAGGGTAACCCATTAGTTAATATGATGGAATTTTATTGCGGTTGTGGTTGGTGTGTATTTTGAGAGAGAAAGAGAAAGTGGGACTATGTGAGAGAGTAGAGGATATTACAATGGATTTGTTGTAGGTTGTGTTCCTTCATTTTTTCTGGATAAGATAAAGGAAGGATTGGTTGTTTCTCTGTCGACATAGCCCAAGTTGGGTCAACCGCATATATTTGTGTCTCTATTATTTTATATGCTTTCTTTGCTTGTATTTAGACATATTTTTGTGTGTTCCATTGATCTGTAATATATAATTTGTTAACAGTTTCGGTGATCCGGATTTATGTGGGAACGCAAAAGAATAAACATATAACCATAAATACAGAGATGAAGTGGAAATAACACTTCATTTCATTAATATCAAAGAACTGAAATTTTCTTACAGACAGAATGGAAATAAAACTAGCTAGGGCGCTGGTAGCTATCTCTAAGAAGAGATGTGGCGGCTACAGGCCTCTGAACTGAGTTACAATGAGGCTCGAGGGCCTATTTATTATTTAGAAAAAATGGGAAATCCTAAACAGCCAAAACCCTAACCCTAGGAGATGAAGCGCCAAAACTATGGGCCCCGTTTGGGTAAATTGGTGTTTCAACTTCCCAGGGGCGTAACTTTGGCATACAATCGCCGTTTGACGCGTACCATACCTCGTTAGAAAGATCTATCCGAGGACTACAAATTTGGAATGAGAAAAATTGGTTTGTGGACGAATGTTGCTCTCCTTTTTCCCAAAAAACCTCGTTTAGGGCCTCAAAATGGCTCCGGAAGATTAGGACCCGAAAAACTGCTAAAAATAGTAAACTGTGCCGAAACTGAAAAAATGAAAGAGACAATGGTGGAGCCCCAAGTGGAATAGGTAGGTGACCACCAATATCCACCTGGATCATTCCTCCCCCCTTAGGAAGAAATGGTCCCCATTGCGTTAAGTTCCTCCATGAGATGAGGAAATTTCTGCTGAACTTGGTCCCTGGTGAACCACTTTCCTTGGTGCAGGAGTTGGCCAGCTTTGACAACCCGATACAGTTGGATCTTCTGTTGGCGAGTGTTCTTGATTTACATGTCCATGATACAATCTGTGGTGGCCTGTTCCATGCAGTTTGGGTTTAACTCTGTTGGTGTGAGTTATTCTACAATGTCCGAGGTGTCCAGTAGAGGTGGGAAGTAAGGACGAAGGCGATCCACATTGAAGACTGGGTGCAGACCAAGGAATGGTGGAATACTGAGCTCGAAGGCATTGTTCCATACAGCCTTGGTGATGGTGTACGACCCGTATTGGAGCGGGCGAAGCTTGCGGTGGGGTCCAGTGAGGCGCTCCTTCTGCAAATGTAGCCATACTTTGTCGCCCACCTGGAAGTTGTGTGGCACCCGGTGTTGATCATGGCGTTGTTTGTACTTGGCATTGGCTCTGTCCAATATATCATGAACCTGTTGGCGGATGTGTTGAATGCGCTCGATGAAGCTACTGGCTTTGTCAACTTCAGACTGGACATGAGCTTAATTGGCCTGAGCAGCTGCAAATGGCATGGCTACGTCAATGGGGCATAGTGGCTGGAATCCCAAGCCCACCTGAAAGGGGCTATGGCCGATTGAACTGTGGAGAGCCTGATTATAACTATGTTGTACATAAGGGAGGCTCTTGTCCCATGTGCGTGGATGCTTTGAATTGTACATGCGCAGAATGTGTACAATCATTCTGTTGACGACCTCTGTCTGGCCATCTGTTTGGGGATGGAAAGCTGTGGACTTGGTGAGCTTGGTATCCAACATTGACCAGAGGCTGAACCAAAATGTGCTGAGGAACCTGCTATCCTGATATTATATGATAGATTGTGGGATCCCAAAGTGCACCCACACTCGTTCAAATAAGAGTTTAGCAGTGGCTTCTATTGTGATATTCTTCTTGCAAGCCGCCATAATGGCCATCTTCGAGAATTTCTCAACGACCACGAAAACACAGTAATTTCCCTGCTTAGTAGAAGGCAGGCCCGAAATTTAATCCATGGATATTGATTCCCAAGGTCGACTAGGAGTAGGTAGAGGAGTATATAGGCCTTGCTTCTTGATGGTCGGTTTGAAGATGGCACAAGAAGTGCAGGATCTGATGTGATTCTCGACATCCTTTCGAAGGTTTGGCCAATAGAAATACTTCTGCAGGATTGCTATTGTTTTCTCAACCCTGAAATGCCCAGCGACTCGACTGTAGTGTGCTTCCCATATCATCTTGGCACGCTCGCTTGAAGGAACACAAAGGTGTCCCATGTGACATAAAAGTGCATCTTGGAGGTGAAAATTTGGAACTTGCGTACCCCCGAAGAGTGCCTTGTAAGTGTGGCTAAATTCTGGGTCACTCTCATAGAGAAGCGGCCAATCAAAAGTCTCGTGCCCACAAGAGTTGAGCACAGTGGTGAGCGCCACGATCGGTGGTTGTTTCGGGGAAAAACACCCTAGAGGTTTGTTGGGTCAAAACCTCCACAGATCAGGGCATGCTATTCAGAAGGACTCACACACAACCACACTTGAATGCTAAAAACTAGATAACAACGATAGTAGAACTCACCCGTAGTCCTACATTCGATGTAGATCCCGCAGGGTCCAAACACCCAGCAGCCCTTCTTCCTCCTTCAACCTGGAAAAAAAAAAGAACGTGCACGGAAACCTAGTTGTACAACATATACTTCTCCTAAACGTTAGTGCAATCCATGTGAAACATTATATAAACCATAATAAATGCTTAAATGATAATCTTTTCACACATATAAGTAAACATTAACACATAAGTTCAGGAACAAGATGGTTCTTCATTATTACGAACAACATGTATAGTAGTAAAAATGGAGAGATCACCTGAATCCTTCCACGATCTTCAAACAGACCGTCATCCGGATCCGTACCGCCCTTGCCTCGCTAAGATTCTTTCAAGACTTGTGCACTCGAGATGGCATATAAATGGATGAACATCTCCAGGAAACAAGGGTTTCCTGTATAAATCTGGGAAAGTGCAGGAGGCACCAGAATTCAGACTTGAATTGGGATTCCAACAGAGTATAATGTCTATAAAATTTCTCTCTCCCTTAGGCCATGCACATGAGGGGCTTTTATACTCCCTCAAATTAGTTTCAATCAGTTGGAAACAGTTGGCCACATACTGGGGTGGTTGAACTACTGGAGTAACCATCAACCTAGCCCGAAAGTAGGGAATTTTTATATATTTTTTAATGATTTTAATGGCATACGTGGAAAAGTACATGTGGACTCGCGTATACACGCGGAAAAGTCTGGGCATAACCGCGTATGGGAATTTTAACACTGTTTTTTAATGAATTTTGTTCAAGTCTGTAGGAATGGGTGCCCAAAGCCATAAAGACAATCATGAATCACTTGAGGGTGAAAAATGATGCTATAACAGATGCCCCCTAATATATGAGGTCAGAAGGGGTACATGATGGCCGAAATGTATTATGCACATAGAAAGAACTTCGCAAGGACAAGAGAGGACTTCACCATATTTCAGCCTGCCAAAAACCAATGAAAGAAAACAGAGAGTCAACTCATGCTGAGGTGGGCATACCCATGCTCAGTCAAAAATACATCATATCGAAAGTACAGAATAGATCCAAAATGTATACAAGTATAGCTGAACTGAAAGTACACAATGAATCATCTGAGCATGGCCCGGAAGTACAAGTCAGAATCAATGTCTAAGTATCACATATAGAAAGCTGATCAATGATGTTGAAACTGGATGTCTGATCATATAAGTAACTGAATCTCCAAGTACCAAATCATAAGAGGTGGAATAAACGGTACAATCATGCAACTCGGGAGCCAACATATAGGATGCTGCTGTACTGACACTGCAGCATATAAAGGTGAATGACATCACTGAAAGAAACTGGATGGACTGTCAAAAGTGAACCGAGAAATGCTGATGCAACCCGAGGTCTTCACCGATCACTATGGCACAATTCTACACAATGGGAATAAATGAGCTGAAGTCGACCATGTGAGAAATCGTTGGATTACCGGTCAATAATATATACCGTTAACCAATGCGAGACAACCCACCAAAAATGAAAATGAGTGTCAAGGTGCCCCAGTGCAATCTAACAAGTGCGAATGAATGAGTTGAAGTCGAACACTTGAAAGAATCTACCAATCAGGAGGCAATGCTGAATCCCCGCTGTCGATAGCGAAGAGTCTGCCACTGATGAGTGAAAACCCTAAGGTACTGTCAAAAATACTCTAGACCTTATTCCTAGAGCAATGAGTCAGAGTCGATGGGAAAATATCTACTGGAAGGAAGGCATTAAGGCATCCCACATTAGTCCAGTGCGAGTGTAACCCGTAGGCCAAGATTTGGAAGGAATCAGACGAAGTAGAGTGACGGAACCAAACCGAAGTATGTTTCCGACATGCACAAGATGAAGCTAGCACATGGAAGAAACCCTCTGAACCAACTAATAATGAAAGCTGACACAGAGGCGAGATATCCACCAATAGGGTCAAATGGAAATCAAGGTACTGCACGAATCCCAAGTGTGATAATGTATGCTGACGTCGAATACAGGGGAAACCACTCAGTCAAAGACCCATAATGATGATCAAATGCTGAGCACAAGGTCACCTACCAATGATGGAAATAGGGCCAGGGTGCGGCTCCAGGTTTACTCTCAGAGCAATGTGTCGTAGTCGATAAGAGACAAACCCGCCAGCAAGAAGTCAATGGAGACCTTCTCAAACCAGCACGAGCAAAGGACCAAAACAACTGATGTGATAGAACAAAATACTGACAAGACCGAGAAGGCCGACTGAATAATGAGTCAAGAGACACCACAGAATGGCTGACTCTGGTTAGAATTCCCTTGAACAAAAGCATGACTCGTGATGACCATGGCAGTAAAAAGTGACACTGTATAAGTCTGTTATGCAGGAGGCAGGAAAAACTCTCCATATGATTGGAAGAGATAACTAACCGGGGGAGGACTGACAAGTGAAACAAGGTAAAGGCTGAACCTAGGTCAAAACTAAAACCATCCCAAATGGAGGAAAGAAATATAAGTGTATATGCTTTGTTCAAGGGCGACAAACTGACACTGTACTGCCATCAAATTATGAAGTTACATCTCGTTCCCGCTCTTTTTGTTGTATTTTATTTTTTTTGTCCTTTTCATATAATAAGCCTGAAAAAGAATAAAATAATTCTATGGTACAATGGATAGAACGAGTATCAAGAAACAGATGCACTAGTTCCTGGGATTGGAACGATCCTATGCTCAATGCAAGGTGGCGAAAACTGGTAAGGGATACTCAGACAAATGTTCCATCCATGGGTAAAAAGGGTGTCAAGTCACGATAGCCAAGTGCATGCAATGGTTAACTTGTACAGATAGACAAGGTCAAAAGTTGGCTTAAACATTGAGTCCAAATGAAGCTGGCTAAAGGCCACGATAAACAAGTAGCCAATATGCAATGCAGTAATACAACTCAACAACACCGGGGAGCCTCTAGGGTAAAAGCCAGAAAAAATGATAGTGAGGAAGAAGAAGAATGAAGCTTCAACACATAAGTCATGGCGAGACTAAAGAGGACTCCCAAGCCTACATAAAACGCAGCATGGGCAACAAGTGATAGCGAGGAACTAACTAGGAAGCCCATGTAAAGAGGAAACTCTACCACCAAGTCATGATTAAATAATCGGCGAGTGAAATGGGTGTAATACTCATGACGATGGGATCGGCCTATGGCAAGTGATCGGAATGGAGGCTAGTATGGAAAATGCAACGGAAAAGTGGATTCCCTAACGTATATGCCGAGTGAAGATCATTCTTAGCATGGCGAATTCGTGATCATGGATCAAAAAGCGGAAAAATCTCAAATTCGTCAAACTGTACCTAAAAATATACCAATCTGGGCACTTCCAAGCATCCGGGTTATGCAGCTTAAGATAGAATGAAAAAATAAGCATAACAAATTTTTGCGAAAATTTTCAACTTTTTGGGCATAAATAGACAAATTACCTCATATTCGGTTCATTGTTACATTGCTGATTTGGGAAAAAGTGCTCTGGAGAAAAAAGCCTCTTTCGTCAAAACAGCAGCAACTGACCGTCAAACATCACCGAATATGTCAGGTAAGCTCATAAACCATCCTTGTTATTCATTTTGTCCGTTCATAATTTAAAAATTAGGAATTTTCACCATGGAATCATTTGCTAAAAATCACGGGTTTGTGCATACGCGGGTTGATAATGACCAAGTCGCATATATACGCGACTGTGCACAAAGAAAGTCGCGTATGCGCAACCCAAAATGAAAAAATGCGTAGCTAATGAACGAATTATTGAAATTTTGCAAGATGACCATATCATGGAGAGAGCGTGAACACAATGCTATAGACAATGAAGTCATGCAGGACCAAGTATCACTGAATATTCTTCGGAATTGCGGATTGCTCAAGTTTTTCAAAATGCCAAATATGAAGAGTAATATTCGGCTACTCGAAATGCTTGTGAACTATTGGGAACTGGAAGAAGACTGCTTCATCATAGATCATATGCCCATACGCATTGAGGTGGAAGATATATATTTTATTACTGGACTCTCTCGGAGGGGGGAGCCTGTAGACTTTCATGGTAAGCCTTTGGGAGGGCTAACCGTGGAATATTACGTCCAGATCTACTGCGTAGAGGGTTCCAAGAAAGTTGGAACTCAAATTGCAATCAAATATTTAAGAGACTTGCACATAAAAATCCTCCTTTTTACCATTGGGAGAGTAGCAGGATCAACTTCTCTACACCAGGCATCCAGGACACAAATGAATATAGCAGTGGAATGCTTAACTCATGTATATGATTGGTGCACAGCTCTATTGATGAACATGAAGATACAATTGACTTCTATTCGAAAAACAAAGACAAAACATTTTGGATATGGTACAATTTTGATGACATTCTTCTTCGAGAAGATTCCAGCGCTGAGACCCAAAGTGATCTCTACCATCAGCAGCCCGAGAGACCCAAGAATTTCCTGCTAGGCAGACATGATGAAGAGATTGGGGGGAAGTGAAGTTCCCCGGATCACCTGGGATGATGAGTTCTTCCAATGGTGGAGAGAAAAAATCATCGCTGTGAATGACTATCCCTATGCTGGGATGGACTTTCGTGGCGATCCAGATCTTGTCCTTCCACCAGGCGCGGCATGGGGCATAGTCAGTAAGTTTGCAATTTTTTTGACTTATATAATTTTTTTTGGATTTTTCAATATGTATGAAAAAATGAAAAGCAAATATGTTTTTGATTGGATTTAAAATATCTTACAATTTTAAAATGATCATGAAACATATATTGGACCAGTTCGACCTGAGGGATACCCACGACATAAGCGTCGCAGAAGCGAGGCGGATACGGTAGACTCAGACAGAACCCTCCATGCCATACAGAGGAACTTGGAGGGGTTAACCTGCCAAGTGCCTATCGCTACAGTGGAAGATCTGCCTGAGGCCATCCAGAGGCAGGTAGTAGGAGTACCTCGCGACTGGGTACGGTTATTCCGCCGAGTTGCTATTGCGATCGTGTTCTATAGGAACACAACCTCTGGGCAGGGACCTCAGGAGTAGATAGATATGATGTATCAGATGACTATATATTTTTTTAGACTGAACATGATTGGGCATAAGCCCAATTTTTTGTATGACTTATGGATCCAAATTTTGTATAGTTTTTTGAACACTCTGATGATATATATACAGCGATGTTTGATGTGATGTGACAAATGTATCAAAATGTATGATGTTTTTGATGATTAAATTTTATTGTATGGAATGATTAATGTGCCAATCAATTTCTTGATTAGCTAATGAGTCTGCCATCCAATTGTCAGCTTGAGGAATATGAATGAAAGTTAAAAATTGAAATGATCTTTGTAACAAACGTACCCTCAAGAACAACCGGATTAAAAATGGATCTCGAACCCGATAAGTATTGTTCAACTGCGACACCACCAACTGAGAGTCCAAGAAAACTACCAACGAATCAACACCCAAAGATATTGCCTCCGAGAGTAGATAAACAACTGCAGTGTATTCTGCTATGTTATTGGAAGCAGGACCAATGCAGACCCCTCTTGATACTAACAGCTGACCAGATGGATAATTAAGCACCCAAGATGCGGAAGCTAAGTTCCGGGGGTGTCTACTAGCACCATCGGTGAAACCAAAATGACTCATGACATCTGACACAACCTGCCAAAGCAGATCAAAAACATCACCAACCCATCAAAGATCGAAAAACAACCAGATATGTACAAAGAAAAACTACTATATACAAAAGCAACATGCCAGGCCGAAGCCTAGGCATAATACTTTTTCAAATAGAGCCCATTTCTCGGCTCCGGCAACTCGTTCCCTTCAAAATCAACCAAGGTATATTCTCCTTTCTTAAGGAATTTTTTAACGATAAAGGGGCCATACCACATAGACTTAAACTTTCCTACCCCCAGGGCATCCTTTTCTTGGGCATAGACCAAAACAAGGTCACCTTCCGAAAAAACCCTAGGCTTGACTGCCTTATCGTACTGAACTTTAACTCGGTTTTTATGCGCTTCATTCATCGTGGTGGCATCCCAACGCTGCTCATCGGGATGTTCTAGATGAAGGAGACGTTCTTCAAGACTAGAAGTGTCAGGAAGAAGTTCAACAGCTAACTTAAGAGAAGGAATCTCACATTCAATGGGAAATACAGATTCCAACCCGTGCACTAGCTGAAATGGAGTAAAGCCGGTTGCAGTTTTCACTGACGTCCTGTATGCCCAAAGTGCAGGATATAGCATAATATGCCAGTTGGTTCTAGCTTTATCAATTGTCCTTTGAAGAATTGTCGTCAAGGATTTATTCACGGCTTCCACTTGCCCATTGGCTTGAGGATAATACGGAGATGAATGCTCTTGCCGGAAACCTAATTTTAGAGCCAACTCAGCCATCATGCTATTCTGAAAATCACTGCCATGATCAGTGACAATCTCTCTAGGAATACCAAAATGAGCAATAACCTGGTTGAAAAGAAAAAGAGCTGCAGTCTCACCATCATTCCCAAAAGTAGGCATAGCCTCGGCCCACTTCGTATAGTAGTCTACTGCTACAATAATGTACTTGTGACCTTTAGCTGAAGGCAGGTTACAAGTAGTATAATCAATACCCCACTTTGTAAAGGGACCGACAGTAATGACTGGAAAAATCGGAGCTGGGTGAGCGCGCATTTTTCGAGTATAAACTTGACACGGATGACACTTTTTTACCGACTCCTTACAATCCTTGAAAATCGAAGGCCAAAAGTACCCAACACGCAAGATCTTTTGGGCTGTAGCAAGCCCAGATAAATGACCACCACAAGCTCCACTATGGAAATCATTTAGCACAGCCTCAGCTTCTTCAAGAGTTAAGCAACGTCTCAGGATTGAATCAACCCCTCGACGGTATAAAGCATCACCAATAATCAAGTAGTTCTTAGCCAAGTGACGCAACTTACGACGCTCATCTTTCGAAAAAGTAGAGGGAAACTTCGCAGTCTGAAGATACACAATTATATCTCCATACCAAGGATCTTGTGGGGAGATAAGAAACAAATGTTCATCCGGGAAGGATTCATCATAAATCATTTCTTCCCCATAGGGCAACTCGGAGATCAATTCCGCGAAAACTAATGATTTCTTGGACTTGGCAGACATAAAATCAATATCAAATTCCTGCAAAATCACAATCCATCTATTGTATTTTCCCCCAATCACTCGCCTACTGATGACAAACTGAAATGGATTGGCTGCTGCCAAAACATAAGTTTTTCGTAGAATAATGTAATGCCGGAGTTGCTGTACAACATGAACAGCTGCTAAAGCTAACTTTTCTATCAGAGTGTACCGAAGTTCAGGTCCTACCAATCCTCGACTAAGATAGTACATAACATGCTCTGCAAGAGCATCATCTTCCTGAATCAGAACCATACCAATAGTAGATTCTACAGCTGCAAGATACAAAAGGAAATCCCTGCTATAATCAGGTGGACTCAATAAATGAGTAGAGGTCAATGATTTTTTCAAAGCATCGAATGAGCGTTGAGCGAAGTCATCCCAAAGAAATGGAACTCCCTTCTTCAACAATCTCATAAATCCCTTGGTAACTTCAGCATAATTTACGATAAATCTCTGAAGAAAACTAGACTTTCCTTGTAGACTTTGAAGTTGACGAATCGAGGATGGGGGAGGCAACCGAAGTATTGGCTCAACCTTGAAGGGATCTACCCTAATCCCTTCCCTAGACACAATGAATCCCAATAACCGACCGGATGTAACCACAAAAACGCACTTGTTCGGATTTAACCTAATATTATAGAAACGACATCGTTCAAATATCTGACGGAGGTGAGCAGGATGATCCATCCTCTTTCGAGAATGACCAGCTAAATCATCAAAATAGGCCTCGATAGTCTTTTTGATGTCGTGGAAGGCATATGACATGGCCCGCTGAAACGTAGCCCCAACATTTTTAAGACCAAAAGGCATCTTCTTGTATTCAAAAGTACCCTAGGGACAAATAAAGGCAGTCTTATGCTGATCTTCAGGACGGATAGTAATCTAATTATATCCGGAGAAACCGTCCATGAAGGAGAAAATCTCATTACGAGCACACTCATCAATGATCTGATCTCTAAATGGTGTGGGGTAATTATCTTTAGGACATGCTTTATTTAGGTCTCTGAAATCAATGCAAACTCAAATTGTTCCTTGTTTTTTTATCTACGGGAACAGGGTTTGAAACACATTCAGTCAAAGGAACAGGGAAAATAAATCCCGCCTTAAGAAGCTTCTCCACCTCAGCTTTGATAGCTGCTGCCTTACTAGGATTGACCGGATGAAGTTTTTGCCTCACAGGCTTAGCGTTTTTGTAAGTCTTGATCTCATGCTGGACAATAGATGGATATATACCAGGAATTTCCTCATAAGACCAAGAGAATACATCCCTATACTCTTTAAAGAGCTTGGTGTAAATCTGAATCTCTTAAGGGAAACATTCAGCTCCGATGAAGACATTCTCAATAATATTGGGATCCCTGGAAATGTTCACCAGGATAGTTGGAGAAATCACAGCCATGTTCCCTTCAGCATAAACCTGTGTTGGTGCTAAAGGGTTCAGGACTGGGCGAACAGGACCAGGAGACGGAGGACTCGGAAAAATTGATTCAACTTCTCTTAAATTAGGTAAAAAGTAAGACTGATGATGCAAATCATCCCACGGTCTATCTATACCAGTCATAGCTTCCAGGATGGCCTCTTCAGATGGAAGAGTGGTATCAAGGCAATCCTGGGCAGAAGAAGAACTAAGCGTCCAAGCCGGAGCCACATCTCCATCCAACTCATCCGGAGAAAGAGGAGCTGGAATGGACTCTGCAGAGTCAACAATAGACTGATAAGTAATCTCAGCTGCAGACATTGGAAATGTCATTCCACCCACTTGACCTTCCGCTAATGTGGCGGTAGGGGAAGGTAAGGTCCAAGGGTCCGAAAAATAATGAGTTCTAAATAAATCTCTTCGAAGAGGAGCCTTGGAGGATGAAATTTCATTTATATGAACCGTAGGAGGAGGAATATCGAAAGTACCCATCAAAGAAGAATACATTCCTACCCCTAAATTCTCAACAGGCGGCTTGGTATTATCCAATTTTGGAATAGTTGAGTTAGTAGACGCATTCGGGTCTACAGGAGGACAGTCCAGTTGGTCCACTGTAACAATCCTCCCTTCGTGGGGGAAACAAATAATTCGAAATAATGAGGATGCAATAGCATCCATCTCATAAATCCAGTTTCTCCCCAACAGAAAGTTGTAGTCCAAGCTTGCATCTACTATCTCAACCTCTATATTTACAGTTTTGCCCCCAACATAGATGGGCAAAGCTTGGACAATACCATGGGGCTTGTGAGAATGACCGTCAAACGCAGTTAGAAGAGTAGCAGAAGGAGCAGCTGTGGGAGATCCAATTCCCTTCCAGCATGCGAGAGACATCACACATGTGGAAGCACCCTCATCAACGACCGTCCGAAAAATATTTCATTTTCGATACGATGATTTGATATGGAAATCCATATGATGGGAGAGTATCTTCTTAAAATTAGTCATATCGAAGGTAATCATAAGAGAGTGCTTTGGATCTATAGCCCCAAGAGCAGTGAGCAAAGCACTGCGCTGAGCTGGACAAGACTGGAGCACCTCTAAAGCCGACATGGCACAAGGACTTTGCGCCAGATCTTCCACAATAGAGTAGTTCTGGGCAGCCCTAGCGTTTGGATTAATCATCGAACGCTTGGTAGATGCTTTGGGCATCCGAGGTATAGGCTCAACAGTAGGCCTTTTAATATGAAGCGGCTCAGTAGCATCATGAGCATCCTTAGCTTTCGAAGACTCTTCTCTGCCATAATCACGGGATCTCGTAGCGATATCCGTATGAGCACTCATCATGAATATTTTTGACGGAATTTCCCCTTCTTGGGTGCCCCCAAAGGAAGCCCCAGTACTTAGATTCACGCCAACAACTAGTTGTTTCCCTTGGGGAAAAGGGTTTGTTAACACAGCCTGGGAACTGGAAGAACCCTGCTGAGCTAACAAGCGCTGTGCATCTTGAATTTTAGGGCAAAGGTGTGTAAGATGGTCTCCAGCACACAGCTTGCATGGAAACTTCACTTTCTTTTTATCCTTTTGACCCTCACCAACATGCTCATTGGTTTTATTTGCATTACCCTTCCCATTCTTGCCCTTTTTCTTATTATTTCGTCCCTTCTTCTTCCCTTCGGATTGTTGATTTCCTTTGGGATCAGAAGCTTGGACAACATTTATCGACAAAGATTGGGAAGGCGATGACTCAGCAGGCACAGCCTGACCAGAAGGAGCAGATTGCAAAGACAACTGCTGCAATTGAGTAAGCAGGCTAGCTGCACCACTATTGATCGACCCAATAAGTCCATCACCATGAGGACCAGGCTTATTTTTGGATAAATCTAATTTGGAGCGAGGAGCATTGGGAAAATATTTATGAAGGACCCCAGACTGAGAATATATCAATTCAAGCTGCTGGGCCCTAAAAATGGCCTGTTCCTCAGAAAATACCCCAGACAGGGATACATCTTTAGAAATGTCTAACTGCAGAGATTTTAGAAACCATTCCAAAAGGAATTCTCCTGGAATATGAGCTTTAATAAGCCTCTTCCTTCTCCGCCATTCCTGAATATGGTCAGAAATGTGGGTTGCGTCGTCCTATTTAAAATTAGCTAGGAGTTCAGTCCCGGCGTCATAACGGACGGGCAACTGGAAATGATTTAGAAATGTAACATCCAGCTCTCCAAATGTAGCAAAACTGCCCCCAGTTAACTCAATATACCACTTGGCAGCGTTTCCAGTTAAGGTGCGTTGAAACAATCTCAACCTAATCGAATCATCGATCAGGGAGTTAGAAGAGCACCATAAATGGAAAGTGGTGATGTGATCAGCCGGATCCTCTCCATTCTTGCCTTCAAACTTTGGAATGTCTGAAGGTAGTTTGGTCGGGACCGGAGGCCACCCCGGACTGTACCGAATCAGATCATTCGTCAATTTCGACAGATCTGGCAAGTTTAACGTTGCCAGAAAAGGTAAACGAGGCGGAGCCTGAGGATTCCATCCTTGATAGGATGAATTCCCAACATTCTGAAAAGAATACCCTGGATTTGATGAGGCACCAGGTTTCCAGAAAGAACTCGTAGAAAAAGGAGAAGAACCTCCTCCCAACGCAGAGTTACCAAAGACCGGACCAGTTCCCCCTACTGAAGTATGAAATGAAGAGGATAGCCCCTAATAGGGGTTCTAGGCATTAGACAGAGGGGAAAAAGTCTGATAAGCACTCGACGAAGGGAAAGAAGCATTCCCTTGGTGACTAGTGTAAAACTGATTCCCTGCCCCCACTGTAGTGAATACAGGGTTCCAACCTGTAAAAGTAGTCGAACTCTGACCTCCAAACCAAGGGTTGAAACTCTGGGTCTGAGAAGTAAATGGAAAGGACCCTAAAGAAGGATTCGAACTAGGAATATGTCCAGTTCCGAAGGGGAACCTTTGAAAAGAAGCTGACCCACTAGCCATGGAAGACATGGGTGTAGATCCAGCTGCAGCAACGGAAAAGGAAAAAGAAGGAATCCCACTAGTGGGCATTCCAAAACAGAAGGGACCAGATTGAGAAGCATGTGCTTGGGTGAAACTAGAGCCAAACATAGCAGCACTAGAATCAGTCGAAGATATAGCAATAGTGCCCCCTCCTTCAACAGATGCAGGAGTCTGAATGCCTGCAGCACTCACAACAGAAGCTGCATTTCCAGTCGTGGCCATCGAAAGGTATGTATAATACGGAGGATCTTCCAGTCTCTCTGACTCAGGTCCGATGTATTCAACAACGAATGGATAATCAGGAGGAAGAGGAGATGGAAGTGACACAGAGGGTTCAGGTACTTCCTCTATTTGAACTTCTTCTTCCTGCGGAAATAAAACTCGCGAGGTGAGCGGAGCGCTCCTCTCGAAACCAATTCAAAAACCTTCAGAACCTTGTGGAGGATCTCTCTCCAATACGTCAGACACCACAGGGTGATACTCACCTGCTAAACTACTCCTACGCCTTCTTGAAGAAGGCTCTGGACTCTCGGGAGATAACCCCCGGATTCTCCTCGATCAACGAGGTGCTTGATCAGCCACTTTAACAAATTTTAATTAGACTCAAAAAAGTATAAAGCTAGGCAAGCTAGGAGCAAAGAGCACTCACTAAAAAGAAATTCCTGAGATACAATCAAGCAAACAACCTTCAGGTATTTCCACTCCGGGTGATTAGGACCGGACACCAAAATACCAGAAAGCGAAATATAGGACCTCCCGAAAGTAGTCTGGGACAATTACGGCCCAGGCCTATTAGCGAAGGTAATAGAAAAAGTTACTCCGACCTCCTAACAATAGCCTTTTCCGGCACAAGTACCCAAGCTTCGCAAGGGAACCCCCCAGAAGTACTACTGGAAGTGATACGACGTCTGCCTCAGGTACCACGGGTATTCCCCCCCGCAGTCACCTATGTGGAACTTAGGAGTGGAAACTATGGGCACCAATCCGTGTCAGAAGCCGAGCGGAACCGTCTTGAGGTTAGATCTAGCAAATCAGAGAGGGGGTATCTCTCTTCTCAGCCTTCACTTCCCCTCGTGCTTGACGCTCTGGAGGAGAGCTTTCCCGGTCCACCTAACGTAGTTGGATTTTTCTCAATTAATCAACTTCTATGTTTTGTTTGAGCGGCCTTGGAGAGTTAACTCTCCACTCACCTAATCCAAGGCCCTACAACCTATCTATTTGGTGTATGACACTTAATAAAAACTTGCTAGTTGCTTTTAAATTATAGCGCTTTATTTTAATCGGTTGTTATGTTAAGTCAAAGGGATACAGAAATGAAACTTGTGGTGTTTTGACGCAGAAAATAAATTAATAAAAACCAAACTACATGCAAATTCAGTAATTGCCTTTTGATGAAAATAAATTTCTACAAAGGTTCTACAAGACTAAATTTTTTTCTTTTCAGATAACAAACTTCACACTCACAAAAACTATGAAAATGACTAAATGTTTAAGTGCACCTTATGCAAATCACTAAGAGCATGCAAATTCTAAGATGCAAAATCTACTAAAGCAGAGAGAAATTTCCCAAAGATCCTTCAGTTTTATCTCTTTTTGGTTGTCCACAAAGCTAGTTCCCAAAATCATAAACTCTTAGTATAAAGACACCAAAAACGCTTGAAACAAGAGGAAGAAACCAATGACAATTCCTTTCCAAAATCAAGTCAAAAACCAAAGGGAAGAAATCTCAACAAAGCTTCAAAAGATATAACGAAACGAAAACAAAAATGCAAAACAAAAGCAAATGCCAAAACAAAATGTTTTTTGAGCTTTTGAATTTTATAAAAAGGAAGAGCTCGAAGAGACCAAGAAGACTATCAAATCCCAAGCCAAACAACTCTGAATCTCAAGCAAAACTTCAAAAACGCTCCAAATCTTACAAGGCTACTTAGTAGCAAGATTTATATGAGCAAAAGAAGATAAGAAACTCAGTAACTCAGCCTAGAAGAATAGTACAACCTTGCAGCAAACAAAAACTTCAAAGAACCAAGAAAGACTCTTCAAAAATTGCAACAAGACCTAGTCAACTGAACTCAAGAAAACCAACCAAGAAATGGGCAAAAATCGAAGTGCAAAGCAAGACACAAAGGTAGGAAAGATTAAATGAGCAGAAGCTCTCTGTTCTGATGAAGCAGAACAGCCAAGAATCCCCAGGAAGAGATCTTGGTACTCGAACCAGAAATGCAAGCACAAGAAACAAACTTTGCTAAATAAGCTAGTTTTCAACCAAACAAGAGAGAGAAAAGACCCAAGACCACTTTCAACACAATCCAGAGGATATAAAGACACTGTAGGAACAGGCCTCCACAGGCAGACAAGACTAAAAAGTCAAGAAACCTAAAATTTCAAAATTGACCCAGAAATACGCGACTTGACAGTTTTTAAACAAGCGTGTATACGTGACTGTGTTAAAAGAAACCCGCGTATATGCGACTCCCTTTAACAAAAACTGTGTGTATACGCGTCTGTGTGCAGACAAACCCACGTATGAAAAGGTAAAAAATAAAAAATAAAAAAGGTCAAGCCTGGATAAGGAACCAGGTCTTCAGTCTCACTGAGAAAGAGTTAACTAGACTGGAAATAAAAGTTAAAACTGTTGGAAACCTTTCAAACAACTGAAACCACCCAACAGGGGAATCACAAGAATGTGGTCCCCAGTGGAGTCGCCAGTTCTGTTTCGGGGAAAAACACCCTAGAGGTTTGTTGGGTCAAAATCTCCACAGATCAGGCCATGCTATTCAGAAGGACTCACACACAACCACACTTGAATGCTAAAAACTAGATAACAATGATAGTAGAACTCACCCATAGTCCTATGTTCGATGTAGATCCCACGGGGTCCAAACCCCCAACAACCCTTCTTCCTCCTTCAACCTGGAAAACAAGAAAGAACATGCACAAAAACCTAGTTGTATAGCATATACTTCTCCTAAACGTTAGTGAAATCCATGTGAAACATTATATAAACCATAATAAATGCTTAAATGATAATCTTTTCACACATATAAGTAAACATTAACACATAAGTTCAGGAACAAGATGGTTCTTCATTATTACGAACAGCATGTACAGTAGTAAAAGTGGAGAGATCACCTGAATCCTTCCACGATCTTTGAACAGACCGTCATCCGGATCCGTCTCGCCCTTGCCTTGTTAAGATTCTTTCAAGACTTGTGCACTCGAGATGGCATATAAATGGATGAACATCTCCAGGAAACAAGGGTTTCCTGTATAAATCTGGGAAAGTGCAGGATGCATGGGAATTCAGACTTGAATTGGGATTCCAACAGAGTATAATGTCTATAAAATTCCTCTCTCCCTTAGGCCATGCACATGAGGGGCTTTTATACTCCCTCAAAGTAGTTTCAATCAGTTGGAAACAGTTGGCCACGTACTGGGGTGGTTGAACTACTGGAGTAACCATAAACCCAACCCGAAAATAGGGAATTTTTATATATTTTTTAATGATTTTAATGGCATATGCGGAAAAGTACATGTGGACTCACGTATACACGCGGAAAAGTCTGGGCATAACCGCGTATGGGAATTTTAACACTGTTTTTTAATGAATTTTGTTCAAGTCTGTGGGAATGGGTGCCCAAATCCATAAAGACAATCATGAATCACTTGAGGGTGAAAAATGATGCTATAGCAAGTACGTAGCTAAAAATGCTAACAGAAGATCTCCCCCCAACATCCATTGATAAACTAGGGACAAGGACTGCAATACGCCCACTCCCCAGCACAAAACCCACCCATGCAGAATAATGCATAGGTAAACTTTGTGCAACCTTTCCAATACGAACCGCACCAACCATAAAACAAAGAGAATCCAAATTACCCTCCTAATGCATCTAAGAAAAAAGGAAAGAAAAAGCCTAAAGGAAATCCTGGACAGGGGGGAAACAATCAAAAATTCCCTCTATGACCTGAGGCTCGAGGCAACTCCAACCGAAATCAAAACTAAGAGCCAATCAACCCCCAAACGCAGAACAAGAGGGTGAATCTTCAAACGAACTACTCTTGTTCAATCTATAGTGAGTACAACCATTACACTCACCACTGTCCTAACCTCCCTAAGATGAAGAAGCTGCAAGGTAACCGTGAGGAAGGAGGATCCTCACAATAGACAACAATGATGCATGAGCCTTTCCCCTATCAAGGGATAGTTAGCACTTAGAAACAACAAAAAAACCCTGACGATTCAGGAAAAAACAGCCATGAAATCTACATGACTGGAAAATAATTTATTTTTCAAACACAGAAAGGAAATTATAATACCCCACCATACGCAAATTCGTGAGGGGCTAGTACAAGTCCACCAATAGCACCTTTTACCATATCAAAGATGCCTATTGAACCTTTGCCAAAATGGCTAAGGGACCAACTAGGTAAGCAGGAAACCATTCCAAAGCAGCCCATAACTATAACATTATGGATGATCTAGCTCAATCTCTCGTTGCTATGTCATCTTTGGAGGTATTACAATCATTGACAAAGAAAAGGAAAGCCTTACTTTCCACATTAGGCGTCATCAACCGTGCTGAGTCGCACCTGATGGATTTAGATTTAGACAAAGCCACCCCTAGGCTTCCCTTGATGGTCTCCTTTTATATACCGGTGTTAGTTCAAAATGTCACCATTCACCTTTGTATCATGCATCATGTCAAAGACCATCTGGAAAAAGTTAAGGTGTCTGGAACTAAATCCATCAGACATCATGCTTAAAGCATACAATAGATGCCCTTAGCTTCTGTTGGCCTCTACCAAAATTTTCTAGTCTTCTTAGACGTCAAGACGATCATTATAGACATGGAATTCTTGGATGTTCAACTAGGTTACAATATACTCCTTGGCTAGAGTTATATGTATGCCATGTCAGCCATAACCTCCTCTGTATTTCGAAGCATGATGTTCACCCATGAGGACTGCATCATTACTATCGACCAACTGACTCAGCGAGAAGTGACCCCTAACAAATATGGATGTCATTTTTCCCTATGTAGACACATCTGTCGAGGCGCTTACACGGTACCAAGAATATGGCCCCGGATAGTTCAAACCATCGTCCATCCTATGGTCATTTCTAGGAGATCCCCCTGTTATACCTGAGTCATCACTGGATGTCACAGAGGCCCCGGTGCAGGATTTCCTCATCAAGAGCTGAAGTGATTCAAGTCATGGATACAAGCAGTAATGACACCGATTGCTTGGCAACAATAGCCTCTCTAGCATACATTTTCCTGCAAATTCTTTTCCTTTTCCCCCCAGCTAGCTTTGTGTCACATCCAATCATTACCACGGTGATCCTACCAAACTTATGATTTGTGATTCGATTTTGGTACGTAGTACCACCTTCCACAACGGAAGTCACACACATCACCTCTATAGGTTTAATCCCACTCAATCCTGTGTATGCCCCAAATATTCAGGATACTATCACAAACATCCCTTCGAAGGAAATTCCCATCACAAAGTCAATGGTTACGACTATAAAAACCAATAGAAGAGGAAAGAAGGTGGACAATCCCACCACACCATGGGAATCACCACAGTGTGCCATATGTGACGTAGTAGGCCACCCTACCCATATCTTCCTAGAGTTGGACGAGTTAAAACTGCTCATTAGCTCTGTGGTAGGCATCGTAGCAACAAGTTCCTGTAAAGACGAACCTGCCACCAAAATTCAACGTGAGGCATTGCGTACAAATCACACATGCACTATCTATAGTAATTATGGACACTATACCAATCATTTCCCAGAGATCCCACGATATAGGGGTGCTTTACATGCCTTGAGAAATCCTATGAAGGGGGTGCCCCCATCTAGTCAGCCAGAGATGAACCTTGCGTTATTTTATACCTACAGGAGGAATAGCAATCACCGAAAAGACAATGGTTTGTCCCTCCTCCCACCAAGCCACCATACCCCTAACAGGGACAGGGGAGCTTGGTTGCCTCATCCTCTTGACTTACCACGCGCATGGATTACTGCAGACAGTTTCATCGAGTCTTTGGCCCAAGGTCACCTAGGAAAAAATAATATGTAACACTCTGATCAACATTTCATAACGCCCAAAGGAGGTACCACACATTCGCACCTCTAAAAAAATAAATTTTCAGTGCCAACAAGTACGCCCTCTCTCATCTTCTTTTTTAGCATGCGTCTTTCAATAATATTTGAATGAATAATATGCTTTCACTTGGAATATATTTTTGCAGGTGTCGTGCAAACTACCCGTCGCTCCATCCACTAAATGTTCTAGAGCATGTATCATTCTACCCTTAGCATGATAGAGTCCTAGAAAAATTTTCATATCCTGACGTCATTTCTCCATAAGAAATAATTTAAAGGTTGAAAGCACCCAACCATGTTTATCATCACCCCACGTTGCACATGATAAACATCACCATTGGTCGGTAGAGCCTCCCCTCAATGGTGCCTGTCACCCAAAGTAGACCAATTATCACAAGAATCATGACACCATAGCCATACTAATTTCATCTAGGAAGCACCTTGTTGGAACAAGGTCTCCTACAAAGCTACGAATCTGGTCCATTTTGTGTATTTTTTATTAGATTTAGTCTAAAACAGGGGTTTTTAGGTGAGCCAAAGCCCCTAATGCATTGTAAGTGGGTCAAGGGTAGACCAAGAGTCTTCAAACCACAGTTTGTGGACCATTGGATGCGTAAGCTATTACACCATTTTTTGGTCATCTAACCTACTATCATTAGATGGACCCAAGTACACCACGTAAGACCAATTTTAACCTAAGTAAAATTGCTTTCACTATGTAAAATAACTTAATAAAACACATTTATTAGGTTGTTTATGGTCTAAACAGGAAACCCCAAAAGGAAATATTAAACAAACCTATATTTGTTTGATTTTCCTGGTCATGTTTAACCCAAAACAAAGAAATTAATTAGATAAATCTATATTTATCCTATTATTTTCTAGGAATAATTATTTAAATCTTATTTAAAATAATATTCCTTGTTAAATATGACTAAATCACCCATAAATAATTAAATAAATCATTATTTATTTGATTATCCTTCAACCACTTCCTTAAAATGATAAATAAATCATTTATTTATTTATTATTCACAAATAAAGGGATTTGACCCAAATCAAATACTTTTTCCCTCCAACAAATATAATAAAATATTCCATAAAAGGTGGATCTAGATTTGGTTAATGTTATTTTAATCATGCACCAAGATCTAGAATGACCCAATATTTTGTTATAAATAGGAGGGTTTCTCCTACCATTCTTCACCTTTGTTGCCTATTAGATCACTCTGGATCTATACTCTTGGTCTGACTTTGAGCCATTATCATTTTCATATTTTCCATTATTTGCTGTGTGAGCTCCCTTTGAGTTCTATCTTTGTCTGGGTTTTCTATACCAACAGGAGAGAGAAATGCTAGATCTGAAGTGCTGAGGACTTCCAAGAACCCATCCCATTGAGGAGAATTGGAAACACCTTCTTGTTTTCCTCCCAGGTGCCCTTAATACAAAAATTCTTTCAAAAAATATTGTTGTTGTCTTGTCTATTGGATGTATGGAGCAAAACCTTATTTTTACTGCTTAATGTCTCTTTATGCATAGATCTGGTTTTTTGCAACACTTGTCTTGATCAACTAACTGCAGATCTGAAGATATTGGCAGCCATATTTGATGTTAGGGCTATAAGTTATGTGTAGCTAAAGTGGTCTTTTTTCGTACACTTCGACAAAAGATTCATACTAACATAGGCTAAAATAGTATAAATAGTTGAACCTTCTTGTGTCAATAGGCAGAGAAGAGAATAGAGATTGATGCGAAGTATGAATTGGTAGATGTTGGGTTAGGTTGTTTGGAATAGGACTCCTACTGGCTATATGCGTGGAGATCCTCTATCCTGCTTTGTGCAGACCGTACTGGCTGTGTGCGCAGGTGGTATTTTGGGAATGTAAGAGGATTTTTGATAAGTAATACATGTGAAGTATTGTTGAACATATGAAATTGTTTGGATCTGTTCTATTTTTTTTTTTTCCAAATTTGTCTAAAATATATTACTGTAACAAAATGGTACAATGAGGCACTTGCCTCAGCAGTTCTCAACCATATTTCATGGCATATAGCTTCCAAAACATGTTAAAGACTGCCCTATAATGTGAAACCAGTCCAGTCCAAGAAATATGTGCCACCCACACAGGGGAAACTGGCCTACGAGAAAAAATTGTTGTTTTGTTTACAACCATTTTAAAACTATCTAAATTCTTCAAAAAAACTGAAATGCACCCAAATGATTTGGATCTGTGAACCTGATTCCTGAAGAGGCTTGCAGGTTTAGCTATCATTTGGTGTAGTTGGGCGTTCTTCAAGAATTCGGCAACTGTAGGTGTTGAAGTCATCCTTTTCGGCCTGCATTGCGCCTGTGTCATCCTTCTCCCATTCAGCGCCAGTAACCTTATCCAGAAGGTGTTTTGTTTGCTTTGCATTGCCTACATCTGTGGTTCCTTCGTCAATATGAATCTACTTGCATTGCTAGCAGGAGGCTTGCCCTGAGTTGGGTTGTTCTTCACCGTAACATTGGTGTGAGGTTCTTCAAGAGGCTCACCCTGTGATATGTCTTGCTTCTCCTTCTGGAACATGAAGGCTATAGTGGCTTTGATAGTGGGTCTATCCATGGTACATTGGTAGGTAAATTGAGCTATGTAATGGGAAGACTGAGAGCTAGACAGGAAGGTAGCAGCAATAGGACCAGAGTGCTAGGGCTGAAAGCTAGAAATGTGAGTGCGTCCTCTGCTGCTACGCGTGTCTCGATAGCGAGTCGAGAAGTATTCAGATGACGGTGGAGAAGTAGAGTTCAAATAAGGCAAGGGAAAGGAGTGAGACATTCTCCCTCTGCTGCTACCTTGTCTACAGTGCATCTGTTGACGCACCCTGGGCATGGCTTCACCAGGAGAGAGGGACTGATTATGAGGAATGGGAATGGTGAGGAATTGGTCACTATGAGTATCATGAGAAGTGGAATTCAGGAATAGATTGCAGTATATGCTCTGTGTATAGTGAATGTGTGGACCAAACTCAATGCAGCATAGAATTGGGCAGCGCCTACAAGTTTCAGTGCAAATACATGGCTTCGTAACCACCTGGGGGCATTGACATTGTAGAGGCATAGGAGCTAGAACATTCGGGAATGCATGTATAAAGGCTTTGGAGGGAGCCATAATGGGATGATAATGCAAAATGGCAATGATGAATCGAACCAAGTGCCTCATTGAATACCATTTATGATAGTTCATAAGTGTGAGATTGCGGGCAGCAGAGTGGTTGCGCCACTTGCCTCCCCAAACCTCCACTACCTTCTTAGCTTTGGAAAACACCTACATCCGAGGTCTGGATCTGTTCTATTATGATTAATGTGAACTAAGATTATCTGTTTAAGCTGCGAAATCATCTGTTTTGTCTCTGTGATATGAAAGTATCTGCACTTAGTATATTACTGTGACAAGATTGTTGTTGTACTTACTGTCTGCATCTTTGTTAATAAATGCAAACTATTGTGTTGATAATATTGGCTGCGATTATGTTGTTTTATGGTTGTAAATGATGATACGCACGTGGATGCAAACCTACTAGAGAAGATCTGATAAGAAATATAGTCTGGTTACATTTTGGAACCCTACGAATCACCCCTCCTTGTAGATCTAACAATTGCGGGCATAAGTTATTACCCACTCTCCTTTAGGGTGGAGAAACCTGGTTCCAGCACCCTCCCATACTGTTTCAGGTGAGACTTTGACCTACACAACCGGGCCATGAAAGGGCCAGTAGTATAGGGGTTTGTTGGCAAACCTTCACCTCCGAACCTGAGTCAGGAGCCCTCGAGCCAACAAATGGTTCCCTTGCTGGGACCAGGAGCATTTTGAGGGAGATATATGGTAATTCCAAGGCTGTATTGGAAGCTTGAAAAGAAATAAATTGACGAGTGCTTTGAAAAGAAAGTTCAGGAATTCTCTATAAAAGAAAATTGCAGTGCGAACTTAACTGCAGAGGAGTGGAAAAATAAATATATTTTCTTGGAAATCTACAAGATCTTCTTAGTAACTTTTGCAATCGAGCTGCAAGAGTGGCTCGCAAGGCTGGTCAATTTTCAGAAGTGTTGGAAAGACAAAAAGGTCACGCAGTGGACCCCAGAACAAATCCGGTAGTTGGAAAAGATTTATAATACCATTACTCGCATGGTAGATCACTGGGTGGACATTGTGATAGGAGGATTTGTGACTAAATATGCAATCGATCAATTTGTGTCCGACTCAAAAGAAGAGAGGAGGTTCTTCAAGGGTTTCCAGGTCCAGTGGCTATTTTTTTTGCGCATAGCCCCCCCTCAACACCATCTTCGAATCTTCGTAATGGCAAGAACTCACCTTGGCCACCACTGAAAGACGATATGGCTTCACAAATGAAGTTACCCACGTTCAAGGATGTGGGGGACAAAGATATGGATCAATTCTAGTTTGTCGTAGGGTCTTTATGGACTGCGCAAAATGTAGCGAGCGATGCTATGAAAAGAGTGCAACTGTCTCTTGCTTTTGAAGGAAGGGCCCTAGACCTGTACATGGGATACCTCAACCAACATGCGAATGTGAGCATTGAGGACATTAAGAACACCTTGAAGAAAAATTTCAGGAAGCCTAAGGCCTACTCCTAGATAGTGAATGACCTAAAAGATTTCAAACAAGGTCAATCTAATTCTATATGGGAAGCTGATCAGTGATTGAAAAAAGTAATTAGAGAAGGAGGATTTCAGTATGATGACAGACAGCACACGGAATGGTTCATCACTATGTTGTAGCCTCACTTGCGCATACCTATGGGTCACCAAACTTTTGAATCGCAGGAAAAGCCTTGGAGGACACTATGAAATTAGAATTTGTGCCCAGAGATGATACCGAGCTCGGCGTCCAACAGATCCAAGGACAATTGGAGGCGATGCACATCGAGATCCAAAACCTGCAAAAGGAGCGAGGAGTAGAGGCTAGCCCTGAAAGATGGTGCATACGATGTAGGATGAATGGTCACACCAAGGATAACTGTCCTCTGTTAACAGACTATATGCAGGCCAGGGGACCTAGCTCATTGTGCCCTAGGGAAATTACAGGGTCAAGTGGGCCGGCACTATGGTGCGATGATTGTGAGGTTGTGAGGATGCATGACACAAAACATTGCCCCCGCCTTGCCACATATGTCCCAGAGGTAAAGCAACAATGGTGTAGGTTCTGCAGATCTATAGGACATGATGAGCAGAACTGTCGGATGTATGATTTGATGGACAATAGAGGGAATCTATATAGTGTATAGTCGGATCCATCTTCGCCAAGATCAGGCATAGGTGGCTCCCCAGCCAGGGGTAGAGGAAAAGGTGGCAGCGTAGGTCGGGGAAGAGGGCCACTAATATGTTATAACTATGGAGAAGTAGGAAACTTTGCAAGGGACTTCCCGAACCCTCTGAGGCAGTCCTACCAATATTGTAGAGAGCTGGACCATGCGATTGAAGACTGTCCAATCTTAATAGCAAAATTGCAGGAGAAGTAGCTGACACCTATGGAGAATGTGCAGAGGGTTAAGGCTGAACTGCGAGACAAAGATCCAAGTGTGAATGTCGTAACACACAGTGGGATGGCCACCAGGGGACCTAGGGAGAATGCTGCAATTGAACCTCTGATCTGGCAAGAAGTTATCAAACAACAAGGTTTGGATATAAAAAAGGAAAAAGAAACTTTTGTCACAACTCACAAAGAATTTGCTGAGGCAGAGGCATATACTTCGCAGGCAACTGCGAACCTCAAGGTGGATGAGGAGGTCAAAGCCTTTTTGCAGGCATGTATGAAGCTGCCGTGCAACCCAAAGGTTGTCGAGAATCTTTAGGAATTAATAGATAGCTACGTAGTGTGGCCTAACCTAACCCCAAAAATCAAGGATCTACACAAACTATACAAGAGGTGCACCAGTAGGGAGATGCGGTTGAAAACAAAGATCGGTGACTATGAAATGGATCAGTTTATTTTGGACCTGGGGTCAGATGCGAATGTTCTACCAAAACAAATGTGGCAATGGATGGGAGAACCTAAGTTGGATTGGTTCACTATCCAGCTACGTATTGCCAATAAATAGAAGATCATACCCTTGGGGAGGTTGTCGAAGGTCATGGTAGATATTGCAGGACCCAAGGTCCGTGCTGATTTTGAAGTAATTCGGATTGTAGAAGGTGTAGACCCCTACCATGCACTCCTAGGGTTATACTGGGCCATATATATGGGAGGCATCATTAATTTGAAGAGGAGAAGCATGGTGTTTGAAAATAATGGTACAAGGGTGATAGTACCATTATATCCTACGGATGGCATGATGAAAAAGATGTAGATCACATTTATAAGTTGACTGTGTGAGATGAAGATTGGATCAACCCCACGGTGGATGGTGTACTCTGCTGGGAAAAGGAGAGTGAATGCTTCTCCGACTCCGACGAGGAGATGGGGAACTAGAAAAATCAGTTACATGATGTCTCTGCACTGTGATGTCTTTAGTTCTCAAAGGAATTCCGCCGCATTTCCTCAGAGGTAAGAGAACTACCCTATTTTTTTAGTTCTGGTAATATTAAGGAATTTTTGCCAATATTCGAAGCTAAGGTTCTAAGAGAACGAAGGTTATGGGCTGTTAATCTAGCTATGCATGCAACACCTGCACGATGGTGGGATACGCATAAGGGGGTGTTCGAGGACTGGGAGGGTTGTCGGGTCATGATACTCCTATGATTTGAACCTCTGGAGGAGATACGGGTCAAGATTTTCCTCGGCCCAGGGGATCCACGTGAGCAATTGGTTGCATGATAAATACGTGGGGCACCTAAAATACAAAAGAATGGATCCACTTGTTCATTCATACTTTGGGTCCAATCCCTACTTCATGGTACCTAGATGCATAGCTCCATCAATGTACCCGCCATTGGGAAACTCTAAAGGATGACTTCATAAGAACATTAAGACTAATAGGGGGTTCAGAGGTGCTTGGCGAAGCTATGCACGATATAGATATATTTTTGTTTGGAAAGTCCAGATATTATGCAATATTTAGGGCATCGACGTGGGAAACACAGATGCAGGATATTGTCAACTATCATAGCTTGGCAAGGGAAGAAGGTGAAGATGACCCGCAGTCTGTCTCTATCCCAGAATCAGAAGGGAAGCACGTTGTTGCGGGACCTCCACTGCAAGAGGTGGATGTCACTAAGCCTCTCAAGCTACAAGAAATCAATATTGGGAAGGAAGAGCACCTTATGTTGGCTAATATTGGTGACTATTGGGATGAGGATACAATAGGAAAAGTGGTCAAATTACTCATAGAATACTAGGAATTGTTCCCAACAAAGTTTTCATAACTTAAGGGGATCACGGGGGACTTAGGGGTCATGCATATCACTCTCAAAACATATGCGTGCCCCATGAAGCAACAACCCTATAGGTTGAATCCCAAGTATAAGGAGAAGGTCAAGGAAGAACTCGATAAAATGTCGTTGCTGGTATCATCAAACCCGTTGAGCAGTCAGACTGGGTTAGCTTGATGGTGGTTCAGGAGAAAAATACTAAGGTGGATATTCGGATCTGTGTGGAGATACGCAAGTTGAATGATGCCTACGTTCATGATCCATTCCCTACACCATTCTCAGACGAAATCTTGGATAGCGTGAGAGGGAAGGAAGCATAGTCGTTCACGGACGGGTTTTGAGGATACCATTAGATTAGAATCGCACCTGAGGACCGCAGCAAAACCACGTTTTCCACTGCATCGGGATCTTTTCAGTATATTGTCATGCCATTTGGGCTCAAAAATGCCCTTGCTATCTTCTCATGGGTCGTCGTCACAGTATTCAAGGAATTCATCCAGAAATTCCTGGAAGTATATTTCGATGACTGGATTGTTTTTGGCCTGGTAAAGGCACATGTATCAAACCTATGTATCTTCTGCATACCCTTCAGAATCATGCTCGGCCACATAGTTTTCCGACAAGGACTGATGGTGGATCCTGCCAAAATCGCAATTATCATAAACTTTCCAGTACCAACAACAGAGAAATAGCTGCGTTTGATCCTTGGACACATGGGCTACTACTGGAAATTCATTCAAGGCTATGCACTGATTACGGTCCGTATAGAAAAATTGCTCAAGAAGGATGTTTCATTCTTTTGGAATGACGAGTGTCAAAAGAGCTTTGAGTTACTTAAATAAAAGATGGTCTCGGCGCCTATTCTCGTCTTTCCTGATTGGGAGAAGGTATTTCATGTTCACGTTGATGCGTCAGGCATTGCTCTTGGGGTTGTCCTTATGCAACCGGGAAAAGGAGATCTCGACCATTTGGTTGCCTTTGCAAGTAGGAAACTCTCTTGTGCATAACACAACTACTCCACTACAGAATGGGAGGGATTGGCCATGGTGTACACTTTGCAAAAATATCGGCATTACTTGTTAGGAGGACACTTCAAAATGTTCACCGACCATTCAGCCTTGAAGTACCTGGTAAACAAGCCTCTGTTGGGAGGGAAAATCTACCAATGGCTACTTCTATTTTAGGAGTATGACTTTCAAATGATCGTCAAGTTGGGAAAGTTGAATGTTGGGCTGGATCACTTGTCTCGAATTGAGAGTGGCGAGGAACCAACCAACCTGGAGGATGGATTGCCTGATGCACAAATATTTTCTATTAAGGTAGTGGATGCACACTTCGCTGATATCATTCAGTTCTTAACTACTAGGAGGGCACCTCTAGAGTACTCGGTACAATATAAAAAATAATTAGTCACCGGAGCCGCAGATTTTACTATCATAGCAGGTCATTTATATAAGATGGGAGCTGATGAAGTATTGTGGAGATATTTTTTGGAGCATGAAAGGCATGTTATCTTGGCAGAGCCTCATGACGGAGTAGCAGGAGGTCATTACGTAGGGAAAGCAATGACACAAAAGGTCTTCAAAGCTAGGTTATGGTGGTCAACCCTGCATAGTGACACTCACGATTATTGTAAAGCCTGCGATATGTGCCAACGCACAGGGAAGCCGTCCCATAGAGATGAAATGCCCCTTCAACCACAAATGGTTCTACAAGTTTTTGATAAATGGGCCATCGATTTCATAGGGCCTATCAACCCACCAAGGAAGAAGACGGGTGCACGGCACATTATTACTACCATTGATTATGTAACTAGATGGGCTGAAGCAAAAGTAGTGAAGGATTGTACTGCGAGGATCACTGCACATTTCATCTTTGAACAAATTCTGGCCAGATTTGCATGCCTGAAGATCCTCATGAGTGACACAGGTATTCACTTTGTTAATGAAACAATCCAAGCTTCGACCGAGGAGTTCCGGATCCATCATGCGAAAACCACACCATATCACCCATAGGCAAATGATGCGGTTGAAGATTTTAAATAAATCATGGAGCAAGCACTGACAAAGGTATGCAATGTTGATCACAGTAATTGAGACGTGCACATCCCATCGATTCTTTAGGCCTATCACACAATCTGCAAGAAGCTAACGGGGAAAACCCCATTTAGGATGGTTTATGGTAAGGAGGCCGTTATGCCAATGGAGTATATTGTTCATATTTTGCGCATCATAGCATTTACGAACATGGCTGAACCTGACATCATGGAGAAATGATTAGCATAGCTTATGTCTTTGGAGGAAAATCAGTTTCTCTCTCATTTCCATCAGCAGGTTCAGAAGGCCTGCAATAAAGCCTAGCATGATCGACATATTCACCAAAAGACCTTCACAGAGGGTGAATTAGTCCTCTTATATAATAGAGAGTTTGAAAAAAATCTGGATAATTTCCAATAGCACTGGCTTGGTCCCTACACCATTAAGGAAGTCACAGATGGCCAATTTTTTTGGCTAGATACCCTGCACGGTGATATGCTACTAGGCTACATCAATGGTAGTCGGCTCAAACCATATCAGATCAAATCACTATATGGAAGGAATAGCTGGGAAGACATAGGTGGAAACCCCACCATCTCAGTGACTCGGGATGAGTCACAAGATTGTGTTGGGGGACTGTTGGAATAGGGTCTGTCCCTAACGCAAAGGGTTTTTGGATGGGTCAAAGCCTCTAATGCATTGCAATCTAATGCATTGTAAGTGGGTCAAGGGTAGACAAGGAGTCTGCAAACCATGATTTTTAGACCATTGGATGCATAGGCTAAAATAGTATAAATAGTTGAACCTTTTTGTGTCAATAGGCAGAGAAGAGAATAGAGATTGATTTGAAGTACGAATTGCTAGATCTTGGGTTGGTTTGTTTGGGTTAGGACTCCTGTTGGCTATGTGCACAAAGATCCTATGTCCTGTTGTGTGCGAACCCTCCTGGTTGTGTGCACAGGTGTTATTTGGGGAATGTAAGAGGATTTTTTTATAAGTAATACATGTGAAGTATTGCTGAACATATGTTGTTGTCTGGATATGTTCTATTATGATTGATGCGAATAAAGATTGTCTGTTTATGCTACAAACTTGTCTGTTTTATCTATGTGATATGAAAGTATCTGCACTTAGTATATTACTGTGATAAGAGTGTTGTTGCAATTACTGACTGCATCTCTGTCAATAAACACGAACTATCTGTGTTGATAATTTTGGCTGTGATTATGTTGTTTTATGGTTGTAATTGATGATACGCATGTGGATGCGAACCTACTAGAGAAGATATGATAAGAAATATATTTTAGTTATGTTTTCTAGGAACCCTACGAATCACCCCTCCATGTAGATCTTATAATTGTGGTCCTGTGTTATTACCCAATCTCCCTCAAGGTGTGGTAACATGGTTCCAACAACCTCCCATACTTCTTTGGGTGAGACTTTGACCTACGTAAGTGGGTCACTGCCAAAAGGGCCAGTAGTATAGGGGTCCATTGGCAAACCTTCACCTCTGAACCTGGGTCAGGACCCCTCGAGAAAGCACACCTGATGCCTATTCACCGACCATGGATCAGGTAAAGTTTTACCATATAGAAATAAAACCCCTTTGTCAGACTACCAGGTTTTGCAAGCAGATCTAAAGTGCACCACCATGCCTCGCATTTGGCCTACCATACCTCCATCAGCATAGCCCATCTGTGAAATTTTCCATCTGTTTCATCAACCCCACACATGATACAAGCTAATGGGGCCCCCACCCTCAGCAAAACACCTTCTTCACATCATCGATGAGTGAAAACTTTCACGTTTTGGGGCACCCATCTCTATGTTTTGTACAATCCAAACCCCATTATTTCATTATTTTGGTAAGTTTACAAAGACTAAAAATAGTGCACAATGCCCCCCACCCATCCATCCATTTTTTATCCCACGGCAACAGTCCTTGGTCACCCTTGTTCAGAGTATCACATCCTCACTCATAAGCCACCATGACATTCATAACCAATATATACCCACCCTAGACGTCCTACCGACTCCATGGATTTCCCTATAATAAATAGTTATCACTGCGACCAAGATACTTTTGATACTCCGACCTTAGGCTGTTGAATCCCCATCATCAGTTTTCATTCACCCCTCGCCATCATGCCTATGTCAAACCTATCACATCCAAATCTTAATCCCTTGTATCACTGAATCTCTTGTTTGGTTGAGGCGTTATTTTTTTTTTCATTAACACCTAGTTTTGAAAAAGGAAGAGATACCTTTGATCACCCCTCTCCACAAAAGGTACATTCTCGGGTGGCACTGTGGGAGACATTATTGCCCACAGATGTCATCGATCATCCTGAAATTTGACTACAACAAAAGGTTTCATGTCAAGAGTGTCTTGTACCTTACAACCATTGCACTTTGATCAAATTCATGAAAGATCCATGCCTTTATAAGAATTTATTTCAACAATGCTTACATGGTAAGGTCTGAGTCATACACCCATGCGTATAATGTGGATTTAGATGCCATACCAAGTTTACGCATATGGGTAACACATTCCACCTATTTTCAAAGAAAAAATGCCCATTAGGGCATCATTAGTCATCGTCAGCAACCAACAGATCACTACCATGCTGGTGACATAGACATAATTTATATCTTTCAAATATATTTTTTATCTAGCTAAAGCATCACAAGCATAGGATGCACTCCGGAGAGGGCCAACTGATTTAACCCCGACAGAAATTATATACACACGAATATTATAACAGAAAATAAACAATAGCGAGAGCATAAAACATAAAACAGATAAACACAGTATATTCTCAGATCCCAAATCGGGACAACCAAATTTTGATTTTTCATTATATTCCTTTTAGTGTTACAACACATATATATACATGCCAAAGCATACATAAACTCCAATCCATTAACCCTAGATTAGAACATAACCGTAGTTCCCTTGATCGGATCTACAAAATACGAGGGGCTGAAAACCATCGTACCTTAAAACTATGTGCGGCAACTCATGCACAAAACATGGGTGGGTAACATGGGTGGGTCGCACACCAAAAAAAAAATTCCGGAGACCTTTGCCTCCCCCATTCTAACCCCTTTACCCGAGGCGCAACATACAACACGTGGGGCTAGTCGTGGAAAGAATATAACACATACCCAACATTCTCCCACTTGTTGTTTTCTTTCCACAGGGGGCCACAGGAGAGCTTAGTCATTGGGCCAATTCTTCAACACCCATTGTTTCTCTACACCAAGAGAATTTCTGAGTGCTCACAGACTTCGTCAATGCATCTGCAACATTCTTCAAAGTGTCCACCTTTACCAGAAACACCCTTTTAGCCTCAACCATATCTCTAACAAAGTGATATTGAACATCAATGTGCTTTGTCTTTGAATGATAAGCAGGGTTCTTAGCGAAGAAAATTGCACTTTGGCTATCACAGTCTATCCTTATAGCTTGTTGTACCAACCCCATACTTGAACACAATCTCTGCAACCAAACTGCCTCCTTGCTTGCATGAGTGGCTGCTATGTATTCTGCCTCTGTAGTTGAAAGAGCCACTACAGACTGTCTTTTACTCATCCAACTGACTGCGCCTCCAAATAGGCTAAACACATACCCACTTGTAGATCTTCTTTGGTCCAGATCTCCAGCCCAGTCTGCATCAACAAAACCACGAATGTCCAACATTCTTTCCAATCTTGGTCTTCCCTGGTAGCACAAGCCATAATCACTAGTGCCACGTAAATATCTGAAAACCCGCTTCACTGTTGTCCAATGCTCCTTCCATGGGTTTGACATAAACCTGCTCAATACTCCCACTGCATGTGCAATGTCTGGTCTAGTACAGACCATTGCATACATCAGGCTACCCACTACACTTGCATATGGAACACGGGACATATACTCCTCTTCTTCTTGTGCCTTGGGACACTGTTCAGCAGACAGCTTTACACCTACAGGAATAGGAACATTCACTGGTTTACTATCCTGCATATTGAACCTCTGCAATATAGTCTCGACATACTTCCTCTGGTTTAACCAGAGCTTCCTCTTTGCCCAATCTCTCTTAATTTCCATACCCAAAATATAGTTTGCAGCACCAAGATCCTTCATGTCGAATTTGGAGAACAGTTGGGTCTTCAAATCTTGGATAATTTCTTTGTCATTTCCAATCAACAACATATCATCCACATACAAGACCAAATAAATAACATTGTCACCAATTAATTTAAAATAAACATAGTGATCCTCCTTGCTTCTGGTGAAGCCAAGTCCCCGTATATAGGTATCAAATTTCTGATACCACATCCTTGGTGACTGTTTTAACCCATACAGAGACTTCTTCAACCTGCATACTAGTTCTTTCTTACCCTTCACCATAAAGCCTTCGGGTTGCTTCATGTAGATCTCCTCTTCTAGATCCCCGTGAAGAAATGTTGTCTTCACATCCATCTGTTCTATCTCAAAATCAAATGCAGCAGCAACAGATAAAAGTAATCTAATAGAAGTAACTTTGGCAACAGGAGAAAAAATATCACCAAAATCAATTCCCGGCACTTAGGAATAACCTTTTGCTACCAACCGAGCTTTGTATTTCTCCACCTTTCCTTCTACATTCATCTTCTTCTTAAACACCCATTTTCTCCCAATGGGATTCCTTCCAGCCGGCAACTCCACCAGATCCCATGCATCGTTTTTGTGCAAGGATGCCATTTCATCAACCATGGCCTCCTTCTAGAGTTTTCCATCCTCTGAATCTACTGCCTCCCTGACAGTTCTGGGTTCATCATCGGTTATAGTTAAGGAAAAACCTGAACAGAAAGCAGATGGACTATACCTTTCTGGTTGCCTTCTTTCCCGAACTGATCTTCTCAAAGCTGGAGTTTGTGGCTCTTCATCTTCTGAGTCTTCTTCTGTTGTAGAGTCCGATTCATCCTCCTTTAGCTCAAACTCTATCTTCTCAGGTTCCTTTGGTAGGAATTCATGTTTAACAACATCTTTCACTTCTCTAAACACCACATCTCGGCTGTACACAACCTTCCTTGTTTCTGGGTTCCAAAGCTTGTAACCCTTTAAACCATCCTTATACCAAATAAAGATGCACCTTTCAGATTTATTATCCAACTTGGTCCTTTTCTCCTTTGGAACATGTACATATGCATCACATCCAAATACCCTTAGATGTGAAAGAGAGGGTTTCTTACCAGTCCATACCTCATGTGAAGTCTTATCCTCCAACGCTGATGAAGGTGATCTGTTAACTAAGTAACATGCAGTCTCCACTGCCTCTGCCCAGAATTCTTGTCCTAACTCGATACCACTGAGCATGCTTCTTGCCTTTTCCATCAGTGTTCTGTTCATTCTTTCTGCAACTCCATTTTGCTGAGGTGTGTATGGAGTAGTCTTCTGCCGTTCTATACCACACTTCTTACAGAACTCTTCAAATTCCTTCTTGCAGAACTCCCCACCATTATCTGTCCTCAACGCCTTTATCTTCTTCTCTGTCTGGTTTTCCACCAGAGCCTTAAATTCTTTAAATATATCAAAAGCTTCAGATTTCTTCCTCAAGAAATATATCCATGTATTCCTTGAGAAGTCATCTATGAATGAAACATAGTACACAGACTTTCCCAGTGATGGAACTGACACAGGTCCAAACACATCACTGTGCACAAGTTCTAATATCTTGTTCGCCCTCTTAGCACCAGAAGGAAAAATCACCCTATTCTGCTTCCCATATACACAATGTTCACAGAAATCAAAATCCAGAGAGCAATTAGACATACCTTCTACCATACCATGTCTATGTAGTATCCGAAGGCCCTTCTCTCCAATATGTCCAAGCCTTTGATGCCATAGCATGGTCTTTTCTCCAGAGACAGCTAGACTTTCCGTCCCACTTTCAGGAACCACAGAACTGTTACACCCATCAATAACAGTGCTACCTTGTAGCTTGTACAGAGTTCCAGTCCGAACTCCCCGCATTAATACTAGTGCTCCCCAAACCATCTTGCAGGCATCTTTCTCGAACACTGTTTTTACACCTGCATCATCCATCTTGCTTACAGAAATCAGATTTCTGGCCAATGCAGGAATATGCAGAACACCAGGAAGTGTTCTAATCCTTCCACCTTGTAGCTTCAGCTTTACCTTTCCACGTCCGATGATTTTGGCCTTCCTATCATCCCCTAGGAAGACATCACCATCATATTTCTCATACTCGTAGAACCACTCCCTATGGGGAGTGAAGTGAAAGGATGCACCTGAGTTAATCAACCATGACTCATGATCTACATGTGTATTTGAAGAAGAAGCCAAATACACATCCCCACCTTCATCCGAGGTGGTTTTTGCCTCTGCAGAAGGACCTTCATCAGATCCCTTTCCTTTCTCAGGAGCTTTAGATCTGCATTCCTTTTTTGTAGTGCCCTTCCTTTCCGCATTTCCAGCACACCTTTACAAACTTTCCAGGAGAATTAGATCTCCCTCTAGATTTAGATCTCCCACTCGAAACCTTATTCTTGTTTCTGTTTTGGGACCTTCCTCGTACAGATAAGGCATCTCCATTCTGACCCTCCATATTTCTCCGTCTCATTTCCTCCGACAGCAAGGCTGAGACAATGTCATCAAAATTCAAGGTAGTTGTATTGCTACCTATTGCAATAACTAGACTATCCCATGAGTCTGGTAGAGAACACAACAAACTGATGCACTTATATTCATCTGAGATTTTAATATCAACAGATGACAGCTGACTTACCATAGTATTGAAGGCGTTCAGATGCTCTGTCACCGAGTCTCCATCCTTCATCCTCAGGTTATACAAATTTTTCTGCAGGAACAACTTATTGACTAGAGACTTAGATTGGTACAAAGTCCCAAGTTTTTCCCACAAATTCTTCATCATAGCTTCCCCAAATACATTCAACAACACTGAATCTGAGACACACAACCGTATTGTGCTCTTAGCCTTCCGATCCAACTTCTTCCAGTCTTCATCTGAGATTTTCATTGGTTTAGTACCCAGATATACCGCAATCCCCTGATATTTATCCACTAGCAGATGCTCCATCTTGAGATTCCACAACTCAAAACTATGACCATTAAATTTATTGATCTCTATATTTCCACTACTCGCCATCTTCTTTCACCGCAAGAATCGATCCCTCATATCTCCAGCAAACAGATCTTACCTCGGGCAGGAGCATAAACCCTCGACAAAAAACCAGAGCAGACAGAAACAACTCTAATACCAAATGTAGGTTTTAACCCTGAACAGAAATTATCTACACACGAATCTTATAACAGAAAATAAACAATAGCGAGAGCATAAAACATAAAACAGATAAACACAACGATTTTCCCCTGGATCCCAAATCAGGATGACCAGCTTGATTTTTTGTTTTATTCCTTTTAGTGTTACAACATATATATATATATATACATGCTAAAGAATACATAAACCCTAATCCATTAACCCTGGATTATAACATAACCGTAGTTCCCTTGATCGGATCTACAAAATACCAGGGGCTGAAAACCATCATACCCCAAAACCACGTGCAAACTCATGCACAAAACATGGGTGGGTCCGCCTATGAGTGGGTCCGCACACCAAAACAATTTTCGCTGGGCCACTGCCCAGGACCGCAACAGTGGGGGCTGCCTCCCGCCTTGTGACCCCCCTGTTGCACGTCGCGCAACGTACAGCACGTGGGGCTAGTCGTGGAAATAATTTAACACATACCCAACACGTAGAAAAGCTATATTTATTGTATTATACTATTGCTTGTAGGGTTCCCACATGACATGGTCGCTCTTCGACCCGGTGCAAGGAGTCTCCAGCTCCATGCTACAAACAGCTCTCTCTCTCTCTCTCCACACAGTACACAAGGAAAAAACTATAATGTATTTTGGCTATACAGTTCTTCCTAGACCTCACACATTAGGGGGCCAACTGTTATCATTAGAAAATCAAGCAAGAAAGGATGAAATTATTAAATGTTAGGTTGAAGGATTTACAGGGTTGAGGCACTTTAGAGAATCTAAATAATTTAAAATCTCTAATGTCCTAGAGAAAAATCAAATTGTGCACTGAAGAAACTAGCAAAATACACCTTTGCACACACTTTTCTTCAATAGGCGCGCCTTTGCACGACTTTCCCTCAAAAATTTGTGTGGACCTGAGAGTAGTGGAAGTCACTTTTTAGGACCACAAGCCACACTCCAGGAAATTGATCCCACACTGGAGGCTACCTAAGGACCTCAAGGGAGCACACAATTGAATAATGTGGCACACAATGGAATCACCCTCCTCTCTTGGGTCACCATCCATCAATGTAACAAGAGAGGGTAGGAGAGTTTAAATTCTCCTATAAAAGGCCACCAAGAGAGTTTAAAACATTGTTATGCTGGCCAGAATTGCCCCAAGAAATCCAACAGTGTGTGATATAGAGTAGAGATAAAGGGGACTCAGTTATTGGCCAACCAGCAACTCCAATCCTTCAGAGCAGAGAGAGGGACTTTGAGCCAAGGTAGCTCATAATTAAAAACAACCTTCCCTCGGGTATTATAAATCCATATTTCTAAGGGCTGCTTTCCAAGTGGGTAAATGTTTCATCATTTATTCCTACCAGCACTCAATAAGAGGGGACGTAAGCATTACCGTTTGGATTATTGAAGTTGTTTGACTCTATTTAGAGCTTTTCTATTATGTGTTTATTTTAATTTTGTTTTATTTCCAAATATGAATGTTATTTCAATATTTGGTGTGTTTTGTTTCTTAGCATGCTCACTAACTTACTGATTTCCTTGATTTTTTTCCTGTGACCGAGAACTTAAGAGGAAAAAACAACTCCTCTTAAGCAGGTGTGATTTGGTACACTCGTGTGCCAAATCTACCTACACAATGAGGGTTTGTAAGACTGCCAAAGATCCAAACATAAGTGAAGGAATATTCTCCAAACCATTTCAGAATTGATAAAAAAAAAGATTTAGCTTCAGGTGAAAGCCTAGGGGCCTTCTTGTCAAAGACACTTGAGTGGTGGGAAACATAATGCGAAATAAAGAGAATTGTGAATCATTTCGCGGAAATTTATATTGATGCGAAATGTGTGTTTTGTAGGGGGCTCCACAAAATTTTCCGGCCAACGGAGAGTTACACAATAGTTCGGACGAACTTTTGATAAGAAGTTCGGCCGAACTATTAAGACGTTAGTTTTAACGATGCATAAGCAGAAAACATAGTTCGGCCAAACTTGGACTAAAAGTTCGGCCGAACTAACATGTCACCAATTACGCAAAACCAGGCTCTGAAAACGGTTCTGCAAATTTGGACTGATTAAACTCCATGAAAGGTTGTTAATTAACTGTCGGAACCAAGACAATAATTTTCATAATTGAATCTACTTTCAGGAAATATAACTTTTATGGAATTTCGTAAACGTTTATTAATTTTAATTATTTTTCTAATAAAATGGGTGCAAACAATTTCTGAGGGTCATTGTGATTCATTGAAATCAAAATTTTGTATCTCCCAAAATACATTGTAAAAAAAATTGAAAAAATTATGGGGCATTACATTGGTCCGTTGACTCTAATGGGTAGCTTTTAGATTTTTAGTTTATAACTTATATGTTAAGAAATTTGTTGCCACGCGAAACATATCAAAAATACGCAGTTTTTCGTATTGGACCAGTTCAAAAAATTCTAGTAATTATGATATGCATCCATTGGCTTTGAAAATATGACGAAAACAAAGTAGACTCTGTCTAGATTGTTGTAACACATTTTGTTTTTTCAAAAACACAAATTTTCAATGAATACAGCATTGCGACATAACATGACTTCTTATGAATCCTTTGATTGTTAAGAAACACACACTCAAAGAAACGCTAAGTTGACATATCAAATATGCATAAAAAAATTTCAAAAAATAAGTAATAGAAAGCTAACAAAATTTCTCACAACTTTTATTTTTATCGCAAAATGAAATTCTACACAGAAAAATTGTTATAGTTTGCGGAAAGTTGAAGAACCGAAAAAAATGAAATTTTTTTCTCAAAAAAGGGCAAAAAGTGGCAACGGCCACCACATTTTCTCCCATAACTCCATGGAAAATTTTATATAAATGAGGGTGAAATTTTGATTCCTAGAGTATGTCATGATATATATGGATAGGATTAGGGTATTCTATGGTCCATTCCATCCCAAAGAGGTAAAATTAGAGGTGAAATGGATGGAATCTATGATATAGGCACTGATATAGAAAGCGAAAACTATGTTCTGAGAAATAATTCATGTTTTCCTATAATTCAAGATTTGGGTGCCTATAATATTAGAAAATATAGTTCCCCAATCCATAATATATCCATCAAAGGGATCATCAATAAGTGGTACCCACTAGTATGAGAATTTATGTGTATTAGGTTAACCATAGATTCTAGACATCATAGCGGTTATATAACAAAAAGGAACAGTAAGGGAACCAATGGAATACATTCCCTTAGCCTCATGATTATGTTTTTTATGATCTCTTCTATATTATATAATTAGGTTTGAATCATCCTCATGATCACTCATGAACTTGTGTACAAATTACTTGTCATATTTCTTCTGGGGTGACGACAGATAATACATTTTTCTCAAATCATTCATGGTGAATGAACCAAAAATTGTCTTATTTTGAGTTAGGAAAACTCTTTATAAAACATTCACATTATCAATAACACATTTAACCATATCCGTATACAGAAGAATATTTTGTCGGCGTGAAATTATGTGTAAGAAATAATTGGTGAAATTGCTCTAAGTAAATTCCAAAGGCAAGGTAGAATCGTTGAACATAGCTTTTCCTTCTATTACATTGGGTTTTCCATCTTCAAACATGTTGTAAATAGCTTAGCAAGATGACATTTCGATAGCTAGAGTGGAGGTTGTATCAGAGAATAATGCAGGAAATTTAGTTCAACCGATTGCCTACTTTATGGTGGCTTTAACCTTCATGGTGGCCTTGATCCACAGTTTCAGTGTAATTCACCCATTGCATACCTTCATGTTGGATTGAAGACTAAGATGATATAGTGTATACATATGTGAAATTATTTTATTTTATTTTAAATTTTCTACAAATTTTTTATTTTAAATTTGTAGGTTCCATTGATATAGAAAAATGATTAAAAAAATAGATACAAATTAAATTAAATATAGAAAATAAAACTTGTAGGTGGGCACAGTAATATTTCATGTGGGGCTTGCATGTATCCGACGTATCGCCTCTCCACACTCTAGGAGTTGTACTAACCTTATATCTTGTTAACATAAGTTCCATCATTCATGCCTACTCTCCCTCGCGCATGTGAGCTAAGGTATGCACAAGAAGAGGTCGCAAAGAAATATCATGGAAAATCTTCTTTCGGGACTAATGAATAGGTATTCTTTAAGTAAATCAATTAATAGACATAGGAATAGTGATGGAGCTCAGAAACCTTTGCTAACATGAGGATTTGAAAGAAGTTCATTATGTTGATTCTATTGACGAACTTGAATCACCACCTAATGTGGTAAAATAACCACTTGTCATATGGGTAGAGCCAATGAACCACCACCTAGATAAACAATATATTATTATGTTCAAGATTATCCAGTAGCTAAGGGAGTAAAGGGCTTCAATAGCACTTCCATTTCTTCTCTAGCACGAGGGATGAAAGAAATTTTCTCCTTTGGAAGGAAGGAACGACAACTCTCATGAATGGGTGGGCATCAGTTCCATTATTTCCCGATAGGTTACCTAAGAGAGAAAGATATTTTGCATGTTCAATCAGGAGGCCTCATAAGCAACCCAACACTGGAGAAAATAAAGAAATAATTTTATCACTTAAAGAAATTAATAAATTCATCACCACTAACCTCCTCGTTAGTTTCACCTAGACTATAAACGGGGCATGCTATTCTCCACATATGGGCTCCACTCAAATTACGATGTGCCTTCTAGCTCCCAACACCAGCATGGGGCCATTACATGTCAATGAGCCAATAAGCAGTGTCCGAGTATAAATATTAAAAAATAGGAACAAGAAAGACGCCCCTCCTCAAAATAATCTACAAAAACTGCAATAAATACGTTAGTGGTTTCTTTGATGTCTTCACTTGGTTTAAAGTTTCTGGAAGCTTTGAAATTAAATGACCCAGTAGCAGCATCATAAAGCTAGAATCTAAGCGAACAATCTCCTTGTTTCTCTTCTTTTTCATATCCATATTGTTAAATTATCCTTGTCCATAAGCATCCTCTGATTTTTTCTAAAGCCCATGATTATTTTCAACTCTCTTAACACCATTGGAATTATATCTAGTGAAAAGAGACACTGATGGTACTTCCAAAACCTTTAATTTTAAAGTAACCAATATATTCTTCTTTGGTATAGGATATTCCATATAAATACCAATTTCAACACAAGGAGATTGCAAATTCATGGTAGGTTTAGCATCCATGTAAGGTTTAGAAGATATTTCGAATCCCAACAAAGATGTATTCAACTTAGTAGTAGTTTTGTGCAACTTCAAGATCTGGATCTTGGCTCCAGGAACATTACAATAATATGGAAAGGGAATATCCTTATAAGTGTCATCTAGAGGTGGTAGCTTCCCTTGGTGAAACAATTCTCTCTGGGAGGATAAATGCATTGATTTGGGTTTAGGTGTTTTTGTCTACAAAAGAATGATTGCAAATAAAATTCATCTTCGGTATCATCATCATTTGAGCTCGCGACTGGAGTAATGCATGTTGGGGACAAGGGAAATGAAATAACAATGTCAAAATATTAGGAATATTTTGCATAAGTAGGATATTCATGCCGAACAGGACTAGCATTTGAAGAAACAAATATACCTACCATGCAAGAAACAACATGCACCACGCAAAAGTGTTGACACATGTTATTATGTGTTTACTAACTAGAACATTCACTTTGAGAGCCTTGGTATGGAAAATTTCAACGTAGTAATAAATTCTTACGAACTAATGTTAGCACTAGTCTCAATTTAGGAAACATCAATGAAATAAATTCGTTCCAAAAATATATGGTATGAAGAATATTAGCCAAGTAGTCTATTTTCCTCGCGAAGATGCCAAATAATACCATCAAGTATAGCAATGTATTTCTTTGGTCCTAAAAATTATCAGGACAATTTAATAGGAAAACATGGAAATAAATTTATGAAAGGTATTAAACGTTTTATAAAAATGTTGAAAATTTTATAAAAAACTTCAACTAGCATTAATTCTAAACAATACATTCAATTAGTATAGTCCCATGTTGTCTGACGAAAGGGAATAAAAATGAAATTAATCACAGTCACAATAGCCTATGGATAGATCATCATTGAATCAACTATAAGATTATGTTTTACATAATAGTTATAGGTTTTCATACATACAAATAGAAAATTCTAACTTAAACACTATCCATTTTTTCAACGTCATCTCCCACATGAAAACCCTACCATAATTATATTATGGTTTATACTATCTAAAAATATTAAAGAATCAATGGTTTCCATTAAAGAATTAGATGTTACTAGATAAGACACATGTATATACGATTAGATTATTAATCTTCATAAATATGTTATCTTTTAATCTTTTAGATAGATTTATATTCTAAGAAATTTTTTTCTTAGTGAAAATGTTTTTATTAATTCAAGTAAAAGATACATACTGTATTTCAAAGGCTCTCTTCCCTTCTGACTTCAATCTGATTGGATTTGTTAGCCAAAAGAGTAGTATTGAAACAAAGAAGATACTGCATTTTTCTACATGAACTCCAAAGGCTAGAAATTCATATCAAATAACACGAGAAAAAAAAACCACATATAACATTTACGGGGGATTTGGTGCATGAAAAAACACCTTGGGCTACATGATGAGAATGACCTTTAGGAACATGGAAGTCAATGTGGATAAGCTAGGTCTTCATCTCATTGAGTCACTCACTGGTTCAACACTAGCTCCGATCGATAGAAGCAAGCCATTCCAAAATTTCCCCTTAGCTCAATTGGACATAATTTACACAATCCAAATTGGAAATCATTTACTTAAACAATAGTCTCATTTCTATCATCATAGCTCTAATGGAATACGACATCGAGATTGTCTAGAATATCACATAGGTGGTCTGCTATGGAGGGAATCATGACCAGTTGTGCCATACATCCTAGATACTAAGCACTGATGTGGAAAACCTCACCTCCACATCCACACATCCATCCACATTGTCATTCTCTCCCCCTAGTCGGTAGCTCCTCGGGCAGGCCTTGAGAGCCAACTCCACATCGAGCACGCACCCTCTTACGATGCATAGCTCCAACATAATCCTAACACCAAGTAATTAGAATGAAAAAATATCCTTACCTGCACCCACACTTTGAAATATTACAACCCTAGAGATGGATCCCAACCGCCCAACATGTGCAATGCCCACAATTGTTTCCAACCCACTAGCTATAACCCAAATTGGAACAAACACCCAAAACAAAACCAATAGAAAAGAAGGGACTCCCAATTCAGCCACTATAGGTCCCTAAAGTGAGGCTCAATATCGAATAAATTCCCTCTTGAGAAGGGGGACTAGCTTAAGTGGCTAAGAAAAGAAGAAAAGCATAAATTTAAGAAAAATTCCCTACCTACGAAATTTTCTCCAAAAATATGGAAGCTATGCCGAGGACCACAGTCTGTCACTCGTCCTCTACCCACATAATAAATAATCGACGTTCCAACCACCCAATAATCGCATTCAAAAATAAACTCCCTATGATCCCAGACAACATTAACAACCATCCGAGTAAGCCCCACACTGTTAAGTCCCTATATTAATAGTGTAGTCCCTTATTATGTTAGTGTAGCCCCTCTTATTTTTATTTTTGTACCCTTGTAACCCCCATATTGTTATTATTGTGCCCTTACATTATTATTGTTAGGAAGGCTAGGATTACATTGTGACCCGACTAGGATTACATTGTGGCCCCATGGACTCCTATATATAGAAAGGAGGTTTTGTCATTTGTATCATCCAAGAATTTTTCATTCATGTAATGTATTGGAGGTTTCCCCCTTGAAGTGGCTTATTTATAAGGCGTTGATATCTCTTTTATTCTATTTTTGGAGATAGATTCACAACATTTGGTATCAGAGCTTTGGTTTCTAGGGTTTCGCTGCCCCAAATAGTTCATCATGGAATTTCTTCTATAACATTTTTTATACGAAGGTTCATAAGCTGAAATTATTACAGTGCAAAGCCAAAATCCTGAGAAACATATTCGCAAAATTTCAGAGCTTGGTTCATAATATTTTCAGAGATATGATCTGTGGAAATTAGGGCATTTTGCAGGCTCCTGAATTTCACTTAAAAAGGTCATTGTGGAATTTTCTCTATAACGTTATTTATACGAAGGTTCAGAAGCTGAAATTTTTAGAATGTGAAGAAGAAATACTGAGCAATAGGTTCACAAAATTTCATAGCTTGGTTCACAATATTTTCAGAGATATGATCTGTGGAAGTTAGGACTTTTTCAGGCTCCTGAATTTCATCTCAAAAAGGTGATTGTGGGAAAATATTCATAACTCATTCTCTGAGCATCGGTTTGGAATTTTGTAAAAAGCAGTTGGAATTACACAGAATTTAGTTTCCTTTCTATCAGTTTCAGAGCTGAAGGAGGAAACAGTGACACGTGGAAAGTCGTACAAGTTCGCTTTACTGAATCAGTCTATAATTAGGTCATCATAGGAGATTGGGCATAACTTTGTCTTCAAGAATCCAAATCACATCATACCTATGGAATTTGAAAGAGAATTTAGAGGGCTACCACAGTGAAAAATTTCATATATTGAAGGTTTAATATCATAGAGATAATTTAGTTTCATTATGGAGCTCCTAAAAAGCAAGAAAAAAGTGTGTATTTCTTTTTAAAAATTGCATAACGTTTGTTTGAAAAAGTAGTTTGAAGTGATTGCAAGGGAATATTGAAGAATTTTTATCAGTATTGGGTTCTATAAATTCCTCCTAAAAATAATTCTATACCTTTTGAACCCTCAGAAAGCTATAATATGATGCATGAAGAGGAAGAATTGCAGTATGAAATATCAAAATTATGGTACCAAGTGCAAAAAATTTCAATCTTACAAAGAGCAACCAAGGATGACATAGATGGTTTACAAGAAGAAATGGAGGCTAAGTTGGATGGTTTGAAGGATCAAATAATAGCTAATATGGATGATAAATTAGGGGAATATCACATCGAGCATCAACAACAAGCTCTCCAAATCTCAAAGGATAACCTAACTTTAGTGCAGAATCTAATGAAACAATAGGAAGATCAACATCACATCGAAAGAAGCTTTGAAGAAGTCATAGAAATAAGAACCCAAAAAGTACGATCAATTTCATAGTATCTCAGTAAGTGGAAGAACTTTCCTACAGAAGATTCCACATGGGAGGATAGGAATTTTATACAGAATCATCAAGAAATAATCAAGTGTTGAGGACAACACTTGTTTGAAGGAGAGGGGAATGTTAAGTCCCTATTTAATAGTGTATTTCCTTATTATGTTAGTGTAGCACCCTTTTTTTTAATTTTTGTACCCCTGTAACCCCCTTATTGTTATTATTATGCCCTTACATTATTATTGTTAGGAAGGCTAGGATTACATTGTGACCCCACTAGGATTACATTGTGGCCCCATGGAATCCCATATATAGAAAGGAGATTTTGTTATTTGTATCATCCAAGAATTGTTCATTCATGTAATTTATTGGAGATTTCCCCCCCAAAGTGGCTTATTTATAAGGTGTTGATATCTCTTTTCTTATATTTTTGGAGCTGGATTCACAACACACACTGCAAATGCAATATCGACAACCAACTTCATTTACATAAAAACCTCTTAAATAAATGGGCATGAACACATGTAAATGCTATGCACACTTAGCGTCTGTGAAACTGTTCTCCCAACAACCCATTCTAAGGAACCAAATTTAGCATAAAACTCAGAATTTGTGAGATATAAAGGGACCCTTTTCCTTCACAACTCTTTGGATTCGACGATGCCACTTGGATTGGCCTCCTCCTAGCCTACAAGCACATGTCATTTCAATTGATTTTTCTTTCTTGGATCTAGGCATCATACCCCATGTTCTCCCACCTTCATCGTGGTAGATTTTCCTATTTAGAATTAGATTCAAGATAGTTTTTTCATTAAATATGGGGTTGATGATTTGAATCATATATAGGAGTTTACTATGTCAGTTTTGATACTTAATCATAGGTGGTAAAGATAACATTTATCCTTTTAATATTATGGGGCATAGAAAGTATGGTGATGGATGTACTGCTAAGGCACTATGTGATGTAAAGGTCACTAATCCTAAACTATATGGGAGAAAATCTAGTCATGTTAAGCATTGTTGTGGCTCAGGCTCAGGGTGACCATGAAGTGATTTTGATAGCTTAGCTGCTCCTAGGTCACTACTGCACGAAGGGCGCCATAGAAATTTTAATACAAATTATGTATTTCTAGGATTCTCCTGATATAAAAATTATATGCCACTGTTAAATATGAAATTGATTCTACAAAATCTTTGAAGAAATTTAAAACACGATCGCCAATTTCAAACACATGAATAAAGATCAATCACACATAACACATATGTTTTTTCCGGGAAAGCATAAAGCTAAAAACCCCACTATCATATATTACGTATATATCATGGATAATGAAAAAATATCATACAAAAATCTAATCCAAGAGCTCTCAGTACAATATACTATCGTCTCACACTCTCATACAAAAATTGGCAAATACATGCGCCAATTTACTGCCTCCTGACAACCTGCCTCCACTGCGCAATCCCTGCTGACCACAATCCTTGAATGAATGATATCCTACTCGCCTTGACTGATAAATCCTAATTGGAATCTCCAATGTGTGTGTGGTTGCATGACTGCACCCACTAATGTCACAACTGATAGTCAAACTGTCCCTCTCACCTATCTCTCAATTGGGTCTCCACTGGATCTGACATGCATGTAGTCAATAGTAGAAAATCTTCAGTTGCATGTGAGACCACTACTTGTGAATTAATTAAATAATTAGTTCACTTATCTCTCACTACTGTATGTTCAATTACAACTAACACAATTGAGTTAAACGACTTTACAACTCAGATAACTACACATCCAACTCTGTTACAACTTCGAATCACTCAGTTAGAACTAAGTCCACTTGTATGTCCCACCAACGAACCCTTAAACTTGAATTTCCCATAACTAACTGGTTTTTCACTTCTGTTAACTATTTCTAAGTGCTCCATGATAATATATTAATATTTATTGTCGAACTATTATCAAGGGATAATAATAGTGTACATGCATCTATAAATATATAAGTGATCTATAAATAGATTTCACACATACATCTAAAAATAGAACATCATCTAAAATAGAATTTTCTCAACATCTATAAATAGAATTCCACTATAAATAGAATTTTCTCATCCGTTCTAAAAATAGACTTACACCTAAAAATAGCCCGAGGCTCAATCCTCGTGTAGGTGCTTAATTTTCACTAGGATCATCATCTTGTTGAATCTCAACACTCCTGCTCAACAAGAAAGGAATTATCCTTCACCCCAATCCTGTCTCCATGGTATTCAAATTTTCTCCTGGTGAGCACCTTCATTAGAATATATGCATCATGATGTTCCGTAGGAATGTACTGAAGCAGCATGATGTTCCATTGCACACAATCTGTAATATTATGATACCTGATATCTATATGCTTAGATCTATCATGAAACATAGGACTAATCGATAGCTGAATGAATCTCTGACTATCACAATGAATCACTGTAGGATCTAATGAGAACCAAATAAACCAACCAGGATCTTTCTCATCTAGATAACTTAACATGCAACTTGACTAGTTTCCATGTATTTTGCTTCCACTGAACTGAGTGCCACGGATCTCTATTTCCTGTTGTACCAAGAAACAACTCTAGATATGATACCGAAGACCCCTCCTGATGTTCTCTTTATGTCAGTTGGACTGCCCACCCAATCTGCATTCGTGAAGCCATGCAACTTCACCTCATCCGTCTGTCTGTACCACAAGCCATAGTTAGATGTGCCCCTCAGTTATCTCAGGACATGCTTGTCTGCATTCCAAAAGAGCTTGGTAGGATTAACCATCACTTGAATAAGCTGGTTCACCGCATAGCATATGTAAGATCTTGTATTCACTAATTCATTAGCGGACCCACTAACTGTCGATAGATAGTAGCATCCATTACCTCTCTATATGTAGCGTCCTATTTCCTTTAGTTTCCTGGAAGAGGAGTATCCATGGGTTTGCAGCCCTCCATGTGAAACTTACCCAATATCTCCCTTGCATAATTTCATTGAGACACAAAAAGTTCACCATCTCGCTGCCATATTTCCAATCGAAGGAAATAATGAAGGAGTCCCATATCCTTCATCTCGAACTCCTTCGCAAGTTCCTCCTTGCATGAGTGTATCAGCTACTCTTCACCAGTTAGTATTAAATCATCAACATAAAGAACAATGATTAAAAGCTTACCCTTCACCATAATTTGGTACAGGTTTGCATCTACCTCACCCTTGGTGAAGCCAAGTCCAGTGAAATAGTTGTCAATCTCAGCGTACCAAGCATAGGGTGATTTCTCCAGTCCATACAACACTCTTTTGAGTCTGCACACATGCGACTCACTACTGAAGATCTAAAATCCTTCAGGATACTCAATGTACACTTCTTCCTCAATTATCCCATTAGGGAACACAGTCTTCACATCCATATAATGAATGTGCCAACCTATCTATGCTGAGAGAGAAAGGATGGTCCTTATGGAAGAATATTGTGTGACAGGTGAAAATATTTCTTCATAATGAAGCCCTTCGATCTGTGAGAAGCCCTGGGCCACAAATCTAGCCTTATATATCTACACTCCCATCAACAACTTTCTTTACCTTGTAGATCCATCTTGAACCTACCACTAATTTATCAACCGACCTTGGAAAAATTTCCCAAGCACTGTTTTTGATAATGTAGTCATACTCCTCCACCATTGCATCTACCCATGTGGGCTCCTCCACTGCTTCCTGAAAGGAATATGGCTCAGTCACAATACATTGGCTCATGAGAGCCATGTATCTAGTAAATTGGTCAGGAGACCGTCTTTGTCTCTGGTGTGAAGTAGGGACTCCTACATTATGTGCAGCATCAAGTTTCAGCCTCTCAGCTTCTATGGTATGCCTTCTTCTAGTTTTGATGTTTGGATCTACGTGAGTGGACTCCACCACTCCATGAACCTCCTCTTGTGTCTGACCACATCTAGAGACTCATATTTGGGAACCAAAACTTCCTCCTCTGCATGTAAGTCTATCTTCCTCTCAATCGATAACTTCATGGCTTTCTGCTCATCAAATTTTATATCCCGTCCCACCACAGTAACTTGATTGTTTCACAAATACACACGATAATTATGGGGTGTTTCTTTGTACCCAAAAAATATCCCAACTTCAGTATTCAGCTCTAGCTTGGTCTTAGCATTCTTGGACAGATGCACATAAACAGATGAGCCAAAAATCTTAAAGTGAGAAACATTTGGTTTCTTACCAGTGAAATATTCTTCAAGTGTACTCATGCCAAGTACTCTATAAGGAAAATGGTTTTTTCACATAAAACTATAGTGTTTCATGCTTTCGCCCACAAATGCATTGGTAGACCCTGATCATGAAACATTTCTCGTACTACACCTATGATCGTTTCGTTCTTCCTCTCCGTGACACCATTTTGCTATGGGTTATGAGGCACTATGAGTTGTCTTCCAATTCCTTCTTTTCTATAGAAGTCTTTGAAATTGTTAGATATGTATTCTCCACCATTATTGTTGCTTAGAGCCTTCACTTTCTTACCCAACTCTTTCTCCACCAACGACTTAAACTCACAGAAATTTGAGAATGTTTGATCCTTTTTCTGGATGAAGAAGTTCCAACATTTACGAGAAAATTCATCAACAAAAATAACATAATATATGTGTTTTTTTGTTGAAGAAACCGATAATGGTCCACACACTTTTGTGTGAACTCTCTCCAGGATCACCGAAGCACGGTTCTCCTTTTCATGAAAGGTGGACTTTACATACTTCCCCAGGATGCAACCCTTGCATTGATCTAACTGAGAAAGTGTTCCCATTTGAAGTCCAATAGATATTTGATGCATGAATTTCAAGGCTCCATGATGAAGATGGTCCAATCGTCTGTACCATAATTCGCCCTCATCCCGACTCACCACTTTTTCTACCTTGCCCATCATGGCAGCACAACCATCTACCTCTAGTTTGTAGATATTATTAATTTGAATCCCTATCCTCTTGGCTTGAACCATTTTTTTATGCCAGAGGTAATCTTTTCCATTGCTAAAAATAACGTCATGGCGTTTGTCGTCCAAAATTGCGACAGAGACCAAGTTTTTCTTCAAATCTAGAACATTCATAACATCTTTCAATTGAAATGTTTTACCTGGATCCCTCTCAAAGATAATGGTACCAATTATAGTCTATTTATATCGTCCATCGTTGCCCATATATATATATATATATATATATATATGCGTTTGGAGATATTTGTCCTCCAAGTCACTGAGAAGCTCTTTATCCCCTGTCACGTGGAAGGAAGCACCACTATAAATATACCACACTGATCCCATTGTGCTTGATACAAATCATTATATCAAAGAGAAATCAAGTTCAAATTGTGAGGCAAGGGCCTCCCCAATTGTAGCTCCAACATCCTTCTTGTTCTTCTACTTCTGTGGGAAGTTAGTGACGAGATGCCCATGTTCATGACAGTGAAAACACTTCACCTTGGACAAAGTTAGCTTATTGCCTTTAGACTTGGATTTTGAATGGAATTTCTTCCCCTTCTCTTTCCTTGCCTTGGAAGCCAAAGCACAATCCTCTTCATCATCATGTTTTGATGAAGATTCATCTCTGGTGTTCTGCCTGAACTCCTCCTGCACTAGATCCAACCACATTCATTCCCAATCTGACAGGTTTTCCCGTCTATTGATAGAGTCTTCATAATTGTGCCAACTCTTATGAAATCCCAAGAGAGTCAAACTCACCAAATTATCATCAAAAACAATGATTCCCACACTCTCCAGTTTATCCCAACACTGGACAAACTTTGTGAGATACTTCAGAATATTTTCGCCCTTTTCCATCTTCATCTTTCTAAGTTTATCTTTCACCGCCAATTTCCTATGGTCACTACTGCTTTCGAAAAGATTCGTCAAAGCCTTCCACATAGCATATGCAATGGATTTCCCATGAAGGCTTGAGACAATGTGGTCTCGTACACCATCCAACAAAATCCTTCTCATATTTGCTACTTTCTTTTGCCATGCGTCAAGTAATGCAGCATCCATCGAAATGGGCTTAGGAACATCATTTTTGATGAATTCCTTCAAGCCATTATCTTCAAGCACCGCCTCCATCCTGCCCTACCAGGATGTGTAGTTCAAGTTACCCTCGAGTGCATACTCTAGCCACAAGCCATTGAAAGCCATTTCTATGTTTATTCAACTGTCGTACAAATAAATTCTTGTAGCAAATTTGAATTGTTTCCACCAACAAACTCAGCTACTACTTCAAAATTGTAATCTTCTGTGCTCCAATTCCATGTAGAAAATTTAATAAAAATTATTTATTGCTTGGATTATCCTAATCTAACAATTATATGCCACATTTAAATACAAAATTTCTTCTAAAAAAACCTTTGCGAAAATTTAAAACATGATCGCCAATTTCAAACACATGAAGAAAGACCAATCACATATAACACATATGTTTTTACCAAGAAAGCATAATGCTAAAACATCCAACTATCATATATTATGTATATATCATGGTTCATGAAAAAATCTCATACAAAACTCTAATATAAGAGCTCTAAGTACAATATACAATCGTCTAACACTGCCATACAAAAATTGGCAAATACATCGCCAATTTACTGCCTCCTGATAGCCTGCCTCCACTGTGCAAACTGTCCTCATCAAAATCCCTAAATGAATTAGGTCCTACTTGCCTTAACTATGCAGTCCTCATTGGCATCTCCAATGTGTGTGTGCTTGCATGAATGCACCCACTAATGTCACAGCTAATAGTCAAATTGTCCCTTTCACCTATCTCTCAACTAGGTCTCCACTAGACCTGACATGTATGTGGTTAACAGTAGTAAATCTCCAGTTGCATGTGATACCACTTCTTTTGAATTAATTAAATAATTAATTCACTGATCTCTCACTCGTGTATGTTTAGTTACAACTAGCACAACTAATTTTAACTCACTTAACTGAGTTAAACTACTTTACAACTCACATAACTACACATCTAGCTCTGTTACAACTTTGAATCAGTCAGTTACAACTAAGTCCATTTGCATGTCACATTGACCAACCTTTGAACTCGAATTTCCCATATCTAACTAGTTTTCCATGTCAGTTAACTATTTCCAAGTGCTCCATGAGAATAGATTAATATTTATTGTCCAACTATTATTAATGGATAATAATAGTCCACATTCATCTATAAATAGACATGAGATCTATAAATAGACTTCCCACATACATCTAAAAATAGAACATCATCTATAAATAGAATTTTCTCAACATCTATAAATAGACTTCTTCTATAAATAGAATTTTCTCATCCGTTCTAAAAATAGAATTACACCTAAAAATAGCCTGAGGCTCAATCCTAGTGTAGGTGCTTAATTTTCACTAGGATCATCACCTTGTTGAATCTCAACATGCACTTTTAAGACATTTTTTTAAGACAACAAATATTTTGCCTTCAAAAGTCACTTTTTATTTTAATATCAATTGGATTGTCTTAAATATAAAATTTAAGACAAAAAAAAATTGAGACAAAAATATTTTAAGACAAAACTTTATATTTAAGGAAAAAACAATTTGAGACAAAAATATTTTAAGAAAAAAGTTTATATTTAAGAAAAAAAAAATTTTAAGAAAAAAATATTTTAAGACAAAACTTTATATTTAAGGAAAAAAACAGTTTGAGACAAAAATATTTGAAGACACCACTTTATATTTAAGAAAAAATTATTTTAAGACAAAACTTTATATTAAAGGAAAAATAGTTTGAGACAAAAATATTTTAAGACAAAACTTTATTGCGCCGAGAGGCGCATTCTACAGCCCAGTATGATTGCGCCGAGAGGCGCATTCTACAGCCCAGTATGACCCCGATGTGTAAGTATGTCGGAAGCCAAAAAGAAATGTCGGCTTGAACAATAACTTACATAAACATAAAAATGAACAATTAAAAATTTATTAAAAATAAATTTAAATGATATAAACTTAAAATATGAAGAGTTTACTAACACTCAGAAAAGAGATATGGTAAATAAATAAAATATGGTAAATACATAAAAATATAAATAAACCATAGGCATGGTAAATAAATAAAATATCTTTTTATATTACTCAGGAGGTATGGTAAATAAATAAAAATATAAATAAAGTAGAGGTATGGTAAACAAATAAAACCAATTTTTATATTTACTCAATAAACCACTTTATTTTTACAAAAACTCAAAAACAGGTTTTATTTAGGTGAAGCCTATGGGACAAATTATTATTAATACCATGGGTCAAATACCATGGGACAAATTATTAATAATACCATGGGAAAATACCATGGGCCAAACAATATATTTATAAAATAGGTATGGTAAATAAGTAAATATAAAAGATGTATAAAGAGGTAAGGTAAATAAATAAAAATATATCAAATACGATTAGAAATCAAGATATAATTATATATAAGTATAAGGGTCAAATACCATGGACGAAATTATTATTAATACCATGCCAAAAAAAACATTATTAACCATAACATTAATATTAAAATATTAATATTATTAAATTTAATATGTTTAGATTAATACAATATTAAATTTATTATATTGTAATATATATTAATATATCATGATTTATGATAGAGGTGGAGAAAGAAGGGAGAAGGGAGAGGGAGGTAGGAGAGGAAGGGAGAGAGAGAAAGGATGAGAGGAGGAGGAGAGAAGGAGGGATAGAGAGATGGAGCTGGAGGCGTAGCGAGGATAGGAATAAGAAATACATAGAGAGGGAGTGACAAGGGAGAGATGGAGAGAGAGTGTGTATGCTTATGGGTGGGATAAAGATACATAGGAGTGACGGAGACAAGGGGGGAGAGAAGGAGAAAGGAGGAGTGATGGAGACAAGGGGGGGAGAAGGATAAAGGGATAGAAATAGTAAGATAGTTGGAGAGTGAGATATAGTGATGGGGGAAGAGAGAGGATTGGAGGAGAGAGAGAGAGAGAGAAAGAAAGAGAGCTAGGGGGTGAAATAGAAGGAGGCGAGAGAGGAATGATGAGAGAGAGGATTGTAGGGAAGAGAGAGAGAGAGAGAGAGAGAGAGATGGGGGAAGATAAAGGGAGGTAGGAGATAAAGGGAGAGAGAGGAAGGAAAGGAGAGGGGACTTGAAAGAGAGGAGGAGAGAGGGGAGGAGAGAAGGAGGGATATAAATATGGATTTGGAGGGGGAGAGAGGGAGGGATTGAGAGATGGAGATGGATGAGGAGAGGGGGAGGGAGGAATAAATACATAGAGAGTGAGTAGTGGAGAGAGAGGGGGAGTGACAAGGGAGAGATGAACAGGGAGTGTGTATTTTTTGGGGTGAGATAAAGAGACAAATAAGGAGATATGGATAGAAGGGGGGAAAGAAAGAGAGAGAGGCATATGGTAACAAAGTTGGAAGGTGAAGATAGAGAGAGAGGGGGGGGGGAGAGAAAGGAAGAGAGAGAGTGAAGAGAGGTAGGGAAAGAGATATGAAGATGGAGAGGGAGAGAGGGGGAGGTAAGAATAAAGACATATAGGGTGAAAGGTGGAGAGAGAGAGACAGAGGGAGTGATAAAGAATATGGAGAGAGAGGGAGAAAGGGTAGCAGGAAGGAAGAGAGAGAGAAGCAAGGGAGAGAGAGAGAGAGAGAGAGAGAGAGAGAGAGGGAGAGGGAGGAGGAGGGAGTGATAGATAGATAGATAGATTGGAGAAAGAGAGTTTATTTTTTGGACTTGATATAGAGATATAGATATAAATGTAAGGTGAAGAGAAAAAAATATAGATGGAGAGAAGGAGGGAGGGACAAGGAAATTGATAGATATGGAGTGAGAGAGAGTGTGTGTATGGTGGGGTGAGATAAAGAAAAAAAATAAGGAGATATGGATGGATATATAGATATATATGGGGGAGAGACGAAAGAAGGTTTCTTGGAGTAGATGCATTGATTTCATTGTAGATAGTGATTTCTAATCCTATTTGATTTCTTGCACTAGATGAATTGATTTTGGTGTAGATGTTGGTTTCTAATGATATTTGATTACTTACACTAGATGGATTGATTTTAATGTAGATGATTTCTAACCCTATTTGATTGCTTGCACTAAATGCATTAATTTCAGTGTAGATGATGATTTCTAATCCTATTTGATTGATTTCACTAGATGCATTAATTTTAATGTAGATTTTGATGTTTGGTTATATTTGATTTCTTTCACTAGATGAATTGATTTCAATGTAGATTATTTTTAATCCTATTTTATTGCTTGCACTGAATGGATTGATTTCAATGTAGATGGTGATTTCTAATCCTATTTGATTGCTTTCACTAAATGCCTTGATTTCAGTGTAGATGGTGATTTCTAATATTATTTGATTTCTTGCACTAGATGCATTAATTTCAATGTAGATGTTGATTTATAATTATATTTGATTGCTTACACTAAATGCATTGATTTAAATGTAGATGATTTAACTAAATGCAATGATTTAAATGTAGATGATTTATAATTCTATTTGATTCCTTGCACTAAATGCATTTATTTCAGTGTAGATGGTGATTTCTAATCCTATTTGATTGCATGCACTAGATGCATTGATTTCAGTGTAAATGTTGGCTTTAAATCCTATTTTCCTACTCGCACTAGACTCATTTATTTGAGTGTAGATGTTGATTTCTAATCATATTTCATTACTTTCATTAGATGCATTGATTTTAGTATAGATGTTGTTTTCTATTATTATTTGATTTCTGGCATTAGTTGCATTGATTTTAGTTTATATGTTGATTTCTAATTTGATGTAATTGGATGTATGATGGTACATTAATTTTAGATCCATTGGATTAATAGTCTGTGTGCAATGATTTCAGTGTAAGTACAAAAAATTATTGACAATGTACATTGATTTTTGTGTTATAGTAATTCAACCTATTAATATTGGAGAGCAAGAGAGACAAGGTATGACGTTTACTACAACAACTTGAGCTAAATATTTAAATGGTTTATTCAAATAATCAATATGAAAATATGACAAAAATAACATGGGTGAAAATAGGAATAGTAGAAGAAAATAATTTGAAATTGATCACAATGAAGACTATTCATAATTGACTACATTCTTATTTTTTTATTTTTTTGTAAGCTTCAGAGTACCTTTCTATTACTAGAAATATTAAGGGCAGAGAGTTATACAAGAAAAAAAAAATATAGTGACCTCAACCTGCCCGTAGGAAACCAGGTTTGTTGGCCACTGCATCAAGTTATTAGCAGACCAAAAACGAAATTTTCTTATTTGAATATATTCTTATATTCACATTTTCTATCATTCAATATTATTACATTGTCATTTTGCATTCAAAATTTTACTTCATAATTAAAGTTATTTTACAATATTTATCATCTCAACAAACTGAGGTAACTAATTAAATTTAAAATTAAAATTACTCGATAAATCTTAGACATATTTAACATATTTAAAATGGTAATGTTAATATCAGATGTATTTACATATTCTTGATAAAATTAAGGATATGTTTCTCATATTATCTATAGATTTTCCTTGGTCACACATGACTGAAACCAGCCTAGTTCCATCTTAACTCTGGATCTATCAAGCGTATTCTTGATAAAATTAAGGATATGTTTCTCATATTATCTATAGATTTTCCTTGGTCACACATGACTAAAACTAGCCTAGTTCCATCTTAACTCTGGATCTATCAAGCGTCGAGAGGGATCAAATCTCTCGAGGTGAAAACCTTTCCTCAAGTTTTGCACTCAAAAAAGAGGTTTTTACCTCGAGAGATTTGATCCCTCTCGGCGCTTGATAGATCCAGAGTTAAGATGGAACTAGGCTGGTATTTAAGACAATGGAAATTAAGACGAAAGTCATTTAAGACAATTAACCATTAAGACAAAACCATATCAATTTAAGACAACATTATCTAACACCTGCAAAATTGACTCTGATAGTGTGCCTTAAGTCTTCCATCTTACAGGCTACTACTCTCTCGCACCTATACTAAGGCTGATATTTCACTAACCATTCATGTTATCTTATATAAAGACAATGATTTGTTGGGCTCTTTGTTCTGGTGAGGTAGTTGACTCTGAGGAATGTGACACTTTTTCCTAACAATATTTCTCGCACATTATCAATTCCTATTTTGTCCATTTGATATTTGTTGATACAATTAGAGTCAACTTTATATCATTGCATTTGACACTACAACATGGAGGGGACTTTTAAGACAATTTCTTAAGATAAAGGAAATGTTTTGTCTTAAAATTTTCAATATGAGGTGCTAGTAAAAAAGGTAATGATAAAGGATTAGGGGTCCATTTTTACACTGTTAATGGTTTCTTTAGGAAGAAGAATAATGGAGGTTGACAACAACTGATGGGATTTAGGGAAATGGCGGCCAACAACAAAGGTTCTTGGTGAGAAGAGTGATAGAGGAACTTTCTCTCAACATGGATTGGAAGTAACATAGTTGGAGTAATTTTTAGGGTCTCTGTCGATTGTGTTTAATATATGTTTTTTAAATGTTTCATTTATTTTGAAAAATAATTCTACCATCCTGTTAATGTTATCAGCACATTGTTGTGTTGAAACTCCTCATTGTCATTGACAACATGGATTAGATTCACTTGAAGGATGGTAGTGGAAAATTACAGAATATCCATTGGGAGAAAATATGCCTACTTAAAAATCTCTACGACAACTTTTGCAAGAAGCAGATGGTGAGGATAAAATATTGGGTTGTGGAAGCATTAGTCACAAAATTCACAAGGGTGGTAATTTTGGATGCAAGTGTGGAGGTAGATGGATCAAATGTATCCTTCGTTGGTGCAGTTGATGGTGTTTCTTGGTGAAATAGTCTCAGCATAATTATCTGAGCTAGATTGAGTTTTTATCCTAATTCTAGATGATATCAGGAATATCCACTGGTTTTTTTCTTTCAAGGTACACTAATAACAATTTATTTTCCACTCTAGTTGTGGGTTCATTCTATGGTTTATCTGAGACGGACTAGCTGGTTGTTTACGCTGTCTTTCTTCTGAACATTTTCTCCTGTGGATCTTCCTGCTCCTTCTCTAGTTTGAGATTGTTCGATCGGGGGATTTCCAAGGATCTTAGCTGCTACCTATTGGTCTTCTTTTTGTTCTATCTGAGGCATACTAGCTGGTTGTTTAATTGGTATTTATTCTAAACCTTTTCTCCTATGGATCTTCATACTCCTCTCTAGTTTTGGATTGGTCGATAGGGGGTTTTCAAGGATCTTTACTACTACATAAGTGCATTAATTTTAGTTGGTGAAGTTAGTAACATATTTGAATTTTGAATTCGATCGCGCAGGATTCTCTTGGGGTCATTAGTGAGTTTGGTGGGATATTTATTTTCCAGGTTGTCCATTTATTATATGAGGGACAATCCATTAATGGTTTGCATTGTGATTAAATATCTTTGTCGATTAAGTGCTTGATGAGATTTTCTGAAGGAAATTGGTCAAAGGTGATTGGCGAGTCTATTGTATTTGAAGGGGTGTCCTACTGGATTGTGCTCGTGATAACCTACATCGAGTGGGTTAAATAATTAATAAGTGACATTAATTTACCTTATCTACATATTTTATAGAGGTTTTTTTAGACTGTACTACATAAGGTATTTTTTTGTAATGCTCTCTACTTTGGTGCACATATAGGTGAGTTTGCATAGTGTCGGCAGTGTTTGTTGTACAACTGGCCTTTACATCTAATGGTAGGTTGTCAGCTGATACTGAAGGAAACTAGGACGGCGATGTGTCATTACGCGATGTGTTGGTACATGGATCAATCTTCCAACAATGACACACTAAATATTTTTTGCATGGGAGAAAAGTTCTAACGAAGCTATTATGATATTTCCACAAAAGGGTGATGTTTGGACCTTGTACAGAGAGTGAAATTCTTCTTCGAATGAAGATAGTCCTTTAGAAGTTAAATGTAAGTATGAAAAGGTAGAAATTGCAAATGACTTATGGAAGAGGTTGGAGTGAGTGTGGTTCCTCTTTTCAGAATTAGTGGTTTCAAGTGTATGCATCAGAGGAAACAGACAACTAACTTGGTTCCATGAAATGAGCTTCTTATATTTTCTCATCAGGTTCCAGCAAAGAGACTTTTGGGCGAAGAAGCCTCGAATTTATCAAAAAATTGTTGTGAGTTGGACCCTGCTGCAACTCCTGAAGAAGAATTCAAGGCAACTTGCTCACCTTTCTTTTTAAGTAGGACTTCAACCTTTGTGGTTTCGAGGTGTGATTTGGATATGTGGTAAAAAAAAATAAGCCATACTCTTTTTACTACCATGAAGTAGGATTAAATCGAGCTATCAAAGCTATGTATGACTTCTTTGGAACTGTAATTGCATCGCAACCTATTAGCATTGTTAACATTGAATTCCCAATTAGATGTTGGTTGTGGACTAACCTTCTCTCCTAGGGTGCAAGTTAAATATGAGTACATTTTTTACTCTCATTTTTTATCATTACTAATAGGTAATGATAACTATGTTGGATTGTCTAACATGCTGCAGAAAGTTTAGGGATAGATAGGTAGGGATAAATAGGAGGATGACTATGCCAATTTATACGTACCTTATATTTAGTTGATGTGAAACATTCATATTGTTGCAATATATGAAGAGTGGAAACATGCTAAACATAAACCATTCAAAAGTTGTGACAAGATATTAAAGGCTTGTGATAATTCTAGTTACTTTTTTTTGTATGACTAGATTAAATAGTTTGTAAATTATTGTATATTAGATTGTTGTGTGAGTCATGCTTTTAGATTTTACAAATATTACGCCATTATGTGTTGAGAATTTTTTAAAAAACAATGCCTATAAATGCAATTTTAAGGACTACAATAACTCTCACATAATTCTTTAAAGAGTGTTAGCTCAATGGAAGAGAACCTATTTTATAACCACGATGTAGGCGGTTCAATTCTACTGTACCCTAATAAGAATTAATCAATAATATTGTGTTTATTTTTAATTAAATACTTTTAATATTGGTTTATTTCAGTGGTGAGATAAACATCTAGATTCATTATTTTATATTGTCTCTAAAAACACAAAAGTGATGTTTTATTATCTTTGAATGTAATTTTTTTATTGTTTCTAAAGAAACAATAGTTAAAATCAAGCACATTATCTCTCTAAGGACAATATCTTTAATCCCAATTATTATCTCTTAAAAAAAATTAAAAAATTAAAAAAAAAAACTTTCGTTTAAAACTTATAAATCAAATAGAACCTTATACCTATGCAACTTATTGAATTGAATTTGAACAGTTTTGAACGTTAAATTAAATCATTCACGTGCCAACCCAAGAGTCCCCAATTGGTTTGCACCGAGGAATATTTGTAATTATTGCATTTCACGGAGTGAGATCTCGGCTTATAGGAATTTCAACGCATATATTTTGCTAATGGTTTTTCCGGCATTATTGCCTAGAAATAACAACATTTTTATAATAAAATCATTATATTAATAGCTTTAACCTTTTAACCGATGAGGGTTTAACTAATTTACTTCATTGTTTTAGGCTTTGGTTGAAAATCAATAGCTTTGTGTTTTTGCTCCCACACATTCATGGCAATCTCTTTTATTTATATGAATGAGAATGTCTTATACCTAATGGGTTTTCTACCTTACTGCACGCACTTTTTTTTAATTAATAATTTTTTTTCTTAATCTGAATTAATTTAACTCTAAACCCTATCAAAGATGAGTTGAAATCGGTATTTATGACGTGATCAATTGGGATTTTTTTTAGGCCTAAGCCTAAAATCTAGTTTTCAATGCTTCAGCATTGAAATTTTAAATTTAAAGATTAGATTCAAAAAGTGAAGAAAATTTAAGATTGCAAAAATTTAAGATTATATTTTAATGAAAATATTAATATCAAAATGTATAAAGTATATACTAATTTAAAGAAAAACAAAAAAAATCATTTTTATTTAATTATCCAAAATATCTAACACTTTTTTATTTTTTTTGAAAATATGATATTTTTTTTTAATAATAATATAAATTTCTATAAATTAAACAAGAGATATTAGATGCAGCTCAATCACATTAACTCTATATATGCTCAAAAGTAAAATAAAAATTGCTGAATTTGATACTAGAAACATTAGAATAAACAAAATCTTAGATTGATACAATGGAATGAAATAATAAAATATGGTTCCCTACATATTAACTTTATATATATAAATAAAAGTGCAATCTGATATAAGAAATATTCAAATATATTCAAAAACTTAAATCAATACAATCCAACAAAATAATAAAATATGGACAATATCGTCCATAGTACAAATTTAGATAATTACAAAAAAATTTAACTATTTTGATGAACTTCTATATATATATATATATATATATGAATGAGCATATGTATATATATATGAAATTATTACATAATAAATAGTAAAATTAAATATTTGAAATTAATTTAAAATATTGATATCAATTTTTGATATACCAAATTAAAAACGAAAACAAAAATGAAAATTTATATTTCAATAAAATATATAAATAATATTATATTATTTTTACTCACAAACGGTTTATTATTATAAATTTAATATAAAAAATAAATAAAATTTTAACTATGTTTATAAATTTTAATGAAAAATAAAGTTATATGATTCTTAAAAATTTATATATATATATATATATATATAGTAATATGAAAATCAAGATAAAGCTGATCTAATATGTAGATACATTCTCTTAACTATGATTAATAAATATCTTAAGTTTATATTAACACATTTTTAATTTAATTAAAAAAAAATTGCTTAATTACATAATAACTCTAGGTTGTTTATATTTGTATCTTGAATTTCATATTACAAAAACAAACTATATATGTTGCGATGTAGATAGATTATTTTCAATAATGCAAATATGTTTTCAATCAAAAATCTGTTCACTCACAAGTGACAAGTTTTTATAAAAAAATATATAATTTTTTTTATATTAAAAATATTGTCCTAAGTAAATAAAAACAACATATTGTCTTGGTTACGGGGTGTAAGCCCCGGAAGTGATGATTGACACTATGTGATTCATTTCACTAGTTTCAATCCCACTTCTTCACCCCTGTGAGCATCACCCGCTGTAATGAGTGCTAAGTGGACTATTCAAAAATCATGAGAAATTAATCAGTTACGACTATCTCTCATGGAAATGGTCAAAGATGAATTACTAAATTAACGCAGTTGAATCCCAAAAATAATATCTAATATAATGCACTACGGAAACCCCTCATACTTAAAACACTAATCTTAAAAAACTAGTAATTTTATTTTACAACTATTATCTAATGCACTTAATTAAGATGAAAATATCCTCCGTATTCAAAATGGTTGTGATTTTCGTTTTGTATGTATATAATTTTATATTTAAATACAAAATTATATAATTAGTTTTCTTTTTATTTAATTTGATTCCATAAATAATTATGAAAGCAATAGCTATTTTCATATTTTCTATCCAATTTAAATTTAAAAAGATGATAGGTCAATTTTATATTCGTTAGGTTGCTTTAATTGTTGTGAGTGTGTTTACTTTGAACTATAAACATATATAAAAATCAATTATTTTATATTGAGTTTTATATTTTTTATCTTTTTTATTGAAATTTAATTAATTATTTTTTATTATTATTTAAATATATTTTAGAATGATAGTGATGATGGTGGTGGTTAATGTCCACTAAGTCTGGTCTATTGGACCTAAAGAAAATAATTAATTGGTTTGATTTAAAATTGTACTTCTATGCTCAAAGAGCTTGGAGAAGCGTCCTAAGGTCACTATAATTTTGACATGTTAAAAAGCTAAGAAGGTCGGCATTGCAACAAATATTATGAAACCGAGATCTACTGTGAGTTTACGCAGGGCACTCTAAGAGGAATTGATTTTCATCCTCAATGTTCATACTCTTATAGAGATGGCAGATCCTTTCAACCCATGGTGTTTTAGGAACTGCCCAATGACCTGTTTCAGTATGCAGATCATGTGGGTTCATTCTTATCTTGGATATATTAAATTTTTTCTTCGAGCTAGTTAAAACACAGAGATAATTTTGATCTTCTAGCGTAGGGTTTACGACCTTCTTATAGTATATTAATTTTATCTTAGCCTCTAAATGATTCTCACACCGAATATTCTCTTTAAACATAGTAGTAATAACATTTTTAATGTTATGAATATTTTTCAATGCAACGTTTTCGTCAAACTCCCAATGGTTTAACCAGGCCCTTATATCTTTATACCAACCTTGTTTGAGCCTTAGGTGGTTGTCACTGGAATTTAAAGCTAGCTTAGGAAGTCCATGATCTCCCATTTTATTGATTTTGTGCTTTTACAATAGGAGCCTAGTGATAGCTAGGTTCTCGATAGGGGAAAGACCCACTTCTATAAGGAGAATATTATAGGGTGTATTTCTTTTAATTTTGAGGTTACACGTTATAAAATGATTCTGAATTTTATTTCTCTATGATTCTCTACAGATAGTGGAACCCCAAGCCTCACATCCATACAAGATAACGATAGTGACTAAAGTTTCAAAGAGAATATTATTTTTATCCCACATCACAAGGTTTAGTGCTTTACAGTTATTTTCAAGACCAAAATAATATTTCCACCATCCATTAATCCTTTTCTCAACTCTATAGTTCCAATTTAGCTTGTGATGAATATCAATTCCTAGGTACTTATAAGAAGACACTTCCTCCAAGTTGATATTGTCATACACAAAATTAGTGTAAGTGTTCTTCTTGAATTTGATAATCATAACTTCTTCTTTTTCAGTGTTAATAGTCATACCCATGGTAGAGCTGAAATCATCAATAAGTTTAGTTTCTTATCAAGATCATATGGGCACCTTGCGAGAAGAACAATGTCATCTACATAGAGAAGAAGGATGATGACTATTGTAGCTAAGACCGTTCCAGCACAGCCTGCTTCCTATAAAAAACCTTCTAACTTGTCGATGTAAATGCAAAATAGGGTAGGGGAGACAGGGAAACCATGTTCAACTCTGATATTACACTTAATATCTTTAGACCACCTCTCATATCTCTTAAACTTGGCAATTAAATTATCGCATAACATTATAGTGGCAGCTCTCAACTCGAAAGGAACCGTTTGCTCTTCTATCTATTCCATAAGTTATTTCTAGGTACCTTATTGAAAGCCTTTCTAAAGCCCACAAACCAACAAAATAAATTGGATTTCTCATTACAAAATTCTTCCACAATGATCCTAAGCGTAACAAGGTAGTCCGTTGTTGAGTGGTGCATTCTAAAACCCGCTTGGCCTTTAGCCCTCTTACCTTCATTTTCAAGCCATATGCTCCTCTTATTTTCCAAAATAATGCCATATAACTCGGCTAAGAGAGGGCTAATCATAATTGTCTGATAATTAGAGGGGTTATTTGTATCCCCACTTTTAAAAATAGGAATAATGAGGCTCTGAGTCCATGGTTTAGGTAACCCTTACTTGACTACTTGATTGAAAAGCTTGTATATGTGAGGGATGAGGATAGGACCTCCAATTTTTAATATTTTTTCCTGGTAACCCTCAATGTCCTTAGCTTTTCAATTTTCCAGGCACCTAACCCCAAAATCTATGTCCTCTAATGAGAAAAATTCTTGCATTGTGAGTAGGGTTTCAAAGTTCTCCATGACATTTGGAGATTCATATATCTTTTTAAGATAGGAATTCTAGTCGTGCAAAGAAATTCTATTTTTATATTTAGTTTTTCTAGTTAGAATTCGCCTCCAGAATTTCTTAGGAGCTACCTTAGAGAGGTGTTAGATATTTTCTTGTCTTTTATGAATATACTGCATTTTTTCCTTTTTAGTTAGGACTTTATACAGTTTCACCTTGCAAATTTTAAGAGACTAACCAACAACTTCCTTAGTTTCTCTCCTCGCCCTTTTACAATCTTTATCATACGAAGGGTTGGTTTTTCTATTTCTTTTATTACTTGAAACTTCAATTGAGAACTTGCTAATATAATATGAGTGGGTTATAGTAAAACTATGATAGAGGCCTTATTTGTTCTCCATACTAGGTAAAGGAGGAAAATTAATTTTTTAATTCATTTGGATAAAAGATCATTTTTATTTCTATCAAATATTAAGTTATTTTGGCTATAGGGATTATCTTCTATGTGATCTCTATGCATGACAGAATTGAGAGTTATAATTAAGGGTCGATGATACGAGTCAGGCTCCTGGTCATTTAAGATGCCAAAATTTATTATTCCGTTGTATAATGGATATCAGAAATAACATAGTCTACCACGTTGCTACCAAGCCCATGGATACAGGTCATCTTGCTAGAATTGGGCTACTTCTTTAGGCCATTGTAAATTATGAGATATTGAGACTACAGAGCTTGACTAACTCCGACCCAAACACACTTTCCCCTAGATCTTCAGAGCTTCTTTTGTACTGGCTAGCTAGGGTAAGGTCTTCATCTAACCAAAGAGGATTAGGGTTGGAATAATTGCTTAGAAGAATAGCTTGGTTGCTTGAAGTTCAAGCATTAAAGTCACCCAGTAAGAGGATATTACCTTCATTCCTTAGGCTAAAAATATCCTTCTCCAAACCATTGTAAGGACCATTCTTATCTAAATTTTTTTTCTTATAGAAGTTAAGAGTTAAAAGTGCAAAATAACAAATTGCTATATAGATTTTTTTATCATTAATGTTAGTACTCTCTATCAAAATATATTAGTTGTAATATTTTTTTTTTTTTTATAAATTTGTTATTTAAATTTAAAAACTTAAATTTACACTTGTAATAACTTTTAAGCAAATCCATAAAAAATTAATTTATAATAAAATTGATAGAAAATTAATTTTATCTCTATCCTAAAGACATCAAATATTTAAACTACACTATTCTTTAAATACAAAGATTTTCACAACCAAAGAGACGCTTTACCTCTGAGCTGGATACACTTAGCAGAAGGTTCCTCAGCTATAAAGACCACCACTTAACATTCACATAGATGCACCTACTAATACATAGAGCATATGTTTGAAACTCCAGAAACTCTTTACCATTTAACTGGATGCACCTAGCAATACATGGAGCATATATGTTTCAGAGCGGTTCAAAAACTGTGACGAAGCAAAGGCGAGCTTTTAATACACGTATGAATGGTAAAATCTCATAAATTGAAACTTCAAAAGGATTTACTTATCTTACGATTGGTCATTAAAACTTTTACTTAAAAAAGAAAAGAATATTTTGAAGCTTTAGCATATTTTGAGTTCAATTGTCATCCATAACTCTTAAGGAGTGAATTTACCTCCCCATCCACTAATTTTACATTTTTAGAAGTGTAATTAAAAAATATGTAAAAATTAAAATATAAGAGGTCTCATTACGAGCCAACTTACCATGATCACGGGAAACTAATGATGTTGAATTTATCATAACTGGTCACCAAACAAAGATAATGGCTTGTAGTTCTATAAATATAAGTCAGGAGGTCTCATCATGAGTGGAATTATTCAATCTCATTATAACTTATGAATGGAAATGTCATTATCTAGTCACCAGGCGAGGATAGTGGATTTTAAGTAACAGTAAAAGAAAAATTAAAAAGAAAAATAAATTCCTCTAAGTATATTAATATAAGTGGACGGGATACTAATTCATTTTTTGGTTAAATGGTAACCCTTTCAAGGCTATGGACGCATGTTGGCATCATTTTCTCTACCAGTAACAAATTAGTCTATTTAAAACGCTAAGTTTCAATAGTCCTCTACTTGATCTTTATAATTAATTAATGACTGACATAGATAATAAATATTTTCATCTATAACAAGTTTTGAGAAATTCACAAAGTAATGAGTTATTTTATTCAGAGTTGTGTTTATCAATCTAAATTTGAGATATTTTTATCTTTCTAGTTCTTTTCTTTCATAAGTTTAAATTTAAACTATTTTTACAGAGATAACTGCTTCACCCATTGAGTCACAAATTGTTCCAGTGCTCAAAAACCCCCCATTAGTTTTGACAGTTGAACTAATAAATAAAGCAGATCCTTTTAAATAAGATAAAAATCAATTAGTTTTAATAAAATAAGACAATTTTAGTTTTTTTAGCAAATCATAATTGAATGAGAAAACTCCCCTATCATAGTTTTCATATCAAATATTAGGCTCATAAACATAATATTCATAAATAAGTGATCGCATATGCTTCTATGTATTATCAAGAGAACTTAATCACAACATATAAATGCCATAACGTGCCTTATAGGGAAATTGTGATCAAATTTTCCCCTGATTAAATTTTCTGATACTTTAAGTATAAATGTTATAAGTGATACTTTGTAAGCATAATAATGGAAAGCCTCACCCCACAATATTTCCACAGAGCACGTCAGACCTTCCAAACATCAGAAAATTTTACATGAGCACCACACTAAGTACTTTGATATCATAAATCCCTTGATACTCTGATATCCCTCATCTCTGATACTTCGATATCCCTCACCTATGATCCTCTGATATCATAAATCCTCTGATCTTTTGATATTCTCATATCTCTAATCTCCCATTAAAATCCTCTTGTACATATTGGAACTTCCATATTAGGTGTCACTCTTTTAAACCCCTGATATCACATCTCTGATACAAGATCTTTGACGTCCCTTCCGGCTTATATTTATAGTCATTAATTATTTAAAAAAATCATATTGGAGGGTTAGGATATCACATGTTTTAAATGTACAACCATAATATTTCTCCAAAAAAATCCTGTAATATGCTGAATTGTACAAGGCCCACGTGAATTCATGTTTTATCATTTAATGGCCAAATGTAGCGAATTTATGACTTCAAAGTTCTAAAATATTTAATTATTGCAGCTTGATGTCACTAGGATTTTCTCATAAAGACATGAATTGATATAATATTGGTTATTCTCTATAAGGAATTATCTAGTTAATTAATTTCCACTTATTCCTATGTTTTCCATTTGCAGGCGAGTCCCGATAAGAAAAGATCGGTATAAATTTGTAAGTTCGTTAAAGAAAAGAAGAAAACAATAATTCAATAGTAGACGGTTCTTCCTCCACTTGAGACTACTAAATTTCCTGCATTATTCTCTGATACAACCTCCACTCTAGCTATCGAAATGTCATCTTGCTAAGCTATTTACAACATGTTTGAAGATGGAAAACCCAATGTAATAGAAGGAAAAGCTATGTTCAACGATTCTACCTTGCCTTTGGAATTTACTTAGAGCAATTTCACCAATTATTTCTTACACATAATTTCACGCCGACAAAATATTCTTCTGTATACGGATATGGTTAAATGTGTTATTGATAATGTGAATGTTTTATAAAGAGTTTTCCTAACTCAAAATAAGACAATTTTTGGTTCATTCACCATGAATGATTTGAGAAAAATGTATTATCTGTCGTCACCCCAGAAGAAATATGACAAGTAATTTGTACACAAGTTCATGAGTGATCATGAGGATGATTCAAACCTAATTATATAATATAGAAGAGATCATAAAAAACATAATCATGAGGCTAAGGGAATGTATTCCATTGGTTCCCTTACTGTTCCTTTTTGTTATATAACCGCTATGATGTCTAGAATCTATGGTTAACCTAATACACATAAATTCTCATACTAGTGGGTACCACTTATTGATGATCCCTTTGATGGATATATTATGGATTGGGGAACTATATTTTCTAATATTATAGGCACCCAAATCTTGAATTATAGGAAAACATGAATTATTTCTCAGAACATAGTTTTCGCTTTCTATATCAGTGCCTATATCATAGATTCCATCCATTTCACCTCTAATTTTACCTCTTTGGGATGGAATGGACCATAGAATACCCTAATCCTATCCATATATATCATGACATACTCTAGGAATCAAAATTTCACCCTCATTTATATAAAATTTTCCATGGAGTTATGTTTCCCACCACTCAAGTGTCTTTGACAAGAAGGCCCCTAGGCTTTCACCTGAAGCTAAATCTTTTTTTTTATCAATTCTGAAATGGTTTGGAGAATATTCCTTCACTTATGTTTGGATCTTTGGCAGTCTTACAAACCCTCATTGTGTAGGTAGATTTGGCACACGAGTGTACCAAATCACACCTGCTTAAGAGGAGTTGTTTTTTCCTCTTAAGTTCTCGGTCACAGGAAAAAAATCAAGGAAATCAGTAAGTTAGTGAGCATGCTAAGAAACAAAACACACCAAATATTGAAATAACATTCATATTTGGAAATAAAACAAAATTAAAATAAACACATAATAGAAAAGCTCTAAATAGAGTCAAACAACTTCAATAATCCAAACGGTAATGCTTACGTCCCCTCTTATTGAGTGCTGGTAGGAATAAATGATGAAACATTTACCCACTTGGAAAGCAGCCCTTAGAAATATGGATTTATAATACCCGAGGGAAGGTTGTTTTTAATTATGAGCTACCTTGGCTCAAAGTCCCTCTCTCTGCTCTGAAGGATTGGAGTTGCTGGTTGGCCAATAACTGAGTCCCCTTTATCTCTACTCTATATCACACACTGTTGGATTTCTTGGGGCAATTCTGGCCAGCATAACAATGTTTTAAACTCTCTTGGTGGCCTTTTATAGGAGAATTTAAACTCTCCTACCCTCTCTTGTTACATTGATGGATGGTGACCCAAGAGAGGAGGGTGATTCCATTGTGTGCCACATTATTCAATTGTGTGCTCCCTTGAGGTCCTTAGGTAGCCTCCAGTGTGGGATCAATTTCCTGGAGTGTGGCTTGTGGTCCTAAAAAGTGACTTCCACTACTCTCAGGTCCACACAAATTTTTGAGGGAAAGTCGTGCAAAGGCGCGCCTATTGAAGAAAAGTGTGTGCAAAGGTGTATTTTGCTAGTTTCTTCAGTGCACAATTTGATTTTTCTCTAGGACATTAGAGATTTTAAATTATTTAGATTCTCTAAAGTGCCTCAACCCTGTAAATCCTTCAACCTAACATTTAATAATTTCATCCTTTCTTGCTTGATTTTCTAATGATAACAGTTGGCCCCCTAATGTGTGAGGTCTAGGAAGAACTGTATAGCCAAAATACATTATAGTTTTTTCCTTGTGTACTGTGTGGAGAGAGAGAGAGAGAGCTGTTTGTAGCATGGAGCTGGAGACTCCTTGCACCGGGTCGAAGAGCGACCATGTCATGTGGGAACCCTACAAGCAATAGTATAATACAATAAATATAGCTTTTCTACGTGTTGGGTATGTGTTAAATTATTTCCACGACTAGCCCCACGTGCTGTACGTTGCGCGACGTGCAACAGGGGGGTCACAAGGCGGGAGGCAGCCCCCACTGTTGCGGTCCTGGGCAGTGGCCCAGCGAAAATTGTTTTGGTGTGCGGACCCACTCATAGGCGGACCCACCCATGTTTTGTGCATGAGTTTGCACGTGGTTTTGGGGTATGATGGTTTTCAGCCCCTGGTATTTTGTAGATCCGATCAAGGGAACTACGGTTATGTTATAATCCAGGGTTAATGGATTAGGGTTTATGTATTCTTTAGCATGTATATATATATATATATGTTGTAACACTAAAAGGAATAAAACAAAAAATCAAGCTGGTCATCCTGATTTGGGATCCAGGGGAAAATCGTTGTGTTTATCTGTTTTATGTTTTATGCTCTCGCTATTGTTTATTTTCTGTTATAATATTCGTGTGTAGATAATTTCTGTTCAGGGTTAAAACCTACATTTGGTATCAGAGTTGTTTCGTCTTCAAGGGGATGCCTTTGTCGCTAAGGGTTTTTTTCTCGGGCCTGAGGTAGACCCTGTTCAGTGGGAGATCTGTGGGATCGATTCTTGCGGTGAAAGAAGATGGCAAGCAGCGGAAAGATAGAGATCGAGAAATTTAATGGTCAGAGTTTTGAGTTGTGGAAGCTCAAGATGGAGGATCTGTTGGTGGATAAATATTAGTGGAGATCCAGGTACTAAACCAATGACAATGTCAGATGAAGACTAGAAGAGACTAGATCAGAAGGGTAAGAGCACAATACGGTTGTGTGTCTCAGATTCAGTATTGTTGAATGTATTTGGGGAAGCTACGACGAATAATTTGTGGGAAAAACTTGGGACTTTGTACCAATATAGGTCTTTGGTGAATAAGTTGTTCCTGCGAAAAAGCTGTATAACCTGAGGATGAAGGATGGAGACTCAGTGACAGAGCATCTGAACGCCTTCAATATTGTGGTAAGTCAGCTGTCATCTGTTGATATTAAAATCTCAGATGAATATAAGTGCATCAGTTTTTTTTTTCTCTACCAGACTCGTGGGATAGTCTAGTTATTGAAATAGGTAGCAATACAACTACCTTGAATTTTGATGACATTGTCTTAGCCTTGCTATCAGAGGAAATGAGACGGAGAAATATGGAGGGCTAGAATGGAGATGCCTTATCTGTATGAGGAAGGTCCCAAAACATAAACAAGAATAAGGTTTCGAGTGGGAGATGAAAATCTAGAGGGAGATCTAAATCTCCTGGAAAGTTTGTAAAGGTATGCTGGAAATGCGGAAAGGAAGGGCACTACAAAAAGGATTGAAGATCTAAATCTCCTGAGAAAGGAAAGGGATCTGATGATGCTCCTTTCGTAGAGGCAAAAGCCACCTCGAATGAAGGTGGGGATGTGTATTTGGATTCTTCTTCAAATACACATGTAGATCATGAGTCATGGTTGATTAAATCAGGTGCATCCTTTCACTTCACTCCCCATAGGGAGTGGTTCTGCGAGTATGAGAAATATGATGGTGATGTCTTCCAAGGGGATGATAGGAAGGCCAAAATCATCGGACGTGGAAAGGTAAAGCTGAAGCTACAAGGTGGAAGGATTATAACACTTCCCGGTGTTCTGCATATTCCTGCATTGGCCATAAATCTGATTTCTCTAAGCGAGATGAATGATGTAGGTGTAAAAACAGTGTTCGAGAAAGATGCATGCAAGATGGTTTGGGGAGCACTGGTATTAATGCGGGGAGTTCGGACTGGAAATATGTACAAGCTACAAGGTAGCACTGTTATTGATGGATGTAATAGTTATGTGGTTCCTGAAAGTGGAGCGGAAAGCCTAGTTGTCTCTAGAGAAAAGACCATGCTATGGCATCAAAGGCTTAGACATATTTGAGAGAAGGGCCTTTGGATACTGCATAGAAATGGTATGGTAGAAGGTATGTCTAATTGCTCTCTAGATTTCGATTTCTGTGAACATTGTGTATATGGGAAGCAGAATCGGGTGAGTTTTCCTTCTGGTGCTAGGAGGGCGAGCAAGATATTAGAACTTGTGAACAATGATGTGTTTGGACCTGTGTCAGTTCCATCACTGGGAAAGTATGTGTACTATGTTTCATTCATAGATGACTTCTCAAGGAATACATAGATACATTTCTTGAGGAAGAAATCTGAAGTATTTGATAGATTTAAAGAATTTAAGGCTCTGGTGGAAAACCAAACAGAGAAGAAGATAAAAGCGCTGAGGACAGATAATGGTGGGGAGTTCTGCAAGAAGGAATTTGAAGAGTTCTGTAAGAAGTGTGGTATATAACGGAAGAATAATACTCCATACACACCTCAACAAAATGGAGTTGCAGAAAGAATGAACCAAATGCTGATGGAAAAGGAAAAAAGCATGCTCAATGGTACCGGGTTAGGACAAGAATTCTGGGCAGAGGTAGTGGAGACTGCATGCTATCTGGTTAATAGATCACCTTCATCAACGTTGGAAGATAAGACTGCACATGAGGTATGGACTGGTGAGAAACCCTCTCTTTCACATCTAAGGGTATTTGGATGTGATGCATATGTACATGTTCCAAAGGAGAAAAGGACCAAGTTGGATAATAAATCTGAAAGTTGCATCTTTATTGGGTATAAGGATGGTTTAAAAGGTTATAAACTTCGGAACTAGGAAAGAAGGAAGGTTGTGTACAGTCGAGATGTGGTGTTTAGAGAGGTGAAAGATGTTGTTAAACATGAATTCATACTAAAGGAACCTGAGAAGATAGAGTTTCAGCTAAAGGAGGATGAATCAGACTCTAAAGTAGAAGAAGATTCAGAAGAGGAAGAGCCACAAAATCCAGCTTTGAGAAGATCAGTTCGGGAAAGAAGGCAACCAGAAAGGTATAGTCCATCTGCTTTCTGTTCAGGTTTTTCCTTAACTATAACTGACGATGATCCCAAAACTGTCATGGAGGTAGTATATTCCGAGGATGGAAAACTCTGGAAGGAGGCCATGGCTGATGAAATGGCATCCTTGCACAAAAATGAGGCATGGGATCTGGTGGAGTTGCTGGATGGAAGGAAGCCCATTCGGAGAAAATGGGTGTTTAAGAAGAAGATGAATGTAGAAAGCAATATGGAGAAATACAAAGCTCGGTTGGTAGCAAAAGGTTATTCCCAAGTGCCGAGAATTGATTTTGGTGATATTTTTTCTCGTGTTGCAAAGGTTCTTCTATTATATTACTTTTATCTGTTGCTGCTGCATTTGATTTTGAGATAGAATAGATGGATGTGAAGACAAAATATCTTCACAAGGATCTAGAAGAGGAGATATACATGAAGCAACCTAAAGGCTTTATGGTGAAGGGTAGGAAAGAATTGGTATGTAGGTTGAAGAAGTCTCTGTATGGGTTAAAACAGTCACCAAGGATGTGGTATCAAAAATTTGATACCTATATACAGGGACTTGGCTTCACCAGAAGTAAGGAGGATCACTGTGTTTATTTTAAATTAATTGGTGACCATGTTATTTATTTGGTCTTGTATGTGGATGACATGTTGTTGATTGGAAATGACAAAGAAATTATCCAAGATTTGAAGACCCAACTATTCTCCAAATTTGACATGAAGGATCTTGGTGCTGCAAACTATATTTTGGGCATGGAAATTAAGAGAGATCGGGAAAAGAGGAAGCTCTGGTTAAACCAGAGGAAGTATGTCGAGACTATATTGTAGAGGTTCAATATGCAGGATAGTAAACCAGTGAATGTTCCTATTCCTGTAGTGTAAAGTTGTCTGCTAAATAGTCTCCCAAGACACAAGAAGAAGAGGAGGATATGTCCTGTGTTCCATATGAAAGTGCAGTGGGTAGTCTGATGTATGCAATGGTATGTACTAGACCAAACATTTCACATGCAGTGGGAGTATTGAGCAGGTTTATTTCAAACCCAGGGAAGGAGCATTGGACAACAGTGAAGCGGGTTTTTAGATATTTACGTGGCACTAGTGATTATGGCTGGTGCTACCAGGAAAGACTAGGATTGGAAAGAATGTTGGACATTCATGGTTTTGTTGATGTAGACTGGGCTGGAGATCTATACCAAAGAAGATCTACAAGTGGGTATGTGTTTAAACTATTTGTAGGCATAGTTAGTTGGATGGGTAAAAGATAGTCTGTAGTGGCTCTTTCAACTACAGAGGCAGAATATGTAGCAGCCACTCATGCAAGCAAGGAAGCGGTTTGGTTGCAGAGATTGTGTTCAAGTATGGGGTTGGTACAACAAGCTATAAGGATAGACTGTGATAGCCAAAGTGCAATTTTCTTGGCTAAGAACCCTGCTTACCATTCAAAGACAAAGTACATTGATGTTCAATATCACTGTGTTAGAGATATGGTTGAGGCTAAAAGGGTGTTTCTGGTAAAGGTGGACACTTTGAAGAATGTTGCAGATGCATTGACAAAGTCTGTAAGCACTCATAAATTCTCTTAGTGTAGAGAAACAATGGGTGTTGAAGAACTGGCCCAATAACTAAGCTCTCCTGTGGCCCCCTGTGGAAAGAAAACAACAAGTGGAAGAATGTTGGGTATGTGTTATATTCTTTCCATGACTAGCCCCACGCGCTGTACGTTGTGCTGGGGGCAGTAGGGGGGTCACAACAGGGGAGGCAGTGCCCTGGAAAAAAATGTTTTGGTGTGCAGACCCACTCATAGGCGGACCCACCAATGTTTTGTGCATGAGTTTGCACGTGGTTTTGGGGTACGATGGTTTTCATCCCCTGGTATTTTGTAGATCCGGTCAAGGGAACTATGGTTATCTTCTAATCTAGCGTTAATGGATTGGGGTTTATGTATGCTTTGGCATGTATATATATGTGTTGTAACACTAAAAGGAATATAGTGAAAAATCAAGCTGGTCATCCCGATTTGGGATCCAGGGGAAAATCTCTGTGTTTATCTGTTTTATGTTTTATGCTCTCGCTATTGTTTATTTTCTGTTATAAGATTCGTGTGTAGATAATTTCTATTCAGGGTTAAAACCTACACTATGAAGTGGGTTTGTCCTATGCTTGTGATGCTTTAGCTAGATAAAAAATATATTTGAAAGATATAAATTATGTCTATGTCACCAGCATGGTAGTGATCTGTTGGTTGCTGACGATGACTAATGATGCCCTAATGGGCATTTTTTCTTTGAAAATAGGTGGAATGTGTTACCCATATGCGTAAACTTGGTATGGCATCTAAATCCACATTATACGCATGGGTGTATGACTCAGACCTTACCATGTAAGCATTGTTGAAATAAATTCTTATAAAGGCATGGATCTTTCATGAATTTGATCAAAGTGCAATGGTTGTAAGGTACAAGACACTCTTGACATGAAACCTTTTGTTGTAGTCAAATTTCAGGATGATCGATGACATCTGTGGGCAATAATGTCTCCCACAGTGCCACCCGAGAATGTACCTTTTGTGGAGAGGGGTGATCAAAGGTATCTCTTCCTTTTTCAAAACTAGGTGTTAATGAAAAAAAAAATAACGCCTCAACCAAACAAGAGATTCAGTGATACAAGGGATTAAGATTTGGATGTGATAGGTTTGACATAGGCATGATGGCGAGGGGTGAATGAAAACTGATGATGGGGATTCAACAGCCTAAGGTCGGAGTATCAAAAGTATCTTGGTCGCAGTGATAACTATTTATTATAGGGAAATCCATGGAGTCGGTAGGACGTCTAGGGTGGGTATATATTGGTTATGAATGTCATGGTGGCTTATGAGTGAGGATGTGATACTCTGAACAAGGGTGACCAAGGACTGTTGCCGTGGGATAAAAAATGGATGGATGGGTGGGGGGCATTGTGCACTATTTTTAGTCTTTGTAAACTTACCAAAATAATGAAATAATGGGGTTTGGATTGTACAAAACATAGAGATGGGTGCCCCAAAACGTGAAAGTTTTCACTCATCGATGATGTGAAGAAGGTGTTTTGCTGAGGGTGGGGGCCCCATTAGCTTGTATCATGTGTGGGGTTGATGAAACAGATGGAAAATTTCACAGATGGGCTATGCTGATGGAGGTATGGTAGGCCAAATGCGAGGCATGGTGGTGCACTTTAGATCTGCTTGCAAAACCTGGTAGTCTGACAAAGGGGTTTTATTTCTATATGGTAAAACTTTACCTGATCCATGGTCGGTGAATAGGCATCAGGTGTGCTTTCTCGAGGGGTCCTGACCCAGGTTCAGAGGTGAAGGTTTGCCAATGGACCCCTATACTACTGGCCCTTTTGGCAGTGACCCACTTACGTAGGTCAAAGTCTCACCCAAAGAAGTATGGGAGGTTGTTGGAACCATGTTACCACACCTTGAGGGAGATTGGGTAATAACACAGGACCACAATTATAAGATCTACATGGAGGGGTGATTCGTAGGGTTCCTAGAAAACATAACTAAAATATATTTCTTATCATATCTTCTCTAGTAGGTTCGCATCCACATGCGTATCATCAATTACAACCATAAAACAACATAATCACAGCCAAAATTATCAACACAGATAGTTCGTGTTTATTGACAGAGATGCAGTCAGTAATTGCAACAACACTCTTATCACAGTAATATACTAAGTGCAGATACTTTCATATCACATAGATAAAACAGACAAGTTTGTAGCATAAACAGACAATCTTTATTCGCATCAATCATAATAGAACATATCCAGACAACAACATATGTTCAGCAATACTTCACATGTATTACTTATAAAAAAATCCTCTTACATTCCCCAAATAACACCTGTGCACACAACCAGGAGGGTTCGCACACAACAGGACATAGGATCTTTGTGCACATAGCCAACAGGAGTCCTAACCCAAACAAACCAACCCAAGATCTAGCAATTCGTACTTCAAATCAATCTCTATTCTCTTCTCTGCCTATTGACACAAAAAGGTTCAACTATTTATACTATTTTAGCCTATGCATCCAATGGTCTAAAAATCATGGTTTGCAGACTCCTTGTCTACCCTTGACCCACTTACAATGCATTAGGGGCTTTGACCCATCCAAAAACCCCTGCGTTAGACTAAATATAGTCAAAAATATAAAAAATGGACCAGATTCGGAGCTTTGTAGGAGACCCTATTCCAACAGTCCCCCAACACAATCTTGTGACTCATCCCGAGTCACTGAGATGGTGGGGTTTCCACCTATGTCTTCCCAGCTATTCCTTCCATATAGTGATTTGATCTGATATGGTTTGAGCCGACTACCATTGATGTAGCCTAGTAGCATATCACCGTGCAGGGTATCTAGCCAAAAAAATTGGCCATCTGTGACTTCCTTAATGGTGTAGGGACCAAGCCAGTGCTATTGGAAATTATCCAGATTTTTTTCAAACTCTCTATTATATAAGAGGACTAATTCACCCTCTGTGAAGGTCTTTTGGTGAATATGTCGATCATGCTAGGCTTTATTGCAGGCCTTCTGAACCTGCTGATGGAAATGAGAGAGAAACTGATTTTCCTCCAAAGACATAAGCTATGCTAATCATTTCTCCATGATGTCAGGTTCAGCCATGTTCGTAAATGCTATGATGCGCAAAATATGAACAATATACTCCATTGGCATAACGGCCTCCTTACCATAAACCATCCTAAATGGGGTTTTCCCCGTTAGCTTCTTGCAGATTGTGTGATAGGCCTAAAGAATCGATGGGATGTGCACGTCTCAATTACTGTGATCAACATTGCATACCTTTGTCAGTGCTTGCTCCATGATTTATTTAAAATCTTCAACCGCATCATTTGCCTATGGGTGATATGGTGTGGTTTTCGCATGATGGATCCGGAACTCCTCGGTCGAAGCTTGGATTGTTTCATTAACAAAGTGAATACCTGTGTCACTCATGAGGATCTTCAGGCATGCAAATCTGGCCAGAATTTGTTCAAAGATGAAATGTGCAGTGATCCTCGCAGTACAATCCTTCACTACTTTTGCTTCAGCCCATCTAGTTACATAATCAATGGTAGTAATAATGTGCCGTGCACCCGTCTTCTTCCTTGGTGGGTTGATAGGCCCTATGAAATCGATGGCCCATTTATCAAAAACTTGTAGAACCATTTGTGGTTGAAGGGGCATTTCATCTCTATGGGACGGCTTCCCTGTGCGTTGGCACATATCGCAGGCTTTACAATAATCGTGAGTGTCACTATGCAGGGTTGACCACCATAACCTAGCTTTGAAGACCTTTTGTGTCATTGCTTTCCCTACGTAATGACCTCCTGCTACTCCGTCATGAGGCTCTGCCAAGATAACATGCCTTTCATGCTCCAAAAAATATCTCCACAATACTTCATCAGCTCCCATCTTATATAAATGACCTGCTATGATAGTAAAATCTGCGGCTCCGGTGACTAATTATTTTTTATATTGTACCGAGTACTCTAGAGGTGCCCTCCTAGTAGTTAAGAACTGAATGATATCAGCGAAGTGTGCATCCACTACCTTAATAGAAAATATTTGTGCATCAGGCAATCCATCCTCCAGGTTGGTTGGTTCCTCGCCACTCTCAATTCGAGACAAGTGATCCAGCCCAACATTCAACTTTCCCAACTTGACGATCATTTGAAAGTCATACTCCTAAAATAGAAGTAGCCATTGGTAGATTTTCCCTCCCAACAGAGGCTTGTTTACCAGGTACTTCAAGGCTGAATGGTCGGTGAACATTTTGAAGTGTCCTCCTAACAAGTAATGCCGATATTTTTGCAAAGTGTACACCATGGCCAATCCCTCCCATTCTGTAGTGGAGTAGTTGTGTTATGCACAAGAGAGTTTCCTACTTGCAAAGGCAACCAAATGGTCGAGATCTCCTTTTCCCGGTTGCATAAGGACAACCCCAAGAGCAATGCCTGACGCATCAACGTGAACATGAAATACCTTCTCCCAATCAGGAAAGACGAGAATAGGCGCCGAGACCATCTTTTATTTAAGTAACTCAAAGCTCTTTTGACACTCGTCATTCCAAAAGAATGAAACATCCTTCTTGAGCAATTTTTCTATACGGACCGTAATCAGTGCATAGCCTTGAATGAATTTCCAGTAGTAGCCCATGTGTCCAAGGATCAAACGCAGCTATTTCTCTGTTGTTGGTACTGGAAAGTTTATGATAATTGCGATTTTGGCAGGATCCACCATCAGTCCTTGTCGGAAAACTATGTGGCCGAGCATGATTCTGAAGGGTATGCAGAAGATACATAGGTTTGATACATGTGCCTTTACCAGGCCAAAAACAATCCAGTCATCGAAATATACTTCCAGGAATTTCTGGATGAATTCCTTGAATACTGTGACGACGACCCATGAGAAGATAGCAAGGGCATTTTTGAGCCCAAATGGCATGACAATATACTGAAAAGATCCCGATGCAGTGGAAAACGTGGTTTTGCTGCGGTCCTCAGGTGCGATTCTAATCTAATGGTATCCTCAAAACCCGTCCGTGAACGACTATGCTTCCTTCCCTCTCACGCTATCCAAGATTTCGTCTGAGAATGGTGTAGGGAATGGATCATGAACGTAGGCATCATTCAACTTGCGTATCTCCACACAGATCCGAATATCCACCTTAGTATTTTTCTCCTGAACCACCATCAAGCTAACCCAGTCTGACTGCTCAACGGGTTTGATGATACCAGCAACGACATTTTATCGAGTTCTTCCTTGACCTTCTCCTTATACTTGGGATTCAACCTATAGGGTTGTTGCTTCATGGGGCACGCATATGTTTTGAGAGTGATATGCATGACCCCTAAGTCCCCCGTGATCCCCTTAAGTTATGAAAACTTTGTTGGGAACAATTCCTAGTATTCTATGAGTAATTTGACCACTTTTCCTATTGTATCCTCATCCCAATAGTCACCAATATTAGCCAACATAAGGTGCTCTTCCTTCCCAATATTGATTTCTTGTAGCTTGAGAGGCTTAGTGACATCCACCTCTTGCAGTGGAGGTCCCGCAACAACGTGCTTCCCTTCTGATTCTGGGATAGAGACAGACTGCGGGTCATCTTCACCTTCTTCCCTTGCCAAGCTATGATAGTTGACAATATCCTGCATCTGTGTTTCCCACGTCGATGCCCTAAATATTGCATAATATCTGGACTTTCCAAACAAAAATATATCTATATCGTGCATAGCTTCGCCAAGCACCTCTGAACCCCCTATTAGTCTTAATGTTCTTATGAAGTCATCCTTTAGAGTTTCCCAATGGCGGGTACATTGATGGAGCTATGCATCTAGGTACCATGAAGTAGGGATTGGACCCAAAGTATGAATGAACAAGTGGATCCATTCTTTTGTATTTTAGGTGCCCCACGTATTTATCATGCAACCAATTGCTCACGTGGATCCCCTGGGCCGAGGAAAATCTTGACCCGTATCTCCTCCAGAGGTTCAAATCATAGGAGTATCATGACCCGACAACCCTCCCAGTCCTCGAACACCCCCTTATGCGTATCCCACCATCGTGCAGGTGTTGCATGCATAGCTAGATTAACAGCCCATAACCTTCGTTCTCTTAGAACCTTAGCTTCGAATATTGGCAAAAATTCCTTAATATTACCAGAACTAAAAAAATAGGGTAGTTCTCTTACCTCTGAGGAAATGCGGCGGAATTCCTTTGAGAACTAAAGACATCACAGTGCAGAGACATCATGTAACTGATTTTTCTAGTTCCCCATCTCCTCGTCGGAGTCGGAGAAGCATTCACTCTCCTTTTCCCAGCAGAGTACACCATCCACCGTGGGGTTGATCCAATCTTCATCTCACACAGTCAACTTATAAATGTGATCTACATCTTTTTCATCATGCCATCCGTAGGATATAATGGTACTATCACCCTTGTACCATTATTTTCAAACACCATGCTTCTCCTCTTCAAATTAATGATGCCTCCCATATATATGGCCCAGTATAACCCTAGGAGTGCATGGTAGGGGTCTACACCTTCTACAATCCGAATTACTTCAAAATCAGCACGGACCTTGGGTCCTGCAATATCTACCATGACCTTCGACAACCTCCCCAAGGGTATGATCTTCTATTTATTGGCAATACGTAGCTGGATAGTGAACCAATCCAACTTAGGTTCTCCCATCCATTGCCACATTTGTTTTGGTAGAACATTCGCATCTGACCCCAGGTCCAAAATAAACTGATCCATTTCATAGTCACCGATCTTTGTTTTCAACCGCATCTCCCTACTGGTGCACCTCTTGTATAGTTTGTGTAGATCCTTGATTTTTGGGGTTAGGTTAGGCCACACTACGTAGCTATCTATTAATTCCTAAAGATTCTCGACAACCTTTGGGTTGCACGGCAGCTTCATACATGCCTGCAAAAAGGCTTTGACCTCCTCATCCACCTTGAGGTTCGCAGTTGCCTGCGAAGTATATGCCTCTGCCTCAGCAAATTCTTTGTGAGTTGTGACAAAAGTTTCTTTTTCCTTTTTTATATCCAAACCTTGTTGTTTGATAACTTCTTGCCAGATCAGAGGTTCAATTGCAGCATTCTCCCTAGGTCCCCTGGTGGCCATCCCACTGTGTGTTACGACATTCACACTTGGATCTTTGTCTCGCAGTTCAGCCTTAACCCTCTGCACATTCTCCATAGGTGTCAGCTACTTCTCCTGCAATTTTGCTATTAAGATTGGACAGTCTTCAATCGCATGGTCCAGCTCTCTACAATATTGGTAGGACTGCCTCAGAGGGTTCGGGAAGTCCCTTGCAAAGTTTCCTACTTCTCCATAGTTATAACATATTAGTGGCCCTCTTCCCCGACCTACGCTGCCACCTTTTCCTCTACCCCTGGCTGGGGAGCCACCTATGCCTGATCTTGGCGAAGATGGATCCGACTATACACTATATAGATTCCCTCTATTGTCCATCAAATCATACATCCGACAGTTCTGCTCATCATGTCCTATAGATCTGCAGAACCTACACCATTGTTGCTTTACCTCTGGGACATATGTGGCAAGGCGGGGGCAATGTTTTGTGTCATGCATCCTCACAACCTCACAATCATCGCACCATAGTGCCGGCCCACTTGACCCTGTAATTTCCCTAGGGCACAATGAGCTAGGTCCCCTGGCCTGCATATAGTCTGTTAACAGAGGACAGTTATCCTTGGTGTGACCATTCATCCTACATCGTATGCACCATCTTTCAGGGCTAGCCTCTACTCCTCGCTCCTTTTGCAGGTTTTGGATCTCGATGTGCATCGCCTCCAATTGTCCTTGGATCTGTTGGACGCCGAGCTCGGTATCATCTCTGGGCACAAATTCTAATTTCATAGTGTCCTCCAAGGCTTTTCCTGCGATTCAAAAGTTTGGTGACCCATAGGTATGCGCAAGTGAGGCTACAACATAGTGATGAACCATTCCGTGTGCTGTCTGTCATCATACTGAAATCCTCCTTCTCTAATTACTTTTTTCAATCACTGATCAGCTTCCCATATAGAATTAGATTGACCTTGTTTGAAATCTTTTAGGTCATTCACTATCTAGGAGTAGGCCTTAGGCTTCCTGAAATTTTTCTTCAAGGTGTTCTTAATGTCCTCAATGCTCACATTCGCATGTTGGTTGAGGTATCCCATGTACAGGTCTAGGGCCCTTCCTTCAAAAGCAAGAGACAGTTGCACTCTTTTCATAGCATCGCTCGCTACATTTTGCGCAGTCCATAAAGACCCTACGACAAACTAGAATTGATCCATATCTTTGTCCCCCACATCCTTGAACGTGGGTAACTTCATTTGTGAAGCCATATCGTCTTTCAGTGGTGGCCAAGGTGAGTTCTTGCCATTACGAAGATTCGAAGATGGTGTTGAGGGGGGGCTATGCGCAAAAAAAATAGCCACTGGACCTGGAAACCCTTGAAGAACCTCCTCTCTTCTTTTGAGTCGGACACAAATTGATCGATTGCATATTTAGTCACAAATCCTCCTATCACAATGTCCACCCAGTGATCTACCATGCGAGTAATGGTATTATAAATCTTTTCCAACTACCGGATTTGTTCTGGGGTCCACTGCGTGACCTTTTTGTCTTTCCAACACTTCTGAAAATTGACCAGCCTTGCGAGCCACTCTTGCAGCTCGATTGCAAAAGTTACTAAGAAGATCTTGTAGATTTCCAAGAAAATATATTTATTTTTCCACTCCTCTGCAGTTAAGTTCGCACTGCAATTTTCTTTTATAGAGAATTCCTGAACTTTCTTTTCAAAGCACTCGTCAATTTATTTCTTTTCAAGCTTCCAATACAGCCTTGGAATTACCATATATCTCCCTCAAAATGCTCCTGGTCCCAGCAAGGGAACCATTTGTTGGCTCGAGGGCTCCTGACTCAGGTTCGGAGGTGAAGGTTTGCCAACAAACCCCTATACTACTGGCCCTTTCATGGCCCGGTTGTGTAGGTCAAAGTCTCACCTGAAACAGTATGGGAGGGTGCTGGAACCAGGTTTCTCCACCCTAAAGGAGAGTGGGTAATAACTTATGCCCGCAATTGTTAGATCTACAAGGAGGGGTGATTCGTAGGGTTCCAAAATGTAACCAGACTATATTTCTTATCAGATCTTCTCTAGTAGGTTTGCATCCACGTGCGTATCATCATTTACAACCATAAAACAACATAATCGCAGCCAATATTATCAACACAATAGTTTGCATTTATTAACAAAGATGCAGACAGTAAGTACAACAACAATCTTGTCACAGTAATATACTAAGTGCAGATACTTTCATATCACAGAGACAAAACAGATGATTTCGCAGCTTAAACAGATAATCTTAGTTCACATTAATCATAATAGAACAGATCCAGACCTCGGATGTAGGTGTTTTCCAAAGCTAAGAAGGTAGTGGAGGTTTGGGGAGGCAAGTGGCGCAACCACTCTGCTGCCCGCAATCTCACACTTATGAACTATCATAAATGGTATTCAATGAGGCACTTGGTTCGATTCATCATTGCCATTTTGCATTATCATCCCATTATGGCTCCCTCCAAAGCCTTTATACATGCATTCCCGAATGTTCTAGCTCCTATGCCTCTACAATGTCAATGCCCCCAGGTGGTTACGAAGCCATGTATTTGCACTGAAACTTGTAGGCGCTGCCCAATTCTATGCTGCATTGAGTTTGGTCCACACATTCACTATACACAGAGCATATACTGCAATCTATTCCTGAATTCCACTTCTCATGATACTCATAGTGACCAATTCCTCACCATTCCCATTCCTCATAATCAGTCCCTCTCTCCTGGTGAAGCCATGCCCAGGGTGCGTCAACAGATGCACTGTAGACAAGGTAGCAGCAGAGGGAGAATGTCTCACTCCTTTCCCTTGCCTTATTTGAACTCTACTTCTCCACCGTCATCTGAATACTTCTCGACTCGCTATCGAGACACGCGTAGCAGCAGAGGACGCACTCACATTTCTAGCTTTCAGCCCTAGCACTCTGGTCCTATTGCTGCTACCTTCCTGTCTAGCTCTCAGTCTTCCCATTACATAGCTCAATTTACCTACCAATGTACCATGGATAGACCCACTATCAAAGCCACTATAGCCTTCATGTTCCAGAAGGAGAAGCAAGACATATCACAGGGTGAGCCTCTTGAAGAACCTCACACCAATGTTACGGTGAAGAACAACCCAACTCAGGGCAAGCCTCCTGCTAGCAATGCAAGTAGATTCATATTGACGAAGGAACCACAGATGTAGGCAATGCAAAGCAAACAAAACACCTTCTGGATAAGGTTACTGGCGCTGAATGGGAGAAGGATGACACAGGCGCAATGCAGGCCGAAAAGGATGACTTCAACACCTACAGTTGCCGAATTCTTGAAGAACGCCCAACTACACCAAATGATAGCTAAACCTGCAAGCCTCTTCAGGAATCAGGTTCACAGATCCAAATCATTTGGGTGCATTTCAGTTTTTTTGAAGAATTTAGATAGTTTTAAAATGGTTGTAAACAAAACAACAATTTTTTCTCGTAGGCCAGTTTCCCCTGTGTGGGTGGCACATATTTCTTGGACTGGACTGGTTTCACATTATAGGGCAGTCTTTAACATGTTTTGGAAGCTATATGCCATGAAATATGGTTGAGAACTGCTGAGGCAAGTGCCTCATTGTACCATTTTGTTACAGTAATATATTTTAGACAAATTTGGAAAAAAAAAAAATAGAACAGATCCAAACAATTTCATATGTTCAACAATACTTCACATGTATTACTTATCAAAAATCCTCTTACATTCCCAAAATACCACCTGCGCACACAGCCAGTACGGTCTGCACAAAGCAGGATAGAGGATCTCCACGCATATAGCCAGTAGGAGTCCTATTCCAAACAACCTAACCCAACATCTACCAATTCATACTTCGCATCAATCTCTATTCTCTTCTCTGCCTATTGACACAAGAAGGTTCAACTATTTATACTATTTTAGCTTACGCATCCAATGGTCCACAAACTGTGGTTTGAAGACTCTTGGTCTACCCTTGACCCACTTACAATGCATTAGGGGCTTTGGCTCACCTAAAAACCCCTGTTTTAGACTAAATCTAATAAAAAATACACAAAATGGACCAGATTCGTAGCTTTGTAGGAGACCTTGTTCCAACAAGGTGCTTCCTAGATGAAATTAGTATGGCTATGGTGTCATGATTCTTGTGATAATTGGTCTACTTTGGGTGACAGGCACCATTGAGGGGAGGCTCTACCGACCAATGGTGATGTTTATCATGTGCAACGTGGGGTGATGATAAACATGGTTGGGTGCTTTCAACCTTTAAATTATTTCTTATGGAGAAATGACGTCAGGATATGAAAATTTTTCTAGGACTCTATCATGCTAAGGGTAGAATGATACATGCTCTAGAACATTTAGTGGATGGAGCGACGGGTAGTTTGCACGACACCTGCAAAAATATATTCCAAGTGAAAGCATATTATTCATTCAAATATTATTGAAAGACGCATGCTAAAAAAGAAGATGAGAGAGGGCGTACTTGTTGGCACTGAAAATTTATTTTTTTAGAGGTGCGAATGTGTGGTACCTCCTTTGGGCGTTATGAAATGTTGATCAGAGTGTTACATATTATTTTTTCCTAGGTGACCTTGGGCCAAAGACTCGATGAAACTGTCTGCAGTAATCCATGCGCGTGGTAAGTCAAGAGGATGAGGCAACCAAGCTCCCCTGTCCCTGTTAGGGGTATGGTGGCTTGGTGGGAGGAGGGACAAACCATTGTCTTTTCGGTGATTGCTATTCCTCCTGTAGGTATAAAATAACGCAAGGTTCATCTCTGGCTGACTAGATGGGGGCACCCCCTTCATAGGATTTCTCAAGGCATGTAAAGCACCCCTATATCGTGGGATCTCTGGGAAATGATTGGTATAGTGTCCATAATTACTATAGATAGTGCATGTGTGATTTGTACGCAATGCCTCACGTTGAATTTTGGTGGCAGGTTCGTCTTTACAGGAACTTGTTGCTACGATGCCTACCACAGAGCTAATGAGCAGTTTTAACTCGTCCAACTCTAGGAAGATATGGGTAGGGTGGCCTACTACGTCACATATGGCACACTGTGGTGATTCCCATGGTGTGGTGGGATTGTCCACCTTCTTTCCTCTTCTATTGGTTTTTATAGTCGTAACCATTGACTTTGTGATGGGAATTTCCTTCGAAGGGATGTTTGTGATAGTATCCTGAATATTTGGGGCATACACAGGATTGAGTGGGATTAAACCTATAGAGGTGATGTGTGTGACTTCCGTTGTGGAAGGTGGTACTACGTACCAAAATCGAATCACAAATCATAAGTTTGGTAGGATCACCGTGGTAATGATTGGATGTGACACAAAGCTAGCTGGGGGGAAAAGGAAAAGAATTTGCAGGAAAATGTATGCTAGAGAGGCTATTGTTGCCAAGCAATCGGTGTCATTACTGCTTGTATCCATGACTTGAATCACTTCAGCTCTTGATGAGGAAATCCTGCACCGGGGCCTCTGTGACATCCAGTGATGACTCAGGTATAACAGGGGGATCTCCTAGAAATGACCATAGGATGGACGATGGTTTGAACTATCCGGGGCCATATTCTTGGTACCGTGTAAGCGCCTCGACAGATGTGTCTACATAGGGAAAAATGACATCCATATTTGTTAGGGGTCACTTCTCGCTGAGTCAGTTGGTCGATAGTAATGATGCAGTCCTCATGGGTGAACATCATGCTTCGAAATACAGAGGAGGTTATGGCTGACATGGCATACATATAACTCTAGCCAAGGAGTATATTGTAACCTAGTTGAACATCCAAGAATTCCATGTCTATAATGATCGTCTTGACGTCTAAGAAGACTAGAAAATTTTGGTAGAGGCCAACAGAAGCTAAGGGCATCTATTGTATGCTTTAAGCATGATGTCTGATGGATTTAGTTCCAGACACCTTAACTTTTTCCAGATGGTCTTTGACATGATGCATGATACAAAGGTGAATGGTGACATTTTGAACTAACACCGGTATATAAAAGGAGACCATCAAGGGAAGCCTAGGGGTGGCTTTGTCTAAATCTAAATCCATCAGGTGCGACTCAGCACGGTTGATGACGCCTAATGTGGAAAGTAAGGCTTTCCTTTTCTTTGTCAATGATTGTAATACCTCCAAAGATGACATAGCAACGAGAGATTGAGCTAGATCATCCATAATGTTATAGTTATGGGCTGCTTTGGAATGGTTTCCTGCTTACCTAGTTGGTCCCTTAGCCATTTTGGCAAAGGTTCAATAGGCATCTTTGATATGGTAAAAGGTGCTATTGGTGGACTTGTACTAGCCCCTCACGAATTTGCGTATGGTGGGGTATTATAATTTCCTTTCTGTGTTTGAAAAATAAATTATTTTCCAGTCATGTAGATTTCATGGCTGTTTTTTCCTGAATCGTCAGGGTTTTTTTGTTGTTTCTAAGTGCTAACTATCCCTTGATAGGGGAAAGGCTCATGCATCATTGTTGTCTATTGTGAGGATCCTCCTTCCTCACGGTTACCTTGCAGCTTCTTCATCTTAGGGAGGTTAGGACAGTGGTGAGTGTAATGGTTGTACTCACTATAGATTGAACAAGAGTAGTTCGTTTGAAGATTCACCCTCTTGTTCTGCGTTTGGGGGTTGATTGGCTCTTAGTTTTGATTTCGGTTGGAGTTGCCTCGAGCCTCAGGTCATAGAGGGAATTTTTGATTGTTTCCCCCCTGTCCAGGATTTCCTTTAGGCTTTTTCTTTCCTTTTTTCTTAGATGCATTAGGAGGGTAATTTGGATTCTCTTTGTTTTATGGTTGGTGCGGTTCGTATTGGAAAGGTTGCACAAAGTTTACCTATGCATTATTCTGCATGGGTGGGTTTTGTGCTGGGGAGTGGGCGTATTGCAGTCCTTGTCCCTAGTTTATCAATGGATGTTGGGGGGAGATCTTCTGTTAGCATTTTTAGCTACGTA
>CM076575.1:671502773-671535930 GCA_034641835.2 Pinus albicaulis
AACGCCAATTTACCCAAACGGGGCCCATAGTTTTGGCGCTTCATCTCCTAGGGTTAGGGTTTTGGCTGTTTAGGATTTCCCATTGTTTCTAAATAATAAATAGGCCCTCGAGCCTCATTGTAACTTAGTTTAGAGGCCTGTAGCCACCACATCTCTTCTCAGAGATAGCTACCAGTGCCCTAGCTAGTTTTATTTCCATTCTGTCTGTAAGCAAATTTCAGTTCTTTGATATTAATGAAATGAAGTGTTATTTCCGCCGCATCTCTGTATTTATGGTTATATGTTTATTCTGTTGCGTTCCTGCATAAATCCGGATCAGTGGTATCAGAGCGGTCTGCTTTTTCTCGATCCTTCTTTGCATGTCCCCAACGAGGTCGGGGTATAAGGAGCTAGGGCTCGATCTGGTGGAACCTTTGCAAGATCAGCCTCGCAAACCTCGATGGACGCCCATGGGGGACGAAAAGAAAGATGAGGGAGCAGGAGATCCTATCAAAATATTGCTCGAGGAGGCCCTCGAAAAACAAAGGAACGCGATGATGGATAACTTTGCTCAGATCCTTCAACGGCTACCCACCGGCGGCGCATCTGCATCCAGCAGCCACTCTGGAAGCACGACTCCTTTTAAGGTACATGTAAATTTTGACATTCCCATATTTGAGGGTCAAATAGACGCAGATGCCATAGATAGATGGTTGAATCTGTTATAAGGATATTTCTTGGTTCATGACTTTTCAGACCGGGTGAAGATTATTTTTGCACTCCTCAAAGCTACCCCCCATGTTAAAATTTTAGGTGAGAAATCTTGTGAGAACAAGGATGAATAAGACCCTCTTGTTCTCTGACATACCAACTGGAATCCTCTAAGGATATGCGTCGAGAACAATACTACATGCGTGGGAGCTATGAGGACAAGTACACCACAATGGACACGTACATACAACAACAAAGGATCCAAGATGTACTTGGTAGCAGTCTGTTCCATACCCTACGCTGGGGTGGGTATCAAAGATTAGAGGAGAAAATGCGAATTGCTAAATCATCATGAGTTTTGCACGGATACATTTGGGAGGAAATGGAGTTCCTCGACATTACATCACTTGGCACGACATATCGCTATGCCACCAAGATTGAGCAGAAATTTAAGAAGAAGAAGTGAGACTTTGGATCTTGAATCAAAAGCAAAGGGAAAGGTGCTTGTGGGGAACAAGGGCAGAGCCAGGCATGGCCTAGACAACAATGAGAGCCACGAAAGAACAACCCTTTACAAAGCCAAAGAAGGACATGGGAAAGTGGTGTGAGTTACATAAGAGCTCCACTCACAACACAAGTGAGTGTCGGGCAAAGCAGTCGCTAATTAGGATGAGGGCTTCGAAATTGGACAACAAATAAGATGGAACACACGAAGAGAGGACCAAGAGCGAAACAAGTATTGATGAGACCTATCCTACAGCTGCCTACAAAGATCCAAAAGGAGGAACCGGAAGATCTAGAGGAGAAGGAACGTCTCTTCCACTCCCAGATGTGGGTAAAGGGCTCCCCGGTACAGTTCATTGTCGACAATGGGAGCCAAAAGAACCTCATTTCCATAGACGCCGTGAAGCGGTTGGGCTTGCCGACCACGGCTCACCCACATCCATACACCATCGAGTGGCTTCACCAAGGACGAGATCTTCGCGTCAGCCAGCAGTGTCGCCTTCCCTATAGCATCAAGCCCTTCATGGATGAGGTATTATGTGATGTTGCTCCTATTGATGTTTCTGATGTATTATTAGGACAACCATACTTGTGGAAGTGTCATGTTGTTTATGAGTCTCAGCCTCGCACTATTATTGTTGCTTTGGGAAATAAGTTGTACAGGATACCAAAGGTACCACCTCCTGCGGCTATCTCTTTGGTTACTACAAAACAATGTAGTAAGCTCATTTCCCAAACTAGGAAATTCATTTTCCTGATGATCCGCCCCCAGGGAAAGAAGAATATTGTGGCCACGACCTCCAGACAAGGCTCCTCTGGAAAACTCTGGATTTGATATTGAGTTTATGCCTGCCAAGTCCAAGAAATCATTAGTTTTCGTGGAATTGATCTCCGAGTTGCCCTGTGGGGAAGAAATGATTTATGATGAATCCTTCCTGGATGAACATTTGTTTCTTATCTCCCCACAGGATCCTTGGTATGGAGATATAATTGTGTATCTTAAGACTGCGAAGTTTCCCTCTACTTTTTCAAAAGATGAGCGTCGTAAGTTGCGTCACTTGGCTAAGAACTACTTGATTATTGGTGATCCTTTATACCGTCGAGGGGTTAATTCAATCCTGAGATGTTGCTTAACTCTCGAAGAAGCTGAGGCTGTGCTGAATGATTACCACAGTGGAGCTTGTGGTGGTCATTTATCTGGGCTTGCTACAGCCCAAAAGATCTTGCGTGCTGGGTACTTTTGGCCTTCGATTTTCAAGGATTGTATGGAGTCGGTCAAAAAGTGTCATCCGTGTCAAGTTTATACTCGAAAAATACGCTCACCCAGCTCCGATTTTTCCAGTCATTACTGTCAGTCCCTTTACAAAGTGGGGTATTGATTATACTACTTGTAACCCGCCTTTAGCTAAAGGTCACAAGTACATTATTGTAGCAGTAGACTACTTTACGAAGTGGGTTGAGGCTATGCCTACTTTTGGGAATGATGGTGAGACTGCAGCTCTTTTTCTTTTCAACCAGGTTCTTGCTCGTTTTGGTATTCCTAGAGAGATTGTCACTAATCATGGCAGTGATTTTCAGAATAGCATGATGGCTGAGTTGGCTCTAAAATTAGGTTTCCGGCAGGAGCATTCATCTCCGTATTATCCTCAAGCCAATGGGCAAGTGGAAGCCGTGAATAAATCCTTGAAGACAATTCTTCAAAGGACAATCGATAAAGCTAGATCCAACTGGCATATCATGCTATATCCTACACTTTGGGCATATAGGACATCAGTGAAAACTGCAACTGGCTTTACTCCGTTTCAGCTAGTGCACGGGTTGGAATCCGTATTTCCCATTGAATGTGAGATTCCTTCTCTTAAGTTAGCTGTTGAACTTCTTCCTGACACTTCTAGTCTTGAAGAACGTCTCCTTCATCTGGAACATATCGATGAGCAGCGTCGGGATGCCGCCACGATGAATGAAGCGCATAAAAACCGAGTTAAAGTTCAGTACGATAAGGCGGTCAAGCCTAGGGTTTTTTCAGAAGGTGACCTTGTTTTGGTCTATTCCCAAGAAAAAGATGCCCTCGGGGCAGGAAATTTTAAGTCTATGTGGTATGGCCCCTTTATCGTTAAAAAATTCCTTAAGAAAGGAGCATATACCTTGGTTGATTTTGAAGGGAACGAGTTGCCGGAGCCCAGAAATGGGCTCTATTTGAAAAAGTATTATGCCTAGGCTTCGGCCTGGCATGTTGCTTTTGTATATAGTAGTTTTTTTTTGTACATATCTGGTTGTTTTTCAATCTTTGATGGGTTGGTGATGTTTTTGATCTGCTTTGGTAGGTTGTGTCGGATGTCATGAGTCATTTTGGTTTCGCTGATGGTGCTAGTAGACACACCCGGAACTTAGCTTCCGCGACTTGGGTGCTTCATTATCCATCCGGTCAGCTGTTAGTATCAAGAGGGGTCTGCATTGGTCCTGCTTCCAATAACATAGCAGAATACACTAAAGTTGTTTATCTACTCTCGGAGGAAATATCTTTGGGTGTTGATTCGTTGGTAGTTTTCTTGGACTCTCAGCTGGTGGTGTCGCAGTTGAACAATACTTATCGGGTTCGAGATCCATTTTTACTCTGGTTGTTCTTGAGGGTACGTTTGTTACAAATATCATTTCAATTTTTAACTTTCATTCATATTCCTCAAGCTGACAATTGGATGGCAGACTCATTAGCTAATCAAGAAATTGATTGGCACATTAATCATTCCATACAATAAAATTTAATCATCAAAAACATCATACATTTTGATACATTTGTCACATCACATCAAACATCGTTGTATATATATCATCAGAGTGTTCAAAAAACTATACAAAATTTGGATCCATAAGTCATACAAAAAGTTGGGCTTATGCCCGATCATGTTCAGTCTCAAAAAATATACAGTCATCTGATACATCATATCTATCTACTCCTGAGGTCCCTGCCCAGAGGTTGTGTTCCTATAGAACATGATCGCAGTAGCAACTCGACGGAATAACCATACCCAGTCGCGAGGTACTCCTACTACCTGCCTCTGAATGGCCTCAGGCAGATCTTCCACTGCAGCCATTGGCACTTGGCAGGTTAACCCCTCCAAGTTCCTCTGTATGGCATGGAGGTTTCTATCTGAGTCTATTGTATCTGCGTCGCCTCTGCGACGCTTATCTTATGGGTATCCCTCAGGTCGAACTGGTCCAATATCTGTTTCATGATCATTTTAAAATTGTAAGACATTTTGAATCCAATCAAAAACATCTTTGTTTTTCATTTTTTCATACATATTGAAAAATCCAAAAAAAATTATATAAGTCAAAAAAATTGCAAACTTACCGACTGTGCCCCATGCCGCGCCTGGTGGAAGGACAAGATCTGGATCGCCACAAAATTCCATCCCGGCATAGGGATAGTCATCCACAGCGATGATTTGTTCTCTCCACCATTGGAAGAACTCATCATCCCAAGTGGTCCGAGGAACTTCACTTCCCCCCAATCTCTTCATCATGTCTGCCTAGCGGGCAATTCTTGGGTCTCTCGGGCTGCTGATGGTAGAGATCACTTTGGGTCTCAGCGCTGGAATCTTCTTGAAGAAAAATGTCATCAAAATTGTACCATATCCAAAAAATTTTGTCTTTGTTTTTGGGATAGAAGTCAATTGTTGCTTCATGTTCATCAATAGAGCTGTGCACCAATCATATACATGAGTTAAGCATTCCACTGCTATACTCATTTGCATCCTGGATGCCTGGTGTAGAGAAGCTGATCCTGCTACTCTCCCAATGGTAAAAAGGAGGATTTTTATGTGCAATTCTCTTAAATACTTGATTGCAATTTGAGTTCCAACTTTCTTGGAACCCTCTACGCAGTAGATCTGGACGTAATCTTCCATGGTTATCCCTCCCAAAGGCTTACCATGCAAGTCTATTGGCTCCCCCCTCCAGCAGAGTACAGTAATAAAATATATATCTTCCACCTCGATGTGTATGGGAATTTGATCTATGATGAAGTAGTCTTCTTCCTGTTCCCAATAGTTCACAAGCATTTCGAGCAACCGAACATTACTCTTCATATTTGGAATTTTGAAAAACTTGAGCAATCCGCAATTCCGAAGAATATTCAGTGATACTTGGTCCTGCATGACTTCTTTGTCTATAGCACTGTGTTCACGCTCTCTCCATGATATGGTCATCCTGCAAAATTTCAATAATTCGTTCATTAGCTACGCATTTTTTCATTTTGGGTTGCGCATACGCGACTTTCTTTGTGCACAGTCGCATATATATGCGACTTGGTCATTATCAACCCACGTATGCGCAAACTCGTGATTTTTAGCAAATGATTCCACGGTGAAAATTCCTAATTTTTAAATTATGAACGGACAAAATGAATAACAAGGATGGTTTATGAGCTTACCTGACAAATTCGGTGAAGTTTGACGGTCGGTTGCTATTGTTTTGATGAAAGAGGCTTTTTTCTCCAGAGCACTTTTTCCCAAATCAGCAATGTAACAATGAACCGAATATGAGGTAATTTGTCTATTTATGCCCAAAAAGTTGAAAATTTTCGTAAAAAATTTTTATGCTTATTTTTTTAATCTATCTTAAGCTACATAACCCGGATGCTTGGAAGTGCCCAGATTCGTATATTTTCAGGTACATTTTGACGAATTTGAGATTTTTCCCGGTTTTTTATCCATGACTGTTGACCCGTCATGGAAGCTATATGATCTTCACTGGCATATAGGTTATGGAATCCACTTTCCGTTGCATTTTGCATACTAGCCTCCATTTTGATCACTTGCCATAGGGTCGATCCCATCAGGTCATGAGTATTACACCCATTTCACTCGCCGATTATTTAATCATGACTTGTTGGTAGAGCCTTCCTTTACATGGGCTTCCTAGTTAGTTCCTCGTTATCACTTGTGGCCCATGCTGCGTTTTATGTAGGCTCGGGAGTCCTCTTTAGTCCTGCCATGACTTATGTGTTAAAGCTTCATTCTTCTTCTTCCTCACTATCATATTTCTGGCTATTACCCTAGAGGTTCCCTGGTGTTGTTGAGTTTTATTACTGCATTACATATTGGCTACTTGTTTATCCTGGCCTTTAGCCGGCTTCATTTGGACTCAATGTTTAAGCCAAATTTTGACCTTGTGTATCTGTACAAGTTAACCATTGCATGCACTTGGCTATCGCGACTTGACACCCTTTTACCCATGGATGGAACATTCCTCTGAGTATCGCTTACCAGTTTCTGCCACCTTGCATTGAGCATAGGATCATTCCAATCCCAGGAACTAGTGCATCTGTTTCTTAATACTCGTTCTATCCATTGTACCATAGCATTCTTTTATTCCTTTTCAGGCTTATTATATGAAAAAGAAAAAAAAAATCAAATATAACAAAAAGAGCGGGAACGAGATGTAACTTCATAATTTGATGGCAGTACAATGTCAGTTTGTCGCCCTTGAACAAAGCATATACACTTATATATCTTTCCTCCATTTGGGATGGTTTTAGTTTCGACCTAGGTTCAGCCTCTACCTTGTTTCACTTGTCAGTCCTCCCTCGGTTGGTTATCTCTTCCAATAATGTGGAGGGTTTTTTCTGCCTCCTGCATAACAGACTTATACAGTGTCACTTTTTACTGCCATGGTCTTCACGAGTCATGCTTTTGTTCAAGGGATGTCTAACCAGAGTCGGCCATTCTGCAGTGTCTCTTGACTCATTATTCAGTCGGCCTTCCCGGTCTTGCCAGTATCTTGTTCTATCACATCAGATGTTTTGGTCCTCTGCTCGTGCTGGTTTGAGAAGGTCTCCACTGACTTCTTGCTGGCGGGTTTGTCTCTTATTGACTACGACACATTGCTCTGAGAGCAAACCTAGAGCCGCACCCTGGCCCTATTTCCATCATTGATAGGTGACCTTGTGCTCAGCATTTGATCATCATTATGGGTCTTTGACTGAGTGGTTTCCCCTGTGTTCGACGTTAGCATACATTATCACACTTGGGATTCGTGCAGTACCTTGACTTCCATTTGACCCTATTGGTGGATATCTCGCCTCTGTGTCATCTTTCATTATTGGTTGGTTCAGAGGGTTTCTTCCGTGCGCTAGCTTCATCTTGTGCATGTCGGAAACGTACTTCGGTTTGGTTCCATCACTCTACTTCATCCGATTCCTTCCAAATCTTGGCTTGCAGGTTACACTCGTGCTAGACTGATGTGGGATGCCTTAATGCCTTCCTTCCAGCAGATCTTTTCCCATCGACTCCGACTCATTGCTCTGGGAATAAGGTTTAGAATCTTTTTGACAGTACGTTAGGGTTTGCAGTCATCAGTGGCAGACTCTTCGCTATCGACAGTGGGGATTCATCATTGCCTCCTGATTGGTAGATTATTTCAAGTGTTCGACTTCAACTCATTCATTCGCACTTGTTAGATTGTACTGGGGCACCTTGACACTCATTTTCATTATTTGTGGGTTGTCTCGCGTTGGTTAACGATATACATTATTGACCGGTAATCCAATGATTTCTCACATGGTCCACCACCAGGGGGTGGCGCAGCAATGAACCCGCAGGGAGTATACCAGCCGCAACAGGCCTTTGCGGGGTTCCCACCGTAACTGGGGTCCTCCACCACAGAGTACTGTGAGATTTGCCGGACGATGGGGCATCCCCCTCGGATGTGCCCGATATTACAGAAGTACTCCACGGTGCCGAATAATGTATACTGCGAATTCTGTGTGTCTACGACGCACACCACTGAGCAGTGCAGGGTGCTTGATGCACTTGCGGATCGACTGGATCGTCCCTCGTACAGGGTGAACGAGGCTACAAGGGGAAGAGGTGGCGGCATGCGGGGAGGCCGAACTGGAGGACGCGGTCCGGTAAAGTGCTACAATTGTGACCAGGAGGGTCATGTGGCTCGAGAATGTCCCCTTCCACGACGACCCTGGTGTTCCCAGTGTCGGGTCAACGCCCATGCTACAGAAGACTGCCCGGAGCTCATCAAGAAGTGGGAAGAACGGGTGCGGCAGAGGGGATCGAATCTGATAAACTCAAAACTGCGCAGCACCGCAACCCCTGACACGCAGAACGTTGTGATAGTAACCCGAGGCGGAAAGAAGACTGGAGAGGATGCCCACGAGAAGGAGCCAGCACGAGTGGTGCGGCCGGCATCCCCAAAGAAGTTGATCAGGCCCGAAGTCCAGAAGAAGTACTTTCAGGAGGTGGTTGAGGCATTCTCCCAGTTGCGGAACGAGGGAGGGCTGGAGGAGCCCCGGCGGCCGGAAACCGGTGTTCAGAACGCCGCAGATGCTGTGCTCGAGGATTGGCTCCGGCTATTTCTCAGAATTGTCGATGACGCTGAGCTGCGGAAGCAGCTCAAGCAGGTGTTCGACGGAGCGCTGCAGGGGCGCGCAGAACCCAGAAATCTGGTGGACGCTAGGCCTCAATACGTGCAACGTGTCAAGCGAAACAAGCAACGAACAGGCAAAGAATTCCGGCTTAACACGCAGGTCGCAGGATTCCAAATCAGCGACACCATGTTGGACTTGGGGTCTGACGTCAATATATTGCCGCGAAAAACATGGGAGGCTCTTGGAAAGCCACGGCTCGCCTATTCCCCAATCCAACTCAGGATGGCGAACCAATACTGTATTTTGCCAATCGGCTGACTCGAGGGTGTCGAGGTCGACGTTGCGGGGGTGAAGACATACACTGACTTTGAGGTTATTGATATCATGGGCGACAAGGACCCCTATCCTGCTTTACTTGGCATTGATTGGGCTTTTGAGAATTACGCGATCATCGACCTCAAGAAGGAGCTGATGATTTTTGAGGATGGGGAGGTAAGGGTCACTCAGCCTCTCGACCCTTATCAGGGTCCGCAATACACAGAACCGGTGGACAGTCGGGAGGATGCTCATATGATGGACCATCTCTACCAGATGACTGCAGGGAAGCGGGATGATTATATCAACCCGACCGCAACTGGCTCTATCAGTTGGCGGAGTGTGCAGAGCTCGGAGCTCGGATCCGAGCTTGCGTGGGAAGACTGGCAGCAAGGGGGATATGAGACAACTACGCGGAGATGTGCCTCCATCGCTCAGGTCCGGTGGGTAGGGACTGAGATCCGCGGATATCCCACATTATCAAACATGCAAGCAGTGAATACTTTTATTGCCAAGGTGGAAGACCGGGTCCCAGAGGAAAGCCGGATACCACTCTTGGATGTGGCCTTGAAGTCAACATCGGGACGATGGTGGAACAATCACCGCAACACTCTGTTGCGATGGGAGCGTGTGGCGAATGCTCTAAGGGCACGTTTCAAAGAGGATGAAGGGCCATGCATTACACTTAAACATCATGGAGCTTCCGACCCGCGATAGCATTTGCGGGCGTGCGAGGAACAGTGCCGTAGTGCAAGGTATCCTGAGGAGTTGTGGGTCCACAGGTTTGTCCACTCCTTGGGTACGATTCCCCAGGCCTGGTATCTGGAGGAAGAGCGGAAACGGGGAACCCCCTCCTGGCAAGTAGTTGCGGAAAATTTCATCCAGAGCTTCTCGTTCGAAGGGGAAACAACGCAGGAATCTCAGGCCCTACAAGCCGTCAAGGAGGTGCTGTTTTTCCGCCATCCTGAGCCCGATGAGGGCCCGGTGGCGTCATGCTCCGGGGTCAAGCGCGAAATGGTTCGCCAACGGATTGACGGAGATCCGGAGGATGATAGTTTGGAGGACCTTAGGCATCTCTATTTTGACGAAAAGGAGGGCGAGCGGAGCGTCCGTGACGAGCCGACGACAGAAGGAGTCCATTTGCAGCCCCTAAAGACAAAGAAGCTGAACATTGGAACGGAGGAGAAACCTAAGCTGGCAACGGTGGGAGATTATTGGGACGAGGAGACGACAAGAGAAATTTTTAGCCTCCTCCGGGAGTATGAAGATTTATTTCCGTCATCGGTTGCGGACCTGAAGGGGATCAAGGGGGATCTGGGCGAGATGCGCATCACACTGAAACCAGGAGCCAGGCCGGTGAAGCACCGACCCTACCGGTTGAATCCACGTATCAAAGAGAAGGTCAAGATGGAGATCGACAAGATGTTGGCTGCGGGTCTCATCTTTCCAGTAGAAGAAGCTGAGTGGGTAAGTCCCATTGTCATCCAGAACAAGAAGGACAAAGCGGAAATCCGTGTCTGCGTAGACTATCGGAGTTTGAATAATGCTTGTATTCACGATCCGTTTCCCACTCCCTTCAGTGACGAAGTTCTAGATCATGTCACGGGAAACGAAGCTTATTCCTTCACTGATGGGTTTTCGGGCTACCATCAGGTGCGCATCGCCGAGGAAGACAAGGCGAAGACGACATTCACCACTGAATGGGGATCATTCGCATACCACGTTATGCCGTTTGGTCTGAAGAACGCACCAGCTATGTTTTCCCGGATTGTCATTGCTTCCTTCCGGGAGTACATTCATAAGTTCCTGGAAGTCTATATGGATGATTGGACTGTCTACAGCCTGCTGAAGAAACACGCCTCCCTGTTGCGTGTTATGTTCGACCGGTGTCGCCAGCTGCAGATTTCCTTGAACTTAAAGAAATGTATTTTTGCAGTACCATTTGGCACACTCTTGGGTCACGTGGTGTGTAAGCAAGGGGTCTGCGTTGATCCTGCCAAGGTCGCGGTTATTGTCCACATGGAGGCCCCCGAGAACATGAAGCAGTTGCGGGCACTGCTCGGGCATACAGGATACTACAGGCGGTTTATCCGCAATTATGCCAAAATCACTGCTCCTCTGGAGAAACTGTTGTGGAAGTCCGAAGCATTTGAGTGGACGGCGGAGTGCAGGAAGGCACTCGACACATTGAAGGAGAAATTGGCGACGGCACCCATACTGGTCCATCCGAATTGGGATAAGCAGTTCCATGTGCACATTGATGCGTCCGGAATTGCACTAGGCGCGGTACTGGCGCAACCCGGGGAAACGACAGTTGACCACCCGGTATACTTTGCCAGCCGACGGTTGTCCAATGCGGAGAAGAATTACACCACGATCGAGCGGGAGGCGTTGGCGATGGTGTACTCTCTCCAGAAGTTCCGCCACTACCTTCTGGGCGGCAAATTTACATTTTTCACGGACCATTTGGCATTGAAATATCTGGTCAATAAGCCTGTGTTGGAAGGAAGAATCTGTCGATGGCTTCTACTTTTCCAGGAGTTCACGTTTGAGGTGATTGTCAAGCCTGGCAGGTTGAATGTTGGTCTCGATCACTTGTCTAGGCTAGAGACAGGAGAGAACGACGGTCTGTTGGACGATCAGCTTCCGGATGCTGATTTATTCCGAGTTGAAGCAGTACCAGACTACCTGGCTGACATTGCCACGTATCTGACCACGGGACAGTGCCCTGAGGATTACACCCCTCTTCAGAAATGCCACTTGGTTGTCCGGGCGGCCGATTATCAATTGATCGCAGGGCAGCTGTACAAACTGGGCCTGGATGAGGTGTTGCGCAGGTGTGTTCTTGACCACGAGCGGGAAGCAGTGATGTGGGAATGTCACAGCGGTGTTGCGGGAGGACATGTGGGTGCGAAACCCACCGCAAGGAAGGTGCTTCAAGCTGGCCTATGGTGGCCGACGATACATGCAGACTGTAAGGCCTATGTGAAGCGTTGTGATGTTTGTCAGAGGACGGGAAAGCCTTCGCACAGGGATGAGCTCCCGCTACACCCGGTGCATGTGTTGCGGCCGTTTGAGAAGTGGGCTGTTGATTTCGTAGGCCCCATCGCACCAATCTCTCGGCATTCCAAAGCCCGGTACATCATTACCGCAATGGATTACCTCACACGGTGGGCTGAGGCAGCAGCGGTATGCGACTACGCGGCAGAGACCACTGCCCGGTTCATCTTCGAACACATCATCAGCCGCTTTGGCTGCCCACGGAGCTTAACCAGCGATCAGGGTACGCATTTCATTAATGCCACGGTCAAGTCACTATTGGACACATTTATGATTCAGCATCACAAAAGCAGTCCATACCACCCGCAGGCCAATGGTACGGTGGAAGCCTTCAATAAGATTATTGAAAAGGGCTTGACTAAAATTTGCAATGCTCAGCGGGATGACTGGGACGAGCGGCTACCAGCGGCCTTATGGGCTTACCGGACCACGGTAAAACGTTTGACCAACCAGACGCCTTTCCAGTTGGTGTATGGCCGGGAAGCAGTGATTCCCGCCGAGTTCGCCGTACCCAGCCTTTTGATCACAACGTCCCTTCACTTCTCAGAAGAGGCGTCACTTAGGGAACGCCTTCAGGAGCTACACGAGCTGGATGAGGCACGATTTCTCGTGGAATTCCACCAGACGGTTCAGAAGGCCAGACAGAAAGCATGGCACGACCGCCACATCAAAACCAAAGCCTTCCAAGTTGGCGGCAAAGTTCTCTTATACGACAGCCGGTTCCAGAAGTTTCCAGGCAAGCTCCAGATGCACTGGCTGGGACCGTACTTTGTCATCGAGATCCGCGACTCAGGAGCCATTCGGTTGGCACAACTGGACGGCACAGTTCTTCCAGGATGGGTGAATGGCGCACGCCTGAAGCCCTACTAGGCGTAGGTACTTCTCACTTTTCATTAATAACTCTCACAACCGAGAGAACCCGTAGAGTAGCATAGTTGAATAACTCTCCCGCAACCGGGATGAGCATAGGCAGTTTTTTTTCCGTTCATATGGAGTCAGTCAAAGAACCAGGAAGTTGCGGGAACCTTACCGTAACCGACTGTGGTCAGGGCGGGCCAGTCCAGCGTGTCGCAGCGTCAGTCCAGCGTGTCATTCACGTAGGATCCATCCTCGTGCCAGTGTCAGTCCAGGTCATTTCCGTCAGTGCTTTTGTCAGTCCGTAGGATCGCTCAGATTTGGTCATAAATTCCCTTAATAGACAGTAATCATACCGTAATCATTTGCCATCACCCGCAGTTCCCTCAGCCGTCGAGTCCGCCCATCTCCCCATGACGCCGTCAGCAACTGTCAGATTACACACAGGCCTGCGATCGATCGCACGATTATCGCAGGCAAGAAAGATAGCAAGAATTAATTGCCGTTATGGAGTCTCATCAACTCCGCGCGTGCCAGCAAATGGCCCAATTTGCATGAAGGCTATCAGCAAGAGGATGTCAGACCAGTTCAATTTGGAAGTTGCAGCACCTCCGGAGCATTCGCAGTATCAGAGCACGCAGCACCCCGAAAGAAGTTGCAGACGAATCGTCCAAGTCTATCAGAGACGCGCCAAGATGCCGAGAGCTCTTCTCTCAGTTCCTGAACCAGCATTAGATAGCAGAATTCACCGAGTAGAGTCGCTGGTCGGCAAGTATGACAATGCACCCTGTATGGATGCTAACTTGTCCGACCCGGCCGAGTTTCCTCACCTTCATTGGCAGACATTCATGGAACACCATTACATGCCCGGGAGCAGCTCTAACAGTCGAATGCGGGAAGAATTCCGGGGCCTACAGCAGTCGACTTTGATGAATTTGAGGAGTCTTCCCGTCTTCGGCACCACCGGACCAGTTCTGCAATGTACCCGGTTCCTCCTCAGTCGGGTGCAAAACGGGTCCCTGTGGTTGAACGAAGAAATTCCAATACATGCAGCAGACATTAGTCGGCTTACGGGGCTATGCCAAACTGGTGCAGATGTCTCCTCTGCGGGGCAGACAGCCTCCAAGCGCGCCCGGAAGTCGGCTGATGCGGACCTCTACACCAAATATGGCACTCGCCGGGGTGGCAAAGGTGCCAAGATAGATTTGATAAATGTATCACAAATCAGGTTCGCTTGCTACCTGATTGCTAGCAAGACCATGCGCCATTGCACAAAGGGAGAGTGCACTCTGGACACAATTTCCATTGCAGAGCACTGCGTCCAGGGGGCCAGGTTGAATTGGAGCTCGTTTGTGTTGAAGGAACTCTTCGCGGCTTGCGAAGACAATTACAAACGGACTACCAGTTTCATCTATGGGTACTTGCTCTTAGCGTTCGCCATGTGGAAATGGCATCTTCCCCCGATACGGACACCGGCGGAGATCACCGTGAGCCAACCGCTCGCGATGAGATATTCCCCCTGGCAGGTGTCCACGGCCCCCAGCAGCAGGCAGGTGAACGCAGAGGCGTTCCGAGAATGGTATGGGATGATGACCGATGTGGTCGCTTCCCAGCAACGGGTGCCCCGGAACCTGTTGGATGAATACAGTGAACAGGTGTGGTTTGGCGTCAGCCACAACCACACTTTCATCCGGCCGACTTGTGTCCCGCACCATACTTTTCATATGGCGCCCTTGCGCTTCCAGCTGGCTGATAATGTCTTCCACAGGGAGGTTTCTACATGGCCGGGGGTTGTCCAGCACGTTAGCGATGGAGTCCTCCGCTACAATTTTGATGGGATGCGGGCCGCACAGCAGCCTGCCGCGACCGGCGCAGGGGGATCTTCACAAGTTGCGGCGGAGACCACACCAGATGCAGCCGGGACCGCACAGGACCTGCCTGAATCGCTGGTCCCCGTCGTCGAGCATTTCAACGACCAGGCCCGGAGACTCAACGTGGTAACCCAGGTTATTTCTAGTGGCGCCCCTATATTTCCTTCTTTTAATGAATTTCGTATTAATCAGTCCCTTGGTCTCTCCAACACCGCCCCCCTCACTTCCCCCATTCCCACTACCCTGTTCACTTCTGCCAACCCCCTCATGACGACAATGGGTGAACCGGGCCCCGAACCCGATTCCGCCGACCCACCTCCATCCAAGAGGGCCCGCACTACGGCCACAGATCCCGTGGTGGATCTTACGGAGGATGATCCACCAGCCATGCCGCCCACAGCAACTTTAATTCCGGAGGAACCGCTGATTGATCCGGCAGATTTCCTAAACCTTCGTTTCCCTCACACCTCGTTCACTCCATCTACCGCCCCCTCCACCAGCCGACCACATGCCACCTCCCCCAATCTGTCCAATTCATCAGCCACTGTGTCCGATTCTTTGATCCGAGAACTTTTCGGCGGTGACCACGGGGCAGAGGTCACCTCCAGTACTGCAGCCGTGGTACCACCTGTTGACCCCGTGGCCACATCCCGGGATTCCCTTGCCACTATATCTGTCCAGCCAGCCACAGTTGGGGTTGATTCAGCCGCCCCTTCCACAGAGCAAACCACGCAGCAGGACCGGCCAGAGCCTGATATGGCCACTTCGGTGCAACAGCAGACGCCGGTCCATCCTCCAGAGACTTCAGGCAGAGCAGCGGCCATGGGCCAATCTTCACAGGAACAGACGGCCGAGCAATGTGCACCCAGCACAACAAATGCAGAACAACTGAGTCCAGCACAGCTGTATCTGCTCATTCAGCGGGCGGCCATCAAGGCCGAGCAGATTCACACTGAGCTACAGCGGCGGTGCACCGAGCAGTGGAATCAGATCACGGCGCTTACTGAACAGCGCAATCAGCTGCTGCAGGAGAAGACCTACCTCCAGGAGCAGGCCAACATTGTTAATCAGGCGCTCTCCAGCGTATGGCCGGAGGCACGGGCTCACCATGCCCCACTCCCTGCTCGCATAGAGGAGGACAGTATAGCTTTACAGGCTCACCAGCTCAGGGAAGTTTTCACTACTGTTTGCAGGGAGAACCAGGAGTTACAAGCGGCGTTAGCCGCATGGCCTACCCTTCCAGATCCACCCAGGGACCATTCAGGACAGGTGACTGCCAAACAAACGTAGGCAGTCAGTATGCAAGCCACTCTGCATTCCACTACAGCCGCAGCTTCTGCCCTTCTGAGAAGTATACAGGAATGCTCTCTCGCGCTAACGGTCAAGACGCAGCCCATTGCTGCCCAGCTGCAACAAATCTCCAACGAAATTCGGGTGACCACGGACCCTGCAAGGTTAGATCAGCTCTACGCCCAGTCGGACGAGCTGGAACTTCACATGCAGATGACTGAGGCCGAATCAGCAGCGGCCAAGCACGTCCTCCGGGAGATGCGCCCGCCCCTTCGCACCCATGCTGACGCGATGCACCAACTGGATGCCAAGGCCGAGGGCCAGCTCGCCACGTTGTTCGGGGCTGCCCCGACGCCCATAGATGAAGCCGCCGCCAACCGAATCTCTCAAGAAGCCGACTTGCTGATGCAGGAATGGCAGCAAGCAGTGGCGACCTTCACAGAGCTTAGAGATTCAGCACTCCGCCGGGTCCCGGAGTTGGGGCCCTTGTTTGAACCAGCAGGTGGCGGAGTACAACAGGAAAGGGTGGCGGAAGAAGGAACAGCAGAGCAGGGCACGGAAGCCAGCAACGGAATGGAAATAGAAACTGTCATTTGTGATTGACTCGCGGACGAGTCAAAGAATTGTGGTCGGGGCCTGTTGGGGCCCTTGTTTTTGTTTAAGTTTTGAATTTTTGGCCAAGACATTTTGAACTTTGACTCTTTTTGAGTTGCGGAATAAATACACATAGCTATCGCGACCGCGCCGCAGCGACCAGGAGTTGCGGAGCTACCAAGGTGGCGCGGAAGCACTTGATAACTGGAGATCGAACAGAGATAAGTGCAGATGAAAGAAACACAGCAGAAAACAGAAGGTAGAACACACAGACATCAGAAGAGACGCTGGGAAAAGCCAGAGTGAAGACACAGAGAAGCTGCCAGTCGCGACGAGCGGGTGAATAAAAGGCGATCACCCGGCTGAAGAAGAAGGTTGGTTGTTGTTGTTGAAGGTTGAATGGATGCGAGAGAAGTCGCGAGGATCAAGACCTGAGGAAGGATGCGCAGAGCAGCTGCGGAAGAATCATGCTTGTTCTTCCTATGGGTTCTTACTTTCTATGTTCTTCCTTTCTGTTCTCAAACCCATCTGTATCTGACTTGTGAGTTATCAGAGAAGAAAGCTATGTAATCATGTATTCGGCCAGAAGGATAATATAAGGAAGGATTGCTGTCTCAATACGTTGTTCATGTGTTCTAATGTGTTTGCACTGATTCAAAAATTTTAAGTTGCGACTGTCTGAATACTTAGATAGGGATCATGCATGTGTAATTTGGTATATGTAATGAATGCACTTTCTTTCTTTGGTTGCGGGTTTATTCCTTATCAGTGATCTCATCCCCTTATGCATGTGGTCGCGGCACGCCTCGGGTGAGACGCACTGCTCTCCCAGAGCAGGGTGAAAATGTCGGCGTGTTCCTAGACTACTCCGAACCCCTTGTTGGCCACAACCCTTTGAACCTGGGTCTTTCCCGCGAGACCTGACTTTTCGCCAACAGAGGCCACTCATGCTTACATTGCCCAAGATCGGGAGATTCTTTGAAGGTGATAGTCTCTCATGGGAGGCTAGTTTTCAGAGAGCATCATTTCTGTTTGAGCATGAGTAGCTACATGATGGCATGGAAACAACTTGGAGGATGACTTTGGAATGAGGGGATGTCAAGGTAGCAGGCAGCAGCGTGATGGAGCACCATATTGCATAACACCGGCACTGTCTATGAGGAGGAGAGATTGAGACTTCCTAGTTATGCCCTTGGATGCATACCTTGCTTGGCTAGAGAAGTTCACATGGGAGGGCATTCAACATGACATATATCAGCATATGGAGAGGTGCATAGCCCGATTGATGAGGGAGAGGACCTCACAACCACTTCCCTACTCATTGGAAGTGAGGGAGAATTTCCAGTTGAGCCATTTCAGCTCAAGAGCTCAAGTGCATGAGGGAGAAGTTATAATTTCATATTTTGTATTGTACTTCTTTCCCTTGTTTAGCAGCATGATGTATCAAGGGGACTTGTTCCTTCTTCCATATCATATGAGGATGTACTTGCAGCAATTTGTAGCAGTGATATTGGCCAATCTTATGGTGGTTTGAGGAAGAGGCCACATGATTTTGGGGTGCAATTTTGGCACCAAATTGTATATTCATGTTTCCATCTTATGATATGATTGTGGTAGCAAACAAGTGGCTGGAAAAGCACTTGTTAATTTCTGTTTTGAAGCAGGAAGGAGGTACACTGTGTTGGTCCCATGCGAAGAACAATGACCCACTCTCTAATTGTCAATTGGCAGCTTGTTTTCATGGCATATTGCTTCCTTTTATTGTTGATGTTTGTACATTCATAGGAAGCACTAACCTGAGAGTGCTTTATATATTGGGATAGCCCATTGGGAGAATGATTCTTTCCATTTTACATGTTTTATATTGCAGGAGGCACCATGGGGAAACTAGGATTGCTACATTTCTACTTTCCCCTTCTTGTGGGGAAAACCAGATGAAGAAATTGAAGAGGCAATTCATGGCTGAAGAATTTGGTGGAGTAGCATGGGCCATTCTTGGAGGCCATATCCTTTCAGCCCAAGGACACAAACAACTCCATCCTTGTCATGAGTGGAGAGGGAAACAAATGAAAAATGGGAACACAATCTCTCCATGCAGCCCCACTACATTGCACAAACCGGGCGTTGACCAATTATATGAGCTGCTTAGCATAGCTCACTCCATTTGGATGATAGCATGGGTGTGGAATTCACTCAATGGGAATAAAATTCCCCATGTTTATCATCACTCCTACCTTGAGGAGGCCATTGAGCAGCAGGGATATCACCACTTGTACCCTACATTTTCTCACAATGTACAATTTCTCTTTTACACTTGGAGGAAATCATGGGAGGACAGATTTATTGCATACCATTTTTAGCCATGGTGGGATCCATTGATGAGGCTAGAAGGAGAAGGAGGAGGAAAAATTTTTTCCTACCTTGCAGTTGCTTGAGGACAAGAAACATTTTGAAGGGGGAGGACTATAATGTTCCTGATTTAATATGAACATTCATTTTCTATTGTTTACTTTGTATAAGGAATAAAAGGACAAGGGAGATCAATAAAATGAAAAAACTCCATGGAATAAATAAATGCCCAATATGAACAAGGCTAAATCAGGGCTTCTTTAATGAAACCCTTATGTGTGAAAGGGGTTTGTGACAATTGATTGGGTCAACAAGACCTTATCAACAATGCTCTCTTTGTGCAATGTATCTCCTTTTTGGCCAACACAGATCTAGATGGAGGTTTCACATGTGAAAGAGGCTTAAGTTTTGAAAGTGTTTTAGGGTTGTTCCCATCCTCATATTATAAAAGGAAGGAGAAGGCTCAAAGCAAAGGTTGTTGATGACTTTAGAATTTTCTTGAGCAACTCGAGTTCTCTTGGCTGGTTAGCCAAAGAGAAGAGGATTTCCTTTTTAGGAATCCTCTCTCCTTCCATGGAGTAGCTCCTTGGAGGAGGATGTTCAGCTTTGTCCACTATCCGAAATTTTGGCCAAGCTTCTACTTCCAAAAGCAACGTAGATCCATTGAGGGTTTTCTTGCTTTTGAAAGTTGCAGCAAGTGGAATTTAGTTCTTCTCAGATCTAAGGAATTTCATTACTTCTTTCTAGCGGAGGAGGGTTATAATCCATTGGTAGGACTGTATTGGATGATTGGAACTTCATTTCAGATCTTGGCATCAGGCCATTACATATTTCTGAGCCTATATCACATTCCATCTTCCTAGACTACATTATTTTCAAAGGAGGAGTTGCAGGGTGATTCAACAATCTCTTGGGAGATAAATCTCTAGTGTTGGGAAGTTCCCCCACTGTGGTGATCCATGGATTTGCCAACCAATCCATGTAACTTCTAGATCTGATATATTCATAATAATTTCATCTTCAGAAATTCTGTAGTAAATTTGCAGATCTGCTGCATAAGAAGTCAGATCTACTCCATGTATTCCATTTTCTGCTAAAAACTCCAAGGGGTATGTAAAATAGGGACAATCTATTGTATGGATCTCATATAGATCTAAAATTTGGCACAATTATCTATCCTATATCTTATTTTTAACCTAAAGCTACTGTGTTCTTCATAAAATAAAATTGTGAGGGTTTTACAGTGAAATACAATTGTTGCAACACCTCTTAAGGAGGGTTTTTCTTCATTAAAGTCTTCATTCTTTCTCTTATATTTCTTGAATAACATTATTGGTATGATTTACTGATGTATATATCATGTTTCATGTATCACCTTCAGAAAATCACGCTTCCTGAACTTCAGTAAATTCTGCATATTCAAAGTCATGGGGATTGGGTGTTTTTCTTGACTATTCGGGAAGGATGAACTGTTTAATATAGTAAATATTTTTTTTTATTTTATTTTACATTCGACATGGAAGTCCCTCATAACCGTATATATGATATCCAACCACTTTCCCACCTTATTTTTACGCATATCTCTAATTATACACGTTTTAGGACCTAAATATTCACTTTTCCCCACTCTTTGGTTCATAAAACGATGTATAAGTTATGTATTTAAGTTAAATATGTGTATTCATATATATTTCACCTTTTTTAAATCTTATTAATCATTTTAATACCGTTATACAGTTTCTATGTTGTTGCAGTCCCTTAGTTGGGCAGTTTTCAAGGCAAGCTAGGTGTGGGAGAACTGTTTAACCCACCTAGTTTGATTTGTTTCAGATATAATCTTGTAATTTGGTTTTATATTATCATATATAATGGATCCAAGATTTTATATTATTTTTTGAAGCACCCATATCTGAAAAATGTGTTTTTCAGGCTTGGCTTGCTGAGCAATCCCTCTTCGGAATATTAGCTCTCAACATAGTTCTATAGATATATTCTACTAGTGGGCCAGCTAGCCTATGGATCTCACCCTATTTTCAAAGGTTAAATGTCCATTAAATTCCCCTGCAGTCATTCTTTGGAATAGATCTAGTTGTTGATTGCTAATGTTTACTTGAAGAAGGATTTTCATTTTCCGGATTCATGAGTAGTTTTAGATCTGGAACATTACATTTTCCCATATTTTGAAATAATAAAAATTTAAAAGAGGGTAAAATTCCTAAAATAAAGATCAAAGGACTTGAAAACTAAAGAATATATATATATATATATATATATATATATATATATATATATATATATATATATATATAGAGAGAGAGAGAGAGAGAGAGAGACCCAGAAATAAAAAAAAAGAGATAATAATAAGACACGAAAGTGATGCAAGTCAAAATGGCACTACTTTTAATTTTAATGCAAGAATAATGATTATGTGCAGCTTGTTCAAAATGCCATGATCCATGATCAGTTAAATAGTTTAATCTTAAAATTTTCATTCTTTGAATTTCATGTTTATAGATAGAGAATAAAGATATGTCAAACATTTTAAACTTGACAAATCAGTAGATAGTTAGAGAATAAATGAGGAGCTCAATACTTTAATCTAAGCCTCAGATGAAATAAGGTTAGAATTAGATAGTCCATGCTTTAAAAAGAAAAATGGATTTAGGGTTGCTAGCTTAAATGCACCCATGCAAATAATGAAAAAATGTTAGACTAATGATGGGTAGGTAGAAATAAGTTGTACAAGGCATGTATAAAACATCATCTAGAAAAATTACTAATTTTCCCTTCCCTCAAAGTATGCAGTACTCAAAACCTTAAGTTAAAAAGGCTCAGAGCATTTCTCTGACTTTTGTTGGGACTAGAACCAAGGCTTAGTAACTGATTGGAAATAAGTATTGAATTCCCTTCATAAAAACTCATTCCCTCAACATAATCACCCTTTTGCAAAGATATAATCCCTTTTCCTAAGTTAAAACACCTTTTTTCCTTAGGGAAAGTAAAAATCCCCTTTAAATAATTTCATTTCATGCAAAAAAATTCAAAAACCCACAAAATACAATTTATCATATGTATTAAGTGTAAATGTTTAAAAAATGAGACCACCATTGTACTCATATGCTTATTTTACACTATACTGGGTACATTTGTATATTTTCTCCTCATCATATTCATTTCATATTAAATTTAATTTAAGGTATTCATTCCCTTATAAATACCCCTTCCCATAGATATATTAATTCCTTATTTAATACCCCAAAACCCAATTTAATAAATTTTAACCTATGATTTAAAATTCCACGTGACTAATATTTCTTCCCTTCCCCATAGGTTAAAACATATAATATTAAACCCGCCCTATGGTTGGGAAACAACTGCATATCCCTTATTCTGCTGTATAAAACCATATTCAACCTATCCACTTATTACATTAGTTTATATGTTTAAAAATATGATTTAAACATATAAATTAACCCTAACACATATGAAGTTACTAGGCTTCACACCCATCCACCAAATAGATACATCGATAGATATAGATCGTTCACATCATCTCCACTCAATCCAATGAACTAAAATCCATATCGCAAATTAAAATGCGAGATGATTAATCAATTTGAGTTTTGTGAAATGAGTGGTTTCATCTTCCTCTCTCTCCTCCACGCGGCATAAAACTAGTGGATCACATCCGATCCAAATAAAACACTTACCATTCCTAGCTCATGTGATAAATTTTGATGGTTTTGTTCTCCTGGCGCTAAACCACCTCCATTCTAACTTGACCGGCATTAATTGCAGAACCTGCTTAAACCTAAAAAGAATATAAAACTTCATATATGCACAGTATAAAAGTTTTCTATGTTTCTGGTTGTTTAAACCCTTATGATTGAAGAAACTAGAACTGTACCCCATTTTCATGCCTAAAGAACCAGAAAGTTATTAAATTTGCTACTGAAACTGCATAAATACTCCAATCTTCACCCAAAAGACTTCAACGACTTCCAAAATCTCTTCGATGCCTTAGAAACCTTGTTTCAAGACCAAATACCCGCAAAAAACATGTATTCTTCGAAAAAATTAACCTTATCATCATCAAAAGAGCTATTTCTATCAATTTGAACCTTATGAAGCCTATTTTTCCATAGAAAGACCTGTATTTTCCCTCAAAGAAAGTATTCGATGTGAAACCCTGATGAAACCCTAGCTTCAAATATTGTAAATTTTTTAAATCAAAATTGAATAAGTTTTAAGACTTTTTAATAGATCTTAAGAACCTCTAAATAATTCGAAATCCTTTGCAAATACTCAAGACCTCTTTTATGCATGAATCAATCTATTATTAATCCAGTTTATCCAAGAAGAACAACAAAACCATTGTTATACATTTTATGAGTCTATTAAAGAGTTTGAAGATCAATTTTGAAACCAAATTGAAAGTTTAAACCAAAAGAAAGCCTAATTTTACCTTTTTATGTTCAAAGAGAACTTTGTTAAGCCAAAAAATACCTTCTGTAAATAGTTTAAGCTTACATAATAGTATAAAAAGCCTAAAAACATAGTTTTAACATTTAGAAGGTTAAAATTGTCAAAATCAGACCCAGTAATGGCTTCTAAAAGTACCATTGTTGTCAACCCACTACAAAATCATGTTGTAGATATTGAGCATACACCCCTAGCTGATGTTGATTACAAAATAACTGATCCAGTGATAGAATTCAATCTTTTAGACCTCCATTGTTGCAGTTTAGAAAAATCCTTAGATCAGGGAGATGAAGTATAGGTTTGGGAGTCCAATTTACCCAAGTATGTAATTCCACATACTCATTAGTGTCCAGAAGTCATTAGGCTATGTCAAACCTATTATTCCCCTAACCAAAGAGGTATGGTTGATGCTAATAAATAAGTATTGTTCACTATTACTGAAGAGTCTATCAACATGATACTTCAGCTGAAACCAGATCCCAATGCAGTTACATTATCCATAGAATCTTTCCCAAAGATTTACATTCAGTTAGAATTTCCTACGAGATTCAAGATATTCCAAACATTTATGCCTGCATATCTTGAAATTCCAAAGATTAACCCTCCTTACTCATCTTCCAAGTTTCCTAGAGGATCAAGGCATGTCATTTCAATGTTATCCTTTATCCTGGGTTATTTTATAGATGAGCATGCTGAGGAGTCAATTATTGGTTTTCTATCTGCTTTTGTACCTGGAAAACCTCCTTCTGTCATTTACAACTCTGTTGAATACATAGTTTATAGTATCCATGATCAACTTGTGAAATTTCCCACTGAAGGAGTTTTCAGATATGCATCCTTCTTCTTTCACATGTTCCTTTTCTTGTAGGAAGAAAAATTTCCAATAAAGCTTCAGAAATTGGATGTAGAAGGTAATCCATTGTCAGTCATCTTCTAGACCTCTTTAATCAGAAAAGAATCAACATAATTCACTTATTTGGATTTCATAGATTGTTTTGTTCATCCAGTGATAAACATGCTTAAAAATAGTGTACAACCAAGGATAAGTAATGAAATAAAGAAAGTGTTACAACTGTCAGAATAAAGATAAATTGGAGATTGGTACCTTCTCCAAAATCATACAGAGATTAGAGTCTATGGGTCTAACGTTATGCCATATAAATTGCTAAAATACTTGCCAATGAGAGTTTTTGACTTAGAGTACATAAGACAAATTCTCAATTCAGATTCTATAAACTTCTTAGCTGCCAAAAAGAAGACTCAATTCAAGTTGAAGAACCAGGTATGACCTTTCATTTACAATCACAGGGATGCAGGTACAGAGGCAGCAAAATAGTTGTTGGAATATAAATTTGAAGAAAGTTTCTTGTGGAATTATGATCCTCATGGAATACTTAATAAGATGAGGGTAAAATGAAAATTAACCCCTTATATCCATGATAAAATGCCTATGATTCAATAGTTTGGTAATCAAATAGAGTGGCTGAACAATACCTTGATGGAAACAGTTAAACAGGGTGATACTAGTCACACCTTGAAAACTGTAAATCAAGAGGATAAAACTATGAAAGAGTCAGAGAAGAAGCCACTTACACAGCTGAAACAAAAATAGTGACCAAATTCAAGCTCAGATATAATAAGAAACCCAAACTAAATCCAATGGATAAGGAAAAAGAAATAATTGAGGTCCTAGATGAAGAATACATAGAGAAAAAAACAGATGTTGCTATAGTTATTGTGAATGAGCAAGAAAATGGTACTTTAGACAATCAAATGATTGAAAAATAGCAAATCATGGAGGAATCCTCATCGCAACAAGCAGAGAATAAAGACCTTGATATCAAATAAAAATACAAACAGATCAAGGCCAATAATGAAGAGATAAAGAATGAAATTTATTCACTGTATTTGAAGCAAAATCCAGGAAATCAAAATAATCTTCTCATAGCTTTTGAATATACAAATAAGAAATTGATAATGTTAATTCTTCAGCCTATAGTCAAAACACCTCAAACAATAGCAGCTTATAACAAATTTGACTTTGAAGTACCAGTAGAGAGCATTCATCCTTTAGATCAAATTGAATTTCAAAAGAAAAGCTCTGAAATGTTTTATTCTACTATGACTACAAAGGAAATGGGTGCCCAGAAGCTTCAAAATACCATAACCAATTTGATAAATCAGATTAGAGCCAAAAAAGAATCTTCTCGTGTGAAAGACACTAGAATCAAGTCTTTAGAAGAACTGGTAATTGAAGTAGGGTATGACCTTGAAAATGTAAAAGTTGCAGAAGAGATGATAAAGAAGAAAAATGTTGACATAGTAGCACTTACAAAACAATTGAAGCTTCCTCCAACAGAACATCCACAGGTTAAAGAGATTCTACAAGAGGAAAAACAAAAAGATGAGATGATGAGTCTCAAACTACAAATGACAGCAAAAATTAAGGACATGGAGATATAAATGGACAAGCTTTTCCAAGAGAAAGAAGCTGCTAAAGCTCAAAGTGTTCCTCCTACAGTCATCCCCATGGTAACTACATCAGTTCCTTCAACCTTAGGAGAAGAATTGGCACCGAAAGTCCCATTGGCTACAGTTGTGCCAATGACATCTTCCACTACTTCTGCTACAGAATCATCTACATCAGCAGTGCAACAAATAGATGAAGCTAGCAAGCTCATTAAAGATATGGAAGAGATGTCTATACAGAGTAATGAGATCAATAGATTGAAAGAAAAAATAAAGAACTTGGAAGATTCCAAGAAATTAGCTCAAATTAATGCTAAAAATGAGGAACAGAAAGCCAAAAAGGCAAGTGAAAAGTTGAATAAAGTTGAAGCAGAATTAACTTTAAAGGAACCAATGGCTTTCATAAAAAATCAGTTCTAGTCTAGGATCATTGAGTCAATCAATCATACTTTGCCTTCCATTCAGGTAATTTATTAGTAAAAGGACTTGATTAAAGTAGAAAAATAAGAAATTGTGAAAACAAAGGAAGAAATAGGTGTGAAACCTGAAGAGGCCCTAGAAATAATCAAATGTCTCAACACCAAAAAAAATAAAAATGGATGAGATAGGAATAAATGATAGAACTGAAACAATTCTTAAGGTGAGAAAGGTAATTACAAAGAAAAACCTGATGAAGCAGCTTGAAGAGAAGTGCCAAAACATGGATTTGGCCATAACTAGATTTATGGTAAAGTTTGAGATATTAAGGCAAAAAGGCTTGCCAAACATTCTTGTTTTAAACGAAAAATTAATGAATCAAGAGGATTACAACAAGAAGATTAGATATTTTTTCAAATAATAGGTAAACAAGGAAGATTGGCTAGGAGTACCTATAGGAAAAGTGTTGCACAAAAGAATTGAATATTTGTTTTATTTGCAGCATGAGATAAAACATCTCGTTGTGGTCAAAAAAAAAATTCTTAGGTACATAGAGGCTGATGAAAATTATATAAAACGTACTAAGATCAAATTACCTAATGAATAATTTTGGTAGAAGCTTACTGATTTCCTATAAAAGACATTTCTATAGTGAAAGAGGAAGAACGACATCTTGTTATTTTTACACAGTAAAAATAGAATTTATAGCAGTAAACTAGTCAAAATAGCACATGAAAAAGTATCAGATTGTAAAGTGTATCAGTAAAAGATTATCATATGAGAAGATAGAGTTTCAAAATAGATTAAAATATCTTTTTCCAACATTGAAGACAAAACAACAGCCAGATGCACCCAATCCAAACAACATTTCTATTTTATTTGGATAAATAGGAGAGCTTGCTAGTTGTTAAGCAGCTGCCACTATATTTTTGTAAAAGATATTTTATTTTCCTTAGAAAAATTCTATGAGTATTCCAGGATATTTTGTAAAAAATTTTGTATAAATACTTCACCCATTGAAGTATTATTGTGGAATAAATTGTTGAAGATTTATATAGTCAATATTTCTGTACCTGAAGGGATTTTGTACCAAGTTTCAAGTTAGCAGGCTGGATCAAATCAATAAAGCATCATGTATTAGGATTCATGTGTTGTGGCAACTTAAGTGAAGTAATTTTTACTGTTATTTGTTAAATATTATTATGCTTTTCATTCATACATAAATTTGTTCTAAATTTTAATGTGAAATCAGGAAGTGATATATCAGAATTTGTTAATAGCACTCCGCTATTTATTGGTTTTCATTTTAATGTTTTCTGCTGATTTCCAGAGTATGGAACCCTTAATTTCCCCATTTTTCAAATGACCTATGCCTTCTTCACTCCTTATCTGGATCAAATAATCCTTGATTTCTCTTTATCCTGATTAAACCACTTCACCAGTCAGCCTCAAAGATCTTAATTAACTCTGCTATCTTTCCCTGAAATTATTTGACTTTAGACTTTGATCCTGACATATCTGCTTGACACATTGACTCCATTTTCCCAAAGGAAAAAAAAAATCTATTACTATCCATCTCAATAGGTGATTTTTCCTACCAAACCAAACCAAATATCAAAACCAAATTGTCCTATATAACTAGCCTAAAACCAAACATAAAAACAAAGTTAAGTCTTATAGAGAGAGCCCTATTTGTGCCTTAGGAAGGCTACATCCTAAAGCTTGAAATTAGGTTTGTGGTTACCTCTAATATTCTTAAAAATATAAACTAAAAATCTCACAACTTTGTGAATTATTAGAGTGATAACACAAATAATGCTCTATTTTCCTATATGTGACGTTGATTCATGTATTTCAATACCATGTTGATCAATTTAATAGAGTATTTAGATGATACTGCATAGATATGGTATTTTCTTGGTTTGTGATATGTGACTGTGCAAGTTCTAATTTTGGAAATCAGAGGTTGAATTGGAGCTTCCAAGCTGAAGAAGCGGAGCGTGCGATGGATTCCAAGTAGGCCTCACTCTATCATCTATTTAATTTAGGGAAAATCATTGAGTTCCTTATCTCTATGATGTTCTTGGCTGACCACCAAATCTACGGGATATACTTTTGTCCACAATCGTAAATTCCGTATGGAAAATTAACGACTCCACTCAGGAATGGAGTATTCCCTTGGCGGTTTTCCTTTTCCATTGTGTTTTATTACCTCTCATATAGACCTTTGTTGTATCACCCCACCAAGAACAGACCTAGGAAGTGGATTCATTCAACCATTTTTGAAATTATTGTGCCATAATCCTCTTTCCTAGGCCCAATGCTCCCTCAGTGCCTCTAACAGAGCATTGTACCTCACTCAGGCCCACTTTCTACCAACATTGAAAAGCACTAGTGCTACCTTTTTGCTACCGTTGGCCCCTATTTTTACATAATTTTTTCCTTGGTTTTTGAGCTTCTCTTTGATCAGCCTGCTTCCAGCTAAACTTCCCTGAGCCTTGAGTGTCTTCTGGTCTCTCTAAAGCCTTCATTTGGTTTGAATTTTTGTTTGTTTTCCTTTGGTAAGAATTGGTTTTTATTTTTCTTTTCTCTTATCATTTGTCCCCTTACAAACTAATTTTGTTTGGTTGAGGATCGCTTGGATGAATTTTTGTTTGAGTTCTCATTCTAAAAAGTGTAATTTAATTAGTTATTGAACATTACATCTTAGTTTTCTTCATTATCGAAAATTAAGTGCAGTGAAAAGAAAAATTGTGTATTGGCATTTAGGGTTTTATATGTGCATTAAGTATAGGAATAGTCGCATCAAAAGGGAAATTGCATCTTGCATCTTCGTTTATGTATATTGTGTGATTCATATTGATTGTTTCTTCCCTTCCTTAGCTATATTTTCATTGATAGGGAAAATATGTCTACTTTCTCATGCTAGATTTTAATTTTAGGATATTCAAGTAAAATTTGTGGTGAGCCCTAAAAATATAACTTAATCAAAGATAAACAGTGGAATTTATTGAATCAACCTCAGGGGAATTACTAACATTAGCAAAAACATTTAGAGGAGTAGGTTAGATACATGTTTTATACCATTGAACATAGAAGTTATCATTTTTTTCTAGCATTGCATCCTGGTGGTGAAATCCTGGTCCGCATACGTAAATGTATAGGACCATTGTCCACGTACCTTTGGGTATATCGGATGGAGATACACACATGAAAATTATATAGTAACTCTCCCATAGAATGGCTACATATTAGAAAACACTACTGTGGACTAAACTCCCTCATACCATCGAGTATATTTTGGTAGTCCCATATAGGTTGCTATCCATCCATAAGTAAGTGAGTCTGCCACCGTGTATACTGTGATACACCAAACACAACATTCGTGGAGTGTCGTACGTTAAGCCCTTGGTTCTCCAAGGTGTATATTTTAGTTCATGATTTCTTTGTAATCCTTTATTCCTATATTACCCACATTTTGATTTCTTTACTTTTGTATTAATAAAATTTATTATCCAATGTGGAAGAAAAAAATACCCTCCCCCCAGCGTTCACGTATAATGAAAAATAATCCTCCTCTTCCTCGAGAGGCTACTCATAATTGACGTAAAAAACATAAGAAAATGAAAAATATTGAATCAAGAACTTCAGGCACTACGTCTAACCCTCCTCTTAATACTGATATTATAAAATCATCTATCCTTTTCAATTGTGAACCCATTATTACATCTAATCCTATTGGTGACACTGAAACAATTGAAATAGAAGTCCCTAAATTTTTTTTACCTGAGATCATTGAAGCTTAGCTTCCTAAGTTAGACACTTTGTTTCCTGAGGTTATTAAACCTGAGGAACCTCTGCCATATTAACCTGCTTCTTTGGGATATTCCTCTTATCTTCCTTTATCTCATACAAAACCAATATATATTGGACCCGACATAGAACCTCTTCCATACAAACTTCTAAGTATTGAAGAGATCCCTCAAGGATATCCTCGTCCTTCTATTCATTTTCATTGGGAAGTACTTAATTTTTATCAAATTGATCCTCTTCCACCTCTTCAACCTCTGAAACAATATATTTTGCATGTTATATTTAGTCCTATTCGTGAATCTCTCGCAAAAATATTCTTTGGGATTGTTAACCATGACTGGAACTGATTTGAACTCCCAGCCCATGTCCACCACTATGGTTGAGACATCAACTGTCACTTCCTCATCTATGCTGGCTACATCACCAAAAACACATTTTTATGGTGGTTCACCCGTCCTTCCTGCTTACCAGTTATTTTTTGCTATCTTTTCTCATGCGGCGTCTAATCGTTGGACCTCTCCCATGTCACCTAATTTAGGAATAATGTTCTCTACTTATCTTATGAATTCCACGCAATATTCTCCTCTTCCTCCGATTACACCTACAATATAGAAGTAGGCTGGTCCTTTTATCAGTGGATAAAGTTACCCCCAATAACTTAACTCGCCTTATGCTCGATACCTTCCATCTGGATCGAAGTTACCACCACCATCCTCTCCTCCTTTGACATGGGGAAAACCTATTTTTGGTATGCCTCAATTTGATAATCCATCTAATTATAGTCTGTCTTATCCTGGAATGGCTTCCATTGTTTGGAAACCTACTTTACCCATTCAACCTGGTTCATTTTGGGATCTATTTCTAAATCCTCAAACTAGACCATCCTCCAAAAATTCCTATCTATCCATTAGCGCCTCAATAATCTCAAATACATGTGAGCCAAAAATTTATATCCTATTCCAACGGTATCTCATTCTCTCCAGGCACCCCTTAGTCAAAATCTACAAGGTGTATCATCTTCTCAATCGCTTGTGCATGGTAGTACTCAAGTTTTAGTAGGTCAAATTATTCAAAATTTGGCACAGTCTCAACTGAATTCACCATATCATGGGGAAATTAAAACCTATATCGGGAAAAAATATGGAGAATATCACATGCCTTTTCAAGGCCAACAAATTTAGGCCCAACCATTCCAGCATCTTTATCTTCATCCTAGGGTTAGGAATTTAAATGACTTGTATATATCTTATTATAATCCTATATATCTGGCTAACCTAGTTTCATATCATTAGAACACTCCTTATCCATGCACAAAAGTACCCATTTCCCAAGCTATTTCTTCTTACCCAGGTCATTCTCCTTCCAAATTTCATCGACAGTTTCCTTTTGTGGCTACTATTGAATTACGTGACTTAATTCATTTTACTAATGACCCCATTTCTCATTTTCCATGGTGGTCGATTATTCCTACCAAGTTTCCTTCTGATATCCCAAATTTCAATGGGAATATTGGAAAATACATGTCGACGCATGTCATAACCTATCATTTATGGTGTTTATCTAACTCCCTAAATGATGATTCCATAACTTCTTATTTTATAATTAACACTTATAGTTACCATAGCTAAATGGCTTATTTAATTTCCTCGAGCATCATTTCATGATTTCAACACTTTATCCACCACCTTCCTCATGCATTTCATGTTACTCATCAGATACGAAACTGGAACAAAATTATTGACTAAATTCACAAAAATAGATTCCACTCACATTTAAGATCACATTCATGAGTGGAGGAGTTGTCTCTGGTTACTAAAGACCTTTTTTCCTGATAATTTTCTAGTGAAATGGTTTGTAAAATATCTGTTAGCTCCCATATTATAAGAAGTGGCCAAATATGGAGTCGTTATGAAAGAGCAAGTTATTTCTCATGCTCAATATTTAGATCTAGTTTTTACCCAATTGGGCACACTCTATGATAAGATACCAAACGCTCTGAGATATTCAAACAATGTTCCTCTTCCACTTGGTAAAGAATAGCATGCCGCTGATGGAATTATTGGTTCTTCCAATTCACAGTCAGCGATTAAACTATCTAGTGTTTCTCCTGCCACTCCTACGTAAAGCCTTCAATCCCACCCTCTTGCGGCATCTGCTTTTGAGATAAATTACATTTCATCTGATAAAGGAAAGTCTCAAAAGAAACCTGGAAGGAATAATAAAGGTAAAGGTAATAAAAATAAGGATTCATCACCATACGATAAAAAAACAAATGCACCTTCCAATGAGAAACGAAAGCCTTGATACCCATCCTTGATTTGCAATGAGGATTACTTTATACATGATTTTCCGCATCTCGCTAAATTGAATCAATTTCTCAAATGATCCACTTCTCTCACTATGTTGAACAACCCATTTCCCGGTCAAGATACTCATGTGGTTTCCTAGGACCCCTCTTCCTCTTACACAATTTTGATTCTTTCCTCATCAAAGCTGAGATCTGATGCTTTGGTGGCTAGTCAGAACAAATACTATGGTAATGTCAATCCAATGAATGGTCAGGCTACTAATCAACCAACCAATTTGGAATTGAAATCATCTGATTTTTTTTCTCCTCTGGAATTCACTATCAATCATCTGAAAGGTGTAACCCATAAGTCAGCTTAAAACTTTCATTCAAGAGCTACCCAAAATGATAACTTATTTGAATACTTAGCCACTCTCCATCCACTATGTCAATTCTTGAGGTGTTGCAAAATTGTCTAGCCCGAATGATCTAGGTGGATATTGGTGGTCACCTGCCTATTCCACTTGGGGCTCCACCATTGTCTCTTTCAGTTTTTCAGTTTCGGCACAGTTTACTATTTTTAGCAGTTTTTCGGGTTCTAAACTTCCGAAGCCATTTTGAGGCCCTAAACGACGTTTTTTGGGAAAACGGAGAGCAACATGGGTCCATGGACCGATGTTTCTCATTCCAAATTTTTATTCCTCGGATAGATCTTTCTAACGAGGTATGGTACGCGTCAAACAGAGATCGTATGCCAAATTTACGCCCCTGGGAAGTTGA